>JAQGDQ010000136.1:0-520000 GCA_030141605.1 Tubiluchus corallicola | reverse complement strand
TCGCGAATTCTAAATATGCCTACTACACCCACCGCTGAACGGGCTATCTATCCATACCCAGCACCACCCTCGACCCGTTCCCGTTCTCTACATCTCAGCCGTATAACTTTTGCAAAAAACGGCCGAAAAAGGGCCATTTTTGGAGGTTTTTCGCCTCCCATTCCTCCCGGTGGGCCCAATTCGAAAAATAAACCATCAATGGCACGACACTAGCTCGAGACCTTTCGTTTGATATATAGATCGCCACAAATGGTGCCCTCGTCCGGGCTGTAGCCTCGAATCTTATATATATATAAATAAATAAATATATTAAGCCCATACCAAGAATATTAATATAAGAGTATAGATGTATTATATTAAGCTTAAGATGATTAGTTTTTGCTCTGTACATAATTAAAGACATATCTTGATAATCTTGTTTATTGTCCAAGCAAATTTTTTTATCCATTTAGTCCTGACTTCAGGCATTTTGTTCAACTTTGAATCAGTTTTTACAAGTATATATTTCTAATCTTGCATGTTATTGCAAGGTATGCAAGCACGAAATACACAAAATTAAAAAAATAGGAAAAACTTAGTTCAGTAACAATGCAAAATAAATTTATTATAAATGACAAACTTAGCCACATAATATAATCAAAGATATTTATACTGTAATGCAACTATTACAGAAAAAGACAATAATAATTTACTTTTTACAAAAACTCTAAAGATGCTTCTAAATTGCCAATTCCGAAGTCCGGACCTTCATATTCTCCCGCCATTTTGAACTAATGAATGAAAAATAGCTTCTTATTTTAGAAAATATAGTGGATGCCTTTTTTTGATTGACTAGGATCATAAGTAAGATGTACAGCAAGTACAACAGTTGTAGAAACCTAGAAAAGACAAGTTTCGAATTAATATAAATACTAATGTGACTGAAGAGGAATAGATCTTATGGTAATTTACGACATAAAGTGAAATTTGATTTTTAAATGGCTTTTCAGCCTTTATTTATATGTAGGCAACATACAGAATGCCAAATAACAAAATTTAATATATTTGCAAATTCCCTCTTCTAATTTATTTTTCCACGACTTTTCAATAATGCATCAATGTGAGACTGTAACTCTGCTTCTTTCTCCTCGGCTCGTTTTAATAAAGTTTCTCTACCAAGCACTTCATTCTCTATCGCTTCTTTGCTACTTTCAAAGTCAGACAATTTTTCTTTCAGGTTGACATTTTCTGCAAGACATGCTTCCCACTGCTTTTTCAAATCTTCAATGATGCTTTTCTGTTTTCCAATTTTGGAATTTCTTCTCGTCAATTTCTTTTTCAAATTCTTTGTGCTACCACCCAGTTTCAGATTTGCTGCATTTGTCAATTTCTTACACTGTGCGTTCTTTTTCAGCAAAGAAATGACCTCTAACCTCTTTTCAAGCTGAGTGATATCATTTTTTAAGCTCTCTGTTTCTACATTATAAGCTGCATTTGAAACTCTTTTCTGTTTTTTAAGAAATGCGATTCGCTTCTTGTAGACTGTAAGATAAGTAGACAAACTAGAACTAGCATTTGAAATATTGGCTGTTATCTGTTCATCCTGGCCTAAGAAAGGCTTTTTCAAGTAGCATAATGCAGCCTTGGATTTTTTGTTTTTTTTCACTAGCATATGCATACGGTAGAGTCTATTTTTGAGTTTTGGAAGCGAAACGTCTTTCTCTTCACAACCAAACAGGGTTACTAACACATTTTTGAATTTTTTTGTGTTTTTAGCACAAGCAGTGTACACTTCCCAAGCAAACTCCCTTACTAAGCTGATCTACAGAAAATTTTGATTTAGTTTGTGAGGAACTTATTTCCACCTGCGCTACTCAAAATTTCTTCTACAGACAACCCAATTTTATTGCAGTACCTAGATTCAAAGTTTGGCTTGCTTGGCTGTAGTGATGTGCACTGAAAATGTGATGCACTTCCTCTAGCACTGCCACTACTTGTGGAAAGCAAGGCTAAACACTGCTGCCACTACTTGTGGAAGGCAATGCTAAAGACTGCTGCCACAACCTTGTCTTTTGACATTTTCTGACATTTTTCGAATAACCATTTTTCGAAAAATTTTCACTTTTGTGTACAATGTTCATGTGGCAGCAGGACTTGTGTCTTCGATTAAATCTAAAGACCACCCTACATTAATACTCAAACTGCATAGTGCTTTTGCAAGTACCCTGGCTTTTGTTGGTTTGGAAATGCCAAAAGACAGGAAATCCAACAAATTTGCATTTTCTAGGCTATCTACTAATTTTAATAATTCGAAAATATTAGTCCAGGTCAGAGATTTTGAATGCAAAACACTATGCAATTCAGAACCACCTTTAATTTCCCCAGTTTGAAAAAAGGAAGCCCAGAGAGGAAATGAAGCTATTACCTTGTCCATTTATATGATCTAGTAACACTGTCGTAGTCTACGATCACTTAAAATCAGTAACACGCACAGCCCACTTTTATATAGTTTTAGTTTCAAAACCTCGACACTAAAATAAATTATTGTAATATATTGTATTATATTAATAGTTAATAGTAACAACTTTGATCACTGAAATAAAAAATGCTATCACATTAAACTAAGAAGAACGGTAGAGAATTATAAGGAAACAGCAGAAACACAACTACAGAAAAATAGGGTAACTACAGTAAACACTAACACAATCCCAGGCCCGTACTAAATCACGTTGCTAAACTTTTTACAACTCACCAGAAATTATGAATGAAGTAGAGAGTGTCACTACTTCTTTGTTCTAGCTTCACCAGTAAGCGCTTCAGGAGTTGCGTCCATCTAAAAGTTGTTTACTTGCAGCAACCAATTGCAAAGCATTTTGATATTTCAGGCTGTACCATGACTCACACACCCTGAGCCAATCAGCGGTTCACAGCAGAGAGGCTTCTCTTTACAAAACAGCTCTTTTATATGGCTAAATGCAGGCTACTGCTACTGCTACTCCTAGTATTCTACTAATCTAATAAATAAAAATATCTTCATTTGTGTCATTGCTGTTACTTTCTTGTCACTCCTGTTACTTAAATCATCATAACAGGAGTGACAGTAACAGGAATGACTATTATGCAAAAAACCTGCTCACGTGGATTAACCATTAACTAGAGTGTGTCTCCAGTGCTCTGCACACTATATATATGTATATCAGCACATTTGATGATTTTTTTGCTTTCTTCTGGTACTGTTCTACTAGTTTTCCACCGTTTTTTGGCATCTTGTGAAACAATCACACATACTTGCCTGCAATAAAGTATGAGAGTGGTCATGCAGTCTTGTTGTTGCCATGCTTGGTAGGGTTTCGTCATTACTCATCAGTGATTAGTTATCTGCACAACATAGGTGTCCAACTTTAGGTGTTTGTTATGTCATAGTCAAAGACAAAGTCGATTAAAAATAAAAATCATCAAAACTTCTACAAGTTTCTGAGCACGTCAATAATAATATCACCCCACCAAAAGTAAAAATTTTTGAATGAAAAATGGAAGGACCCCCAGGACTGCAGACTATTAACCCTACTTCTACTGACATGCCCTGAAAAGCTCCTCCCAGGGCTGATGTTTTGGAGGCTGGAGAACCAAGCTGTTGACTTCTCCAGTCCCTGACCCGTCCTTCAGGTTAAGAGAAGAGAGTCGACTAGCTGTTCCCCAGCTGTTCCCCCACCCCCCGGCGGAATTCCTCTGGATGGTGGCAAACTCTTTTTGGCTGGACCTGATGTTGAGGATCCTTGGCCATCGTACACATCTTCCGCAGGAATCAACCGATGGAGAGGACTGATTCCCCCTCATGTCCTATGTCCCATTTCAAGTAAGTCTTTAACTGCATCATCGAGAGTTGGTCTTATATCTGGTTCAAAGTTTCTGTCACTTATTACAAAAATCACTTGCTACCCTCCCTGCTTATATCTTTGCTTGTGCTTCTGAAAGAATTAGCTTACATAATTACTTTTCATGTTTAAATGAAATAAATACATCTCAGTTAATAAAATACATTTGGGAATAATAGTTCTACTCATCAATTGCAGATTATTGCAAATTTCCATTACTTGGTAGATAGTAGGAAGCAACTTGCCAATGTTTACTCAGAAGTCATGCAATTGCTTTTGGTGGTACATTGCCAAGTGAAGTTTGTAGCTATCTACTAAACTCTGTAAGACACATAGAACTGAGCTCCCAAACTATGAGTGTCTAATCTCTTACACCATATTTAAACTTCATGAGTTTTAGACATTTGATTGTAAACTAAAAATTATAAATTATTGTGCAAGAGATCTTAAATTTCTTACCCCCAGCTGATGTATCTCAAGTAGATGCCTTGTTCTAGTATCTTGGCCTGAGCTCACCACTGCTAATACACTTGTTGCACAAAGAGCCAGTTCTAACAGTGAATTACTGATTCAGCTGTGAAGGTTCAAATTAAAACAGAATAAGAGTAAAATTAGCTATCATGTTCTTGTTGCTTTTGGATGCACACTTGCAGTATGCCTAACCACTGAATGATCTAAAAGGTAATATTGCTTTACCTTTCTTATTCCAAATAAGTTATGAATAGTTGAATTGACTGTACTGTTACTGCTTTCAGTTTGAAGACATGCACATTTAGCAAATAATGAACAAATAGCATGCAGTTTATTTTTGTGGCAGCTGAGTGCGTATAAGTCAAACATTTTATGAATGCAGACATGTGCCACAATGTAATTGTTAGAAAAACGTGAAAACTACTGAATTTCTAGGTAGAAAAGTGATTATTTTAATCAGGTTAATACACATCTTTCTAGAAAGCACATTAAGGTAAGATAAGACGCAAATACGTCGATTTTAAAAACACCCAACTACAAGCTGCAAGAGCTTATGTCATCGACAGTAAAACAAGAAGAGAAACTCTTTAGTGATTTAAATTTATAAGCTTAATTTAAATTTCTCAGTGCTCAACAGTAAGTTAAAACATTTTAATCGTGAGATTTTATTAAAGTAACTAGTTGCTGCTAAATGTTTCAAATCCATAACAAAACCGCTGATAGATTCACCTCTGTTTTATGAACCAATTTAAATCTCTCTGCTATAACAATAGGTTCCAGCTTGGTGTACGCTAGCTGTAATGTGTTAATCTCCAGGTCGGTTTTGTCCTTTGGTTTGATCGGCTCGTAGCGATCCCTAATTCATTTCTAAGTTTTCAGTCCAACACTCTTCGAAAACATATCTCTGTTTTTATTTGCATTGGTTATTTTATGAGTTGTGAAGACAAGTCGACTCTTTCTGCATAATACTGAAAAGTTTCTAACCTTTCATCGAATTCATGCTGTTTGTCTCGTCTCTATCTGCCATTCTGCGTAACAGTCACTCTTATGTAACATTTCCATCTCAAAATGAGTCTATAAAGCTGCACCTACTGTACAAAGTTTTAATGTATATAGAACAAAAACAAACTTAAGCTAAAGAAAAATAAGCTGCTCTGTACAAAGTTGTAATATACATGAAACAAAAACAAATTTCATATTAGTTTTTAAATTTCAAAAGCAAACAGCCACTGGCACAACGGAAAACTATCACTCTGCTGATTTTCTGGGTTTGCATTAACATTACTGTAAAAAAAAATCACGAATGGTTGCAATTTTTTTCATTAAATTCCTCATTCTCCTCTAGAGACTGATCTTTGCAGTCACTATCATATTTCTTCTGATTGCAGTAAATTCCCCGATTTCTGTTACTGTTGAATCGAGGTTTAAATTAGTCAGCACTATAAGTCCCTAATGTGTTTCTCTTGAATTGAGAGTTAAATTCTTTTTAGCCAGTTCTATGAGTCCCAATTCGTGTTACTGCTGAATCAAGGTCGTTCCTTCAAATAATATTTATAGCACTGTTATAGTTTCGATTTGTGTTAACGTCAGAAGTTCCGAAATACTTACTGGAACGACGTAGTATGGTAGTAAGCCCATTCTGTTGCTATGAGCAAGTTAAAAGACATATACTCATATCATAATCGTTCCTAGTTTGAGTTTCCTGGTTTCGTCACTCTGTATAGCGGTTTTGTGTGACTTTTTCTAATAAGTCTGAAGTTCTGTTACTAAGTAAGACTACTGAAGTAAGACAATATGTTACTTTCTCTATGGTTATAATAGCTCAAAATAAAAATAAACTAAGTTTTTAAAGTATGACCTCACAATCAACAACAATGCAAAGTCCAACAATGTCGATAATCGATCTCCTTTCCCAATTCTACCTCGCCAATCACAAAATAAACATGCTGGTCATGTGGTCCCTATGTCAAATGTACTGGCTAGGCATTAAACTTGGGACAATATTTACATATGTATATACTTCTTGATAATACTGTCATGATTGAGATGCAATACGAATTTTTTGTTATTTAAATTGGATAATTACTTCTTTTATTTCCTTGACTCTTGTCTTCCTGCTGCTAACTGAAGCGAGCCTTTACCTTTGATCCAGCTACTGAGAGCACAGCTTAAATACATCTGTTCACCTTCATGTCCAGTAATCAACTCCCTTCTGCTGCTTCGCACACTCCATTATATCTCATGATGTCAGCACTAGCTGGAATTCGTTTCCACCTGCTCTGACACAAGTCTTAGGGTGTGGCGGTTCCTTCAGTGCCATTTTCTCTTTATGTTAACAATGAGCCTTTGTCCTAAAAAATAAATCTTACACCTCTAATTTCTCTACAAAATCTATGTACAATTTCTTACTAACATCTCGTCTTTTATTTGAATGTGAAAATGTTAGAGACTGGTATAATAGATGATCACCTGTGTCGATAAAAGATGTTGAAAGTGATGATATACACGTACTGTACAAAATGTGCAGTTACGTAGAAATCTGCTCCACAATATGGATTCAGGAGCCATCTAGGTTACGTACTGTCCAGAGCGTGCAAGGTCTTTGATTACGGGGGTGCCGCCAGGAAAGTTGAGTTTCTCAGTGCGAGCATAGGCCTGTGCACCCATCAATCCAACACAGCTCACACATACTCGGATAATGCTGTAATGATTCTAACTGCGATAGTCATGGATCCACCTAGCGAATTTAGAGTTACTGGCATTACTATGCAGCTTTAAAAACTTTTCAACTCTCTCTGTACCAATTATCCGTAACTGTTTGTGATTTTCAAGATGGAGAGTTGGGTGACAGCGGCAAGCTTAGATCCTTCTTGGATTTGGCTTTATGTCCAGGTGTATGAGCAGAGTTATTAAATATTTCAAAGTGTTGATCTGCTAAGTTATAGATCCATGCAGTGTCCATTGCTGCCACAGTCAATGACTTAAACCTCACGTACGTTTCAATGCCTGCTGAGCTGGCATTGGCTGGTTGGCTGAGCACTTACGCTGCATATTTGACTTTCATGCTGGGCAATGCAGGCACATTTTGTGTTAGCCTGCATGCTAAATAAAATTTTTGTTATTGATTATATTAAAAAAAGTTATTAAAAAATCTCATTAGGCTTATTTGCAACATGAAGGGAGTCAACATGCAAAGCCATTTTTGAAAGCTGAGAAGGATCATACAATACATGAACCTCTATAGACATGAAGAAAAAAAATATGGCCTGTCTGGAGAGGCTGTCTACACCCAAGATTTTGTATTATTGATATAAAATTGGGACCTTGATCGCAAATGACACATTTCATTGTGAACCCTCTCTCTTCTAAAGTATCTATTGTTTTATAAGAAGCTTTTCATTTGTTTTGGTTTAACCGTAGGCACACTGAACATATACTCTATTTGTTGCGACCTCCCTGTAACGAACTATATCCTTGAATCGTTACACTGCACACCCCAATGTTTCCACTTTTTATACCCTCATGTTCTGACCAAAATCCTCGAAGTCTTTCACACCTGTCATAACCTTTTGAATAAGTTAAGTTCATCTGTAGTGACATTTCATCAAAGTGATATTAAGTTACTTTGTCGCGTATTTTCTTGAACCCTTAACTTAAGAGTGTCTATAACATTGCTGTTTATTCCTTGGCGAAGTTCCATGTCATTAAGCGACCAGGTGTTTGGCAGGCGTATTATTGACTTTAGAAATCTGACAATGCCAGCAACTTATCTTTGTCTCCCCACCCGTGAAGATCCTCTTTTTTGTTCTACAGCTCATTTTAATTTGCAACATCCCCAAAGCTCCACCCACAAACCAAATAATAATTGTGAAAAACCAATCCTGGCTGAACTGCTGAGGTAATTGCATGTCCTATACTCACTGATTTCATGTTATTGTTCAACAAAGTGTCCAAAAATCTTGTCAAGCTGAGTGTTAGAAATTATCAGCAGCTTTGCAAATCTTTCGTGTCATGTGTATTTGGAAAATCTGTTTTAACGTATTCTCGCTCACTAATCTCTTCTTGTACTAGCTTTGCAGCTGCGACTACAACTTTTTTTATCATTTTGGCAAACCTGGGCCATTTATTAAGAAATGTTGCCATGTTCTTAAAACACACAACTTCTTTTCTACATGTAAGCAAAAAATGTAATCCCATAATGAATTTTTAGCTTCTGTTTCAACCATTTTCACTATATATTTCCAATGCCATTTTCCACCTGTTGCTACAACCGTTCCTGTAGCTCAGTGGTGGTATAAATTTCTGCTACTCCCTCTGTCTCCCAGCAGTGACACAGTAATTGAGTTGAAAATAATTGTTCATGGCATCATCAACTGGTCGACCTGATGTACTGCAATTTCATAAAATACTTATAATGCCTTAAGTGGTATATGACCTTGATTGCAACAAGATCATTACAAAGTATCACTTGAATATTTTCTGAACCATGGATGTTCCTTTACTTCTTGCACTGTGTCTAATGTACAAACCTCTGTGAATTGATCACGATCAACGTGGATCAGTTTACACCAATTGGAACAAAGGAAACAACTTGTTGCCCAGTCAAAGGGTGAGATGCTTGAACGAAATTTTTTGGGATTTGAGTTCTCCTTAGGCCAGTGTACAGTCCGTGGATAATTCTTTTAGTTTATTCCCACCAGTTACGAACTCGCTCCCATGAGTTACTAACTTGTTCCCCCTAGTTATTAACTCGTTCACTCGAGTTACTAACTCCTTCACCCGAGTTATTAACTCCTTCCCCCGAGTTACAACTCCTTCCCTCGAGTTACTAACTCCTTCGCCCCCGAGTTACTAAGTCATTCTCCGAGTTAATGATAAACGTTGACTATACTTGCTGACAAAATCGCTGCAAAAACGCTCGTCAAAACATCTATTGCTACAGCATTAAAGAAGCTCTTGTAGAAAAACGCTAGTGAGAAAACGCTGTAATGCTGCAGCGATAAAAACACCTGTGAAAACGTTAAACTCAGTGTGAAGTGATATCGCTTGTTAAAACGGCACGCAAAATGCAGTGAAAATGGTTAATGCTGCAGCGAGAAAAAAGCTTTTGAATGTTAGAACTTTTTTTTTGCTACGCCAGCAAAAACGCTAGTGAAAATTTATATCGCAGCATTTTTGCTGCAGGTTGCTGATTCGCATGTCATTGAACAATACCTCTTCAGAAATGTTTTCATTGCATCGAAGAAATTGCTTCATCATTTTAGGCACACGAGGAAATGCTTCATCACCTATATAAAAGTACCCAATTGGTGGATATTCTAGTATTTTTTCTGGCTTTGGGATACATGGCATAAGCAATACGTCACTCAGTACTCAACCATTGAAGATGCTTGGGTCACTGGTTGCACCTGGTCTTCCGAGATCAAACCCTATAATGCACTAACAGCAGCTAAAATTACAATTGAAAAAAACTTTTAAAGTTGAAGAACTCAAATCCTGCATTAGTCGGTTTAAAAACTGAAACGTACTTGCCGTCCACAGCACCAGTGCAGTGGGGGATGTTCCACTTCTCTTCAAAATCTAACGCAATCTGTTCCCATTCGCTGGAAGTAGACGGGACTTTCACATAACCTGAGAGTGCTTGGTAAATGGCATCACACACAACGATACATTTGTACAAATGTATGTTGTACTTACTCGACATTCGTAAGAAAGCGCTCTGTATGAACATCCATCAGCCAAATACCCGAGTGTCAGTTCTAGTGCAACAGTAGGTGGGACAACTGGCTTTAAATGAAGCTCAGTTCTTGACATTCTTGACTCAACTATGGTGAGTAGTTGCTCGAAAAGGTTTCGATTCATTCTAAGCATTGTACCAAACTCTGGGGTATCTTCCATCTTCTGCGATAAACCACTATGATTACACCTTGCGATCCCATTATGAGCTGGTCGTCGTCCCATTTTGTATCGTCGCTTGTAGAGTAAGCATTTTGCAGCAGTCTTGATGAAATTTTCACTCAAGATTAGATGACAAACAACATACTTCATGGAAATATATGCCATGTTTACAGTGCTTGCTACCACATAGCAATATCTATTTCCACTGAGCATGGAAAACGCTAGTGAAAACGGGCTTTTACAGTTAATTACAAATTATTCATTATTTGATGAGGTGGATATAGATACCTTTCAAAACTGTGTATTAAAGAATAACTGCTACATCAAAAAAGTTTTGCAGATTTTTATGTATTCCTATAGTAAAGGATCCCATTATTATTAAAAACTACTTTGCCAAAATTAATTATTTAACTTTGATTTTTGCAATGTTACTATACGGTGGTCGGACTTTTCGATAGATAGTTCTAAATGTATCCCAAAATTTATGCCATTGCTCTTAGTAGTCTTGCCACCAAATCGCGGATTTTTTTTTCTTTCCGAATGGAAATTTCCGTTTTCAGATGGCAGAGATATCGTACAAAAGTAGCAAAATATGTCTTGTTTTGATAGTAGTGACAGTTGTCTTTGATTGTATTTTTACCTGAAATGGTATCGATAGCATACATTCTTGCTGTTGCTAACTAATCAGTAACCACTGATTAGATTCATTTTATATCTTTCACTAAAGCCCATGTATTGGGGCACTTCCATGATTAGTAACCTTAATTGGGATGTTCTCATGTTTTAAATAAGAAGCATTTTTTATCTATTGATATTAAGTCCACTCATGTTAAATACATTAATCTACTCTAGACCTAGAAGACAGGAAAGAATGAAAACATATCATGAAATAATAAAGAAGAAAGCATTGCTTTTAATGTCGGTTAGTAACGTTACAAAAAAGGACAAAAGAAATTAATGAGCATCTTTGAATGAAAAGTTTCCTAAAATGTAATATGCTTCAAAGGTATTAACACCTCTTCATCACTGCTACCTTTAAGGGCAATATTCAAGCCAAATATCTTTACTCATTATAACTTTGAAAATTAGAGACGAAAATCATGGTTAGTAACGTTACAGTTTGTCCATCTTACCGTATCGGCACATTGACCATTTCAAGCAGTGTATAAGAAAAATTCACTCATATCACGGTTAGTAACATTACAGCTTGGTTAGTAATGTACCACATTTTGACTGCTAATATTTTTAACTTCTATCATGATTACTGATACTTGTTTTCATATTTTAACTAATCATTGCACACAGTAGCAAAATTGGAAGTAATGTGCTTTGTGGAGATTGTATATTCTCGGGAGGTAAATAAATTCGTTTTTCGGTTAGTTGCATTTTGTGGCTTTTTTTCGGTTAGTGGCACTATTGACATTTTCAAGTCCTATCTGTCAATTTTGCCATTGTAAATCCTTGAAGACACTACACTGCTTATATGAATTTGATTCTTTTGACTGAAATGCATTATTTATTTTGAATTATAGCTTCTTTACCAGTATACAGATTTTGCCAATGAAATATAGCATGAAAGTACACTCATTCAAAAGTGGTGAATTCACCATCTAAAACTAACAATATACCCTGACAAATACTTTTCCCTGAAACTTCAATGTGTCTTTTACTAAGTCAAACACAAAAATCATGGAAAAAAACAAATTGAAATTTTAGGGTCATGGCTCTTTAATTGTGGAATTTCCCATTGGCAATTGATGTCTGACAATGTCATTCATTTTCTTTGATGGCTCAATCAGTGTGCAAGTTATTTCGCACCCCTGCAGAGCTTGATTAACACAGGTACATTCGGGACATTTAGCTACAGCTGCGTCTAAAACTGCTATGAAAAATGCTCAACTTCTTCATTAGTTAGCGGAAGAAATATTGGCGTTGTTCTAGATTTTATTATTGCCAATGGAAAATGCAAGTGAATTAGTGGAAATATATAGTCTGGTTTCGTTTGTAGGAAGAAATGCACAACGCCTACATCTATGAGTTGCTGATTAAACCACTTTGCCATCAAGAAAATATGCAGTTTACTTTAGTTTATGGCTTTGCAAGTTAGGTAAAAACTACTATTTGATTAATTTTAAATAAAGACAAAACAAAATGTTTTCTTTTCTAGCCAGTTTTAATAAACTTCAGTGAGATCTTCACAGTCAAAATTAATTCAAATGTGGTCAAAACTTATATTTTACATCAATATGATATTAGTTAATTTTACGCTATTTTTTGGTTATAACTATGGTTAAAAGATGCCATTTGGACTTATGTAACTCGGCCATTCAATATAAGTGTTGTTGTCTATGGAATGGCAATATCAAATTTATTCCATTTCCGTAGCCTAGCAAACGGAAAAATACAAAAATGAATTAATCTTGCAGACGAGCACATGATCAGTTAATATAGAAAAAATATATTGCAGGCACGATGTTCGTATGGCAAGAGAGACTTAATATTATTGTTATTTATTAGTTAATTTTACGCTATTTTTGGTCATAATCATGGTTAAAAGATGCCATTTTGACTTATGTAACTTGGGCATTCAATATAAGCATTGTCTATGGAATGGAATTATCAAATTTATTCCATTTCCGTAGCCTAACAGATGGAAAAATACAAAAACTGAATAAATCTTGCAGACAAGCACATGATCAGTTAATGTAGAAAAAATACATTGCAGCATGATGTTCGTATGTTCAAAGGCAAGAGAGACTTAATATTATTGTTGTTCATTACTTGTAAAGCAAGGCTAATTCGTTTAGTTTCTTTATTATACTTATGTCTCTGTATTTTGTAGTGTTTTGAAACTTCGTCTCTACATTCTGTTTAAATTGAAAGGTCATTTTTTTGGCTACTTGAAGTGTTAATTTCGGGCAAAAATTGCTGATGCTATGCAAATTTGTGTTTATAAAAAGTGCAATTAGTTTATCTGCTGATTAGACATTAGTAGTGGCTCTCATGTTGTTTAGTTTAGTTTAGACAGTTGTTGTCCAGCGTGAGCTGTTGCCGAATGTCGCTGAGCGTGCTTATGTTACAGCGGAGGCAGAACGATAGACCAATATGTTTGACGTCAGTTATATTGCTTTACATTAGATGTTTGGCAGTGCTTACTGTATCATCTGCCAGGTGAGAGAATGAGAATTTAAATCATCTTTATCTAAAATGCTGTATGTCTAGAAAAATTTTATGAAAATTTGTCCGTGAAAGGTGACGATAAAAAACCAAGTTATTGAAGTCAACCACAATTACTATGTGTCGTCTCGTTCGTCTCGTTAATATTATAAGCATGGTGATTTATCGACGGACGGTCTAAACACCAATACACAGTATTTAACTACAGAACTTGCCTTTTTTGTTAAATTGTCACTGAACAAAGCAACAAGAAAATTACACATAAATTATCAGTCCATCCACGTGGCCCACATCAAATCTTGTAAGCGACTTCTGTGGGGTATTCTCATTGGTTTATTGATTAACTGTACACTTCTTATCATTGGATATGGTTGCGGGGAGACACTCGGAGATACCTCTTTTAGAGGCAGTTTACTCTCTTAATATGCACTTCTGATACAAATAAATGATGTTTTCTTAATCACAGCCATGCCGATTATTGATTAGCAAAAATGTTAGACGAGTCCATGCTGTTGTGAGTTGTTGACTTCCTATACAGTTCAAGACTGCTTTTACGAGTGTTATGGGAATGAATGTTACATTGTATAGAGAAGAATAGATCAAAGACTTCATTTGCTATAGCGGGACAAACTTATCGTATTGCCCTTAGTTCATCATGAACTCCGTCGTTATATAAACGTAGGAAGTTTAAGTTCTTGTAATGTTTGGGTGTTCTCTGTGTTGTGAAGTAAAAATAACTTCATCGTAAATTTTTTAATATCATTTTTATGGTACATAAAAATGTACCATACTCTAACAGTGAACCAAATAGGTGCTCCATATTCAACTATTTGGCACATCATCTGCTTATACCAATTTATAAACACCACTCTTTCTGTAAACTCATAGCTATGATGCATCAAGGCTTTTCTAAATTAGGTTGTGTTTACACAACATACTTTTAATAGCAATATGTTGTGTGAGTTCAAGCATTTTTGTCATCTTACTCTTACTGTTTCAGAAACACCAAGTTTCTGTTGGGGAAATTTTACCATGTATCTAAATCAGCTAAAAGTTATTACAGTTTTGCTTATCTCAGCTTTTTTATTTTACTAAACAAGCTTTCAAAACTGCTAAGATTTATACCTGCATGAATAACAGTTAGGGCATGCGTCAAAAAGCTAATAACACGTGAAGTATAATCTTGCTTTAATGCCCTGCAGCAGACTAGCAGTGAATAAGTTTTGAAATGATTTAGGAGGTCACCTGCTTGCTGTACTCACCATTAGACTTACGATTTTATATAAACATGGCATAATGTGTGAACAGGACATGTTTATGATGTAGTATGAATTACCAAGGTAAGTAGAGCTACTTGTGCGTAAACGGAAGCTTAGCAAACATTGGTAAAACACACTGCATTATAAATGATGCTAGGTGCTATGTCGAACTGGATTTCTAAATAAATATTGAGCAACTGGTAAATATGACTTGCTGAGAAAAATGCCTACATTTATTAATCTGCTGATATAATTTGTGGACTAATGTTTTAGTTTTAGTGCTAAATTGTGCTTTTTAATTTACTTTTTGTTTAGTAACAGTGGTAATGTTAATTTGATGTTACTACTGATTTTGCTGTTAATGCTGATGCTCGTACCATTATTTTTACAGTTATTAGTACTGTCACTACTGCTCTAGATGCTATTGTTGTTGCTGTTGATGCAGTTGTTGTCGTTCTTGTGTCAGTTTGTGGTTGCTGCGGTACTCCAGTCACACTCTCAGTCTGAAAAGTTGGACAGTGACTCATTTGCAAATAATTAAGATTCTCGGCACTCGACAAGCACTTAACTGGTTCAGGGCCAAGATAGTATGTAAAATACGACTGTGCATGCTAACTTTCTAAATATATTACTTCGACGTGAAAATTACCACTCACTGCATTAAATTATCAAACTGGGCATATGAATAGACTATTAGGTATTCAATTAGAATAATAACTATTCATGTACCTAGTTTTGACAATTAATTGCAACTGAATTGAATAATAATTTAATTTAGATGTTAGTGGACTGAGTGTCTACGTCAGAGCGACAGTAATTTGCACAAGGTGGTCAGACAGCCAGAATGACTTGGCTGTTTAAATTGTTGGTTTACTGGCAGACTCTGGTTCTTGTTTTGACTCCATTGATTTTATTGCCACTTTCTTTCGTGCCAGGAACGGTAAGTGGTTTAATCTTAACTTATTGTGTCAATAGGGGTGGCCGAGTGGTTAAGATAACGGGCTGTGGGTGTGGGTGCTTCTGTGCCTGCAGCCCGAATTCAAATCTCACTACCACCTGTATCGCTGCAAACAGTAGTTATTTGTGTTATTTATTTGTGGTGTCTCAGTGTTGTTGTATTCGTTAAGAGTCGCTTATAGCCTTTGGCTAATGATATCCGTTGTCCGAGAGACTGTAAGTATTTGTTTTTGTTCTTTTTTGTCATTTTTTTGCCATGGTTAGTATCTGTGAGTTAGTTGTGATGTGCCACAATAAAGTCCTCACGTTTTTAACTGAAATTTGCAAGGCTGAATGATATAGTTACGTCTACGGTAAATTAGTTTTATAGTCATGAAACGATATAGTGTGTAGTGCTTGCCAAATGAATTACAAATAGTATATAAGAATGGTCAGCATTAGGTTTTAGAACTGAAAAATATGGCCGATTTCTTTTGCTAATCTAATCAAAGTAACAAACCCATTCGAAATTTAACAATTGCTAAAAAGTGTTGGACCATTTTCATTTCCTTTCATTACCATTTCTCACCACAGTGGGATTCGTGCTCACTGACAGTGGTTTTGTTTTAATGTTTGATTTGAGCCACGTCTGGCGTTTTTTTTTTCAAACAGTCTTTATTTTAGGAATCAAAATGCGGTTACACAATAATTGTAATGGCTATTTACTGGATGACCGAGGCACTCCCACTTGGCATAACAGCTCTGATACCCATTGTTCTTTTTCCTATGATGGGCATTCTTGATGCTGAACAAACCGCTTCCTCTTACGTACAGGTATCTCTAGAAAACTCAACTTTTTGTTAACTCTATGTATAATGTTCAGGTGATTTTTCTTTATATATATTTTTATTTTTTTTTATTACTAGGTTATGATAACAGCCAACAGTATTGACAAAAGAGCTAAAAGGATGGGTCTTCAACCTTCATTTAAAGTAGACTACCAGCCCAAGTTAGTTGCAGATAGACCTATAAATTCAGTAACTGCGAAGTTACTCACATTGGTAACAGCGTCTGAACACATTTTTGAGAATGTGTGAATGTATGGACCATTACATAACCCCTTGATCAAAACTCCATTACATCCAGCTCTGTTCTGTTTCTACTTATGCTTTATTAGTTGAATTCTTACTCTGCTAGCCACCCGTTTTTTTTTTAAACAGCGTAATTATGTGTTCATGGTTTTGCTTTTAACCAAATTATAACATCATTCTATGTTAACTATATATGCCATCCAGGCAGTAATAAAACTGGAAGTTTCAACCTGGCATTCCTTTTTTGTTTTTTCTTATATTTCTACAGGATCTTCTGATGCTCTTTGTTGGTGGATTAATTGTTGCATTAGCTGTGGAATCTGTCAATCTTCATAAGAGGATAGCTCTACGAATTTTGACCATGGTTGGCTCACAACCTCGTTGGTAAGACAAACTGTTCATTTTGTAGATCTTTGCAGCTTGTTCTTTGGTTTTCCTTCAGTTGCTGCTAATTTTCAGCAAGACGCATATTTTGAGTATGTTAATTTTAGGTTGATGTTGGGTGTCATGGGAACAACGTTCTTCTTATCCATGTGGATCAGCAATACAGCATCAACTGCAATGATGTTGCCCATTGTTGTTGCTATATTAAATGAATTAGTGGAGTTGAAAAAAACAACGAGTCATATGAGTGAGGAAAGTGAAGAGAGTGGTAAGGAAATAAGTCAAACTGAATCTACAGGATTGTGCCAGCCTGCTCTGTCAAGCTTAGAAATATTCTTAAACTCAAGTTTCAGTTTCAACTCTGCTTTAAAATATTTAGCTTTCTTTACAGAACAGTTTTGCTGTTCTTCAGACAAAACTTTGCTTTTTGGCACAATTCTACATATATTTAAAAAAATTGGGTCTATAGTGTAATAATATTTTTAGTAAATGACCATGGTAACAGTTAGACAGGCTCCAAAATTTGGCATATGGATAGAAATATAGAGTGTTATACAATCATGTCAACCAGCAATGTACAAATTACGAAGTTTCCTAACTTTACAATAAAAACACCAAGAACTATATGTTGATGGATAAATATTTATTTTTCCGCCCGTTTGTCTTATCAGAAAGTGTTTCAGCAGTTTTGCACTGATTTCTGTCACTTGTTACTTTTTGTTTTCAGTTGATGATAGTTCAGACAAAGAGACACCAGAAACTATTAAGCTAAGGAAAGGAATGATTCTCAGTATTGCGTACAGTGCTTCCATCGGGGGAACAGCCACTATGACAGGTACCCCACCTAACCTAGTGATGAGTGCAGAGGTAGAAAGGTATTTTACTTACCATCAAATTTACAGGATTTTCTAAAAAATATATTTGTTTTTTTACTTGTTCCATCAATCTGTCATGTACTGATGAGCAGAGGTACTACTTGTGTTTAATATTCCTTGATTCAAAGCTGTTTCCTAAAAACAGGTAGTGAAGCCAGGCTTTCGCATAGCCAAACAGTTGCAAAACACTCACAGGTGTTTGCCTGTTGCCGCAAAAAGGCCACCAGCATTGCCGAAAGAAATTTAAAATTTAAAATTTGTCACTGGAGTCACAAAACTTGACACTTTGCCAAAACTTCACAAAACATTTGTAACATTCACCAAACGTTTGCAAATCAGTCGTGACTTTTGTCAACAACTTGACAAACATTTTGCGGCGCTTTTGAGAATGCTTGGACGGCTTTGCGACCATTTTGTGACATTTTGGTGAACATGGGTTGTCCTGCACTTTTTCTTCAAAAATTCTATGAAATTGTCATGAAATGATAGCAAAATGCTCGGGCAAATGTCGTGGAATATTAGCTTTGTTGTGTCGCAGAAGTTGCCAAATATGTGCAAACATGTTATGCGAAGTTCGTGCAACATTCTCATGATTTGAGCTTCAAAAAAGCCCGAAATTTACAAAAATGTGCAAAGGTCTTGCAATCTTCGCAGGAATTAGTCACGGGAACATTTTGGTGAATATTGGACTTATAAGGTATTCAGTTGTCACAAAAAAGTCATGGTGCCACATAACCCTGGCTTTGGCAGTAAGATGAGCTGCAAAGTTGTTCCTATTATGCCTGTTCCTTTTTTTAACCAGTGTTAGATTCTGTATACTTATTGCCCACAATTACTGCTTTTAGAAATTCTGATCTGTGTACAAATACTGTTTGGGAAGTAAGACTTTTTTCTGTGGCAATTTCAAGCTGAGTTACTGCAGTGAGTAACATTTTGTGATAATCTGTTCCCTCCAATTTTAGAGCATTTGGAGAAGAAGCAGCTGTGACTTTTGCATCTTTTTTCTTTTTTGGAGCTCCAACAGCTATAGTGATGCTGATTTTGTCCTGGATATGGCTTCAAGGATTGTTTCTCGGATGGAGGTAATACACTTGGCTAATTAATGTTATTGCTATTTTTTGTTGTGCGATTGAGGTTGATGTCTGATTAAGTAAACAGGACATACATGTGCATTAGCAACAGTTGAATTAAATCAATTAGACATATTTGTTCAAATTGGGCCCCACACATACACTCGAGCAGAAGACACTATGATGAATTAATGAGTGTCCAGTGTGCATGAAGTTTTTTGATACTGTGAAGGCAGTGAAACTGTTTTGTCAGTCATCGTATATCTGTGTTTCGATGATTTTTGCTGATTGTATGTTTTTTGTTTTGTAATTTCAATTTGTCACTATTATTGGTTTTGGAATTTACTTAAAGCACAAGAAAACCCTCCACTTATATAAAACTTCAAAAAATTTATATTGAAATTTTATAGCACTTACATACTACCTTTTTGAATGCAAGACTTCAATCGGCAATCACGAGCTGTATAAAACATATAAATTTAAACTCCACAAAGACCATTAAATGCAGTCATTTGGACGATAAGTCGTTTGAAACAAGTTTAGATAACACTGAGTAAAGTTTGAAAAAATAATCAGAGCATTCGTAGCACACACATAACCAAGTAAAATTTCAAGTTGCTGTATCTTATCAATAAGATTAAAAATACATTTTTGGTTAGTGAGTGGTGCACCCTGGAAGGTGAGTCAGCAACATTTTACCAATTGGTGAAAACATTTTAAATAATCAAAAATTTTCTTTTCTAGTTACGTAAGTCTTTCTAGCAGGTAGGCGAAAAGCTATGTAACATAGCTTTGCATGGAAAGTTTTTTGGGACATAATTGAACATTGCCTTTTTTCTCCTGATTTACATTGTACATAGGTAACGTCATGTAATGAACCCTGTCGGAACAGTATTGTGAGAGATTTCTAATGAAGACAAACAAAAATTCCTTTCAACTCGAGTACGATATATGCATAAAATTGCTATAAAGTAACATAATTTTTTAAGGCGATTTTTCTGAAACCTACTTCGGGTACCCCTTTTCTTGTCCTTTAATAATTCTCATAATAGTTACGTGAAAGAAGGTGAGGTGAAAGAAAAAATACATCAGGTGAAAGAAGTTTTTCGTAATTAAAACTAATTAAAACAGAATACAGTCAACAAGTTCACAAGATTCACATGGTGATGTTATCTATAGATTGACATTACAAAAACCATTGACTTTGAAATGATTTTGGAAGATTTTTCGGATAAAAATCCAGAAAAGTCTGTTTTTAGATGATCTATGCACAAGCAGTATGACAGTAATCATCTTGACTGGCAATAAAACATTAAACTCTTTCATTTGGGCCCTCGGTTTTTATCATTGAGGCTAATGGTGGGCCTCTAGCCCTCAATGCTCTGTGACTGAGACTAGCACACTACATATAGCATAAATCATCAATATTTAGGTTTTGAAAGGTAGAGGGCCACACTAGCACCTACCCTGATTGAATAATGATTGTGTGTAGCTAACAACTAATGAGTAGCCTCCTTAAATAACTACAGACAGGTAGACTACATTCAGAAAAAATGATGCGAGATCTGATGTATGGCTGTGCTGAAAGATTATCTTTCATGCCTTACTGTTTTCCTAGCTCTTATTGGTAGGAGTAATGCAGGGAACAGATGGGTGGTCAGGGTACATGCTTCCTGACTAAAGTTAACAGGCATTAGACTTCATTAGAAAATGTTTATTTGTGCATTTGTTGAAAAAACCATGTTTGGACAGTTTGGACGAATACAACTTTGTTATGGTTTAATGTAACGGTCATTTGCTCAACACATCATTTTGCGCTGACAATGTATGTAGCATATAGTCATCCATTTCAATTTCTCAATGCTGAAAAATATTGCTGTTGTAGACTGTTGTGTCTGTAAACATGTAATTCAACATGCTGCTTTATAGTATCTGAAAACGCAGCAGTTAAATATTGGGGTGATCTCTCTAGTCTTCTAGTAATGCATTTGCATGCATGTCTTGATAATGTTGACATCTTTTCCAAAGAATGTTTACTTACATACAGTTTATAGAAACAATTGGGCCATGTGTACTTATATTTAGCTATTTAAGTTTTGTTGTGGTTTTTCATAAATCCTTGTTTTTTACAATCATTTGTCTGCAAGGTGTGCAAAAGTTGTGGCTTGTCTTATTTTTAGTTTATTAAATTTTGTTTCTAAGTTTAGATGTAATAAATTTGCAATTTGTAAACTTGAATCTAATCATTTAATGGAACATTCTTGTCTGGTAGAACACTGATTAGTTGCTGTGAAACAAAAACTGATGATGATGGTCAAGCTGATATAGGGAGGATAACACAAGACGAATTAAACAAGCTAGGAAAAATCAAGTAAGTTAATGTTCATTAAAGTTCGTACTGCATATGTTGCTTCTTTTAATCAATTTTTGTGTATATATGCTTTTTTTACTTTTTTTGTTTAGGTTTCAAGAGGTGGTAGTGTTGGTTTGCTTCATATCTTTGGTTTTGCTTTGGTTCACTCGAGATCCTAAATTCATTCCTGGATGGAGTTCTGGCTTTGTTTATACAGACAGGTAAAAGAACATTTTTAAAAGTTCAACTAATATCGTGTTTCTAACATATTGTCGTTTTGAGCTAAATGTAAAATATATCCTTCTGCAGTTCAGTTCAACATTGTTTGCTAATTAACAAGTAAAGTATAGGCATTCGAAAATCATAATTTGTTATTTGGCTCATATTATTAATCAAGGTCTTCATCACAAATAAATTTTATTGATTTTTTACATTGATCTCTTATAAAAAATGCACTTAATTCTTTCTAATGTGTGAAATTAATTTTGACGTATTAGAAATCAAGTTACAGTAATATCATTTATTACGTTTATATTATAGGAAGGTTTATACCTATGTGTATATCCACGATAAAAAAGAGTAAAAAAGTATGCTATTGACAAAAATGCTAAAGGAAAACACAACGAGTTCCAGATCTTATCCTATTTTGAAGTGTGGTAATAACATATCACATATTATAACACCTGTAATAGTGCCGAAATATTTCTGATAATTAAAAATTAGCTTAGAAACTGAGCATTTGCCCAGCGAGCACAGCTAATGAAGACATCACAACTACATGTAATATTCTGATGGTGGAAACATTCCATGAGCCTGATGCGTGTACCTACAAAGTGAAGATTGAATGCAGTGCTACTGTACAGTATTGACTCGCACCGTATTGGCAAATTTTGAGTAGAAGACATTTAAATCAGAGTTTACCTCTGTGCCATGTCACAACTGAAATGCATTCTTATAATCATGAAAATCAACTGCTTTTTGTGCAACGCATATCCGAGATTCGGACACTGTGGCCCATCTAACTGAGGACTGGCGAAACGCGTTCAATGTCCAAAAGCTAATCACACGACCTATGTTATTTAAAGCTTTTGTGATTGTAATTCTTTCTTAAGACTTTTCTTAAGAAAATGTTTTCCCTTTTAGTATTTCCCATCATTAAATCAATTTGCACCACAGTTTAGGAAGGTGTCCTGTTTTCTTTTAACCATTTATAGGTCTCTAATGGAGATAATTTTCAAAACTACTGATTATCACCGTTGAAGATATTGACAATCAGCTTTAGTTTTTCTTTATGCATCTACTTTTTTGCTGTTTTTTATAGTCGTTACATTTCTTCTAAATCTTTTATAAACTATTTTCGCTAGAAGTGATGTGAAAGTTTCATTTCTTAAAAACATTGCCACTAACTGAATTTTCTCATTCGTCGTCATTACCATCATCATTACCACCATCAACACAACAGTTATTGTCACGTCGTTGTCGGCATCATCAGTGTTTCATCACTAAACTACAAACTCAGATAGCACAACTGCACAGTCTAAGCAAAATTAACTTGTAATAGTGTGTATGTTTTCACAGACATGGACGCACTTATAAATTTACTTCGGATGCAACTTGTGCTATATTCATGGGAATTCTTCTGTTTGTGCTGCCAAATGAATTTCCTGGTAAGAGTTAAGAAAACACTGCAGTGGTTTAGAAATTGCCCGAATTACTCTGCTTTTTTGCCGAATTCAATTGTGGTAATTAAATCTGTAATGTGCAAATAAAATGTTTATATCAGTTGCGTTGCACCATGATATGCTGTGTTGTAAAACCCAACCTTTTTTGACAAAATGAACTCTAACTAGACATTCCTGATTGAGTTACTACAGTGCACACAATGACTTATACTGTATCTGAACAAAAGCCTCACTGAAGACTGTGCATTTATGCCTCACATGTCATTTACAGATTTTAGAAGTGGTCCAAAACATGCTATTTTGGATTGGAAAATGCTTCAAAATAGAATGCCATGGGACGTCATTTTTCTCTTTGGTGGTGGTGTTGCAATGGCAAGAGGTGTTGGAGTATGTAATAGGCTTATAGCTTTGCTCAATGTATTGATTTTGGTAATCTGTATGTAATTTAGCCTGTCACTATCGCTTCTACACTGGCTTTTATTTGTGATTTTGAATGACGTTAGGATTTGTCCATTGTTAAAAATTTTATAATTTGCATCACCATACTATTCACATTTTGGCTGCGTAAAAGACACTGGCATCATATTACAGAACGTTCAAAGAGATGTGCATCACCATACAATTCACATATAATTTATATAATATAACAGTGCTTGTAGTTTTGTAACGAAAAATTTCTCATTGTAAATAATATTGCATTCGAGTTAATTCAGCGATTTCATGACTACATAAATCACATTATAATACCTGCATGTCTGGAATTACCAAAGTGGAATGCAGAAACATTTATTTCCTCTACCTAATCACATATATGTGAAAATATATTTATGACAAACAGCTTAAATATTTTTCTATTGTTGTTTTTCTATATCTACATTTTCTACAGCCTCCTTATCTTTTCCTTCATTTCCAGGCCTCTGGACTATCCAAGTGGATTGGAAAAGGATTACAGTCTATATTAGGTGGCCTTCCTACATGGCTTATAATTATCATTATATCCACTATTACAGCAGGTGTCACAGAAATTGCCAGTAATACTGCAACTGCTACCATAATGCTTCCCATAGTTGCAAGTTTGGTATGACTAACAGTTTAAGTATATGTGGTGTATGTTCGATTATAGTCAGAGTGAATTCAGTTAGTATAACGTTTAGATAGTGTTAACTAAGATACATAAACTCTGCATTTAAGGAGAAAAATCTCGAAATGCCTTTTGCAAGTTAGCTTAACAGATCCATTTTTACTGAATAGTTTACCATGGGTTTTTTAAAAGTGCATTAATCTGTGAATTCCATGTTTTGGTTGTATAATGAGAAAAGCAATGTTGTCGTTATATATATATATATATGTATATATATAAACATATATAGTTGTACAAGTAATAGTTTAATATATAGTGTATTGAATAGTGGTTGTATAAACAACTTTAAAATTCAAGCACATTGGCATACATAAGTTTATGTATTGACGTGTTAACTTTAATTTAATATTTTGTTGTATATGGACTATATTTGACATAAATTGTCAATTCCATTTCTTTCATTTTAATATTATGAAAATATGTCCATAATGGATGGATGCATCTTCTTTATTGTTAGGCAGTTGATCTCAATGTTCATCCTATGCTGTTGATGTATCCAGCAACGATAGCAGCCTCTTTTTCGTTCATGCTACCTGCAGCTACACCTCCAAATGCTGTTGTGTTTGCCTCTGGAAGTTTGCGAGTGATGGATATGGTACTGATTTAAAACTAATACGATTACTCTTCTTTACTCATATCACAACTTTGATAAAATGAATTATTGTGCAAATTATTAATTAAATAACAATTACTTAGTGTGTAAGTTGCTTCATTTAATCATTGCCTTTTGTATCAGTTTCTAAATCAGATGCCTTCAAAATCACCAAATAAAATAAATTCGATGGTGGGACTTTCACTTTTTTACAATTATAAGAATTCAGTATTGAGTCTTAAAAGATAAAATAAAATTTGTTTACTTACTAAGTATTTATATCAGTATATTGGCAGAATGTGTATTAGGAAGTCAGCTTTTAGTACTAGCGAGTGCATGGTTAACATTCGTATTATCAGAGCGTAGGTCTTTGTATTGTATTGTTACCTATTAATTGCACACTTACTAGGAGCAGCAGTTCAGCCTTAGGTGAATTATTAATTTGGTATAATGTGCTAATGCAATAAGTTAAATTTCTGAGGCCTGCATAAATTTTTAAAATTTATTGTATAATTTGCTCACTGGAACACTTCAAAACAACTTTGACTGTATATCTGGATATAACATTAACGTCTTATAGGTACTGTGATTTCAAAGCCTTTTTCAAACTTCCTAGTATATCTGAACCCTTTATTGCCACCATAGTTACTAGATAAGCTTTCCAGTGTACTTTTAACTTTGTTTTGCTCTTTGTTCTTACGTATAAATTTATAAAAAATATAGTTATTTGATTTATTTGTTACAGGCAGTGGCAGGCTTTATGCTTAACATTCTAGGAGTTCTAGTCATAACCTTCTCTGCTAACACATACGGTGTATACGTCTTTGACTGGGGCTCTGTGCCAGCATGTATAACCTTGCCTCCAGAACCCAATACAACTGTGCCATCTATGATATCTGCAACTTTTAATTCTACTTTGTAAGTTAGTGACATAGCATTTTACACAGTTATTATTTTTCTTGTGTAAAAATTGAAATAATATTATATATATTGCAAAGTATTATCAAGCATACTTTTAATAAATTTTACTATTGTATTATAATCGTGGTTTGAACAATTTTGAGAATTAACATTTCAGCCAATATTGTCTTTAAAAGTCTGCTAGTGACGGAAGTCCGTCATACTAAGTCATAAGCCCAGTGTCTGTTTGAAATTTGATTGCACTGATACTTGTAAAGCGTACAATGTAAGTTCCAGATACAGTTAACCCTCTTTATCCCGCCTTCTTTGGGACAACAAAAAAGTTGGCGTTATCGCGAGTTTGGTATTATAATGAGATGTATCAATACATAAATGTCTATGTAAATACAGACATTTTGTTTTGCTAAATATTTTGGCATTATAAAGGGGGAGGGCGTTATAATGAGGTTTAACTGTAGTACTATCACGCAACAAAATCACAAGAAGCACTTGGGACAAACAGCTAAATTTGAAGAAAACTCCAAATTCTTTTTATGTAATTAAAATGCACTCTCTTGTTTGTACGTATTTAACTAAAATGTAATTGGTGATTTTTTTGCCATTTGGTGCATAATTTGTTAGCCATGCGTTGAGGCGATTTGACTATTCACTCCTTCTTCACTTAACAATCTTCTGCTATAAATATGCCAATGTGAAAATGTTTTGAAGAATTGCTAGATAAAACAGGTTTGATGGTGCATGCTTTTTCACAAGTCTACTGTAAGCAAGAGATGTAGGATTTCACGTGGTGGAAACTCTGGATTTGAAAATGAAAGTGCAAGACACAATTAGTGAAATTCTGTACCCAGGAAACATTTTCATCATGTGTAAAAAACTAGAAAGCTGTGTTCAGGCAAGCAGAACTATGACGTAAGTAATTACTTATAAAATGTAGGTTTTAATTTAATGAAACTGTATGTGGTGCATGTGCCTCTGTTTGGGCTGGGCTACTGGTGAACTTTATTTGCCCTTCTTAAGTTAAATTGCTGATATGTATGCTTGTAGCTTGTGTTACTTAGTTATTTTTATTGAATTTACTGTATTTATATTTTTTAATTTCATTTCGTCCACGTAAGTTTCTTAGCATCTAAGCTAAGTTCTCTAGCTCTAGAGCAGGACTGTACCATCCCTAGAGAAATTTAAAGAATGGTCAGGTGCATGAGTGTGAGTGTGTGTGTGTGTGCTACTTCAAAAACTCTGTCACTCTTTCATCTGTTTACCATTTTAGTCACTGATTATATTGTATCAACTAATATTTTTACCAACACACTGATATAAAAAAATCATGCTGTATTCATTGGCATCTATATTAAAAATGAAGTGTGCTAACTTGATGTAACAACTTAACTTGTAATTAGTTAGTGTAAAAACTTATTAATTTGTTTTAAAATTTGTTTTACATTCTACATTGTTTTTAAACAGTGCTCAGTAAAAGTAGAAAATTTGTTATTTTTCAAACAAATTATGCAAGCCTTAAATAATATTAAAAATTAAAAAAACTTTATTACATAATAAATGCAAAACGTGTTTGGGCTGCAATGATTAAATGAAACGTGATGAAAAACAGCTCGCGAGAGTGAAACATATACAATAAAAGTTTTGCTTTACTGTAAGTGCTCATAAATACACTTAATGAACAAAATTTGTCTTTTAAATTACAGTGGGATGCCAAAGAGAGGAATCATGCTTATTTTACATGAATACCAGTGTGCAAAAGTTACAAGTTGAATGCCATAACAGTAGCGCTTTCAAATCAATGCTTATATACACTGCCCGTTACTGATCATATAAAGTTTTTTGTTCTGTCACTACAGCTTATGGCTAAAAATATGCATGTGAGCCTTGTATGAGCCAGCAACACTTAATGAACATCTTACTTAACAAGTAAAGCAACTATGGTACTAGCGGAAACTAAACTCAACATCTTTATTATGAGTATTAGCAGAAAATTTACAGCAGATGTGCATGTGGCATACCACTGAGCCCACCAGCACTGTTTTGACCGGTATATGGGTTAGAAAGTTAATGTAAATGATTCTGTTCAGATGCTGTTTCATATAAAGAACAACGAATGTGGCCTTAATTGCACATTTATTCACTTCTTTTATGGTGTTTATTTCAGCAACATGTTACTTGAACACATTTTCAATTATTTTCTTAGCGTCAAATTTTAAGTACAACTTTCTGAAGCAATTTTATCTGGTTATAAAGCAATTCAATTGAAAAAGCTGATTCTTCATCAAGAAAAATTTTGGTAATGTAACTTTTAATGCATCATGTAATAATTTATTTACATAATAATTGTTATTTCATAATTGCAGAGAACAAATATCGCAATATAATTTACAGCATGTTTTTTAAATAATACTTACTCGGTAAGAAGTACAGCAACGAAAATGAGATTTCATTCAGATCTTGTTATAGTAAATATGTATTAGATTTCTAAATGAATGTTGCATGATATTTTCTTTACTGAAATTGCAGAACCCAACTTGTTTTCTTCTGTTGATGAGAATGACGGTGGTACTTTTTACACTTTGCAAGTATTTGGTCTGAAAAGAAAAAGAAGCTTAGAACCTTATTGCTCTCACTAACATTATTTCAGTTTTTGGATATAATCGTTTCACTTTTATAAAAGCCAATCAACATCTAATAAACACCTAAACATCAAACACAAAAACGGCTACTGAAAGCAAAAATATATCATTTACTGTTCTCTAATGTCAGTAAGCAAGAGGTAAAACATCAGTTTTAGGAATTGTCAAACTGCTTAAAATATACGGTGATAAAAATGCTAAAAGAATTACTATTACCTTTCTCCAGTCCTAGACAAATGCCCCATTCTGTTAGACTGATCATGTGATCATCGTCAGCGTCACAGTTTTTCAGAAATGGCACAATGCAGTGCTCTAGGGGCACTAACGGTGCTTTAAGTTTTGTCAGCTCATGCCTTGACACTTTACTGTAATTATAAGAACAATTCCAAGACAAGCAGTAGTGCAGTTTCAGGCAAGTAAAGGGATAATATAGGAAGGTAGAACGTGATGTATTGGAAGCATGTGAATAAAGGTCATATCGGGTTTTTCATTTGATCAGAGTTAGGCGTATTTTGTCCTATGATTCAAAAGTTATCTGTCTCTTTGCGGCATTAAATTTGTGTTTTTGATAGGGCATCTGGGTTTTACCCATACAAATCATCGATCATTTACAGTCTTTTATAGATATTTAGAATAAGGATCTCTAGCTTGGTTTTCCAAAAGCTTTCAAAATGTGACGAATGGTATTCCAAAACCAATCAAGTATTGTTCAAGCAAAAATAACTCAATTGCATAAATTGTGTGTAAAAGAAAATGCACAATTGTTTCAGAAATAAGTATAATCTGTTGAACTGCAAGCTCAAGTAATTTATGTATGCATTTTTAAATGCTTCTTATTATGTTCAACTTGTATTTGAATAAAAATATAATTCTTACACATCACCAGTGTCATCGAGGTCACAAAATTTCCAAATGACAGGATTGACTAGCCTCATTTTGGGATACTTTTCTGCTTCTTCCTCCATTTCGAAATAATCCTCATTTAGATCGTTTCTGTCATACTGTTAAAATATAAAAACAATTCAAATTCAAATATGATGCAGTCGAATTTAGTTTATGTTGCCAGTGATACAATAAGTAAAAGATGCTTGATACCACAACATCGTGGTGCTGATTTTATATTACTGTGTTAATGTAAAGTAATGCAATGCCAAAATTTATATTCTGTTAATATCAGTAAACCCTTACATTACCCATTTGATTTCTGCAGACGTAGTTACTGTATGTCGACATGTAGTTGTAGTTGGTCTAATTACAGGGTTTGTTCTAATAGAGTACACTTCTAAAGTATGAAATTCTCTGTCCATACTTATCCTGTTTATTTTTGAGATAAGCAGATAGTCATCGGCAAGTTTTCAAATTTTTAATGATCCAAGCATTGGTTGTTATGACGACTTGGCAACACAAACTTTCAAATAAAATGCTCGAACTTTAATGTCTGTGAACTTGCTCGGAAATTCGGTTCCATACCTTGATTGAGAGCAAGGATAGATCGAAAACAGTATCTACATTTTAGGCAAATGAAGACCTACACTGAAGCTTTGCAAACAAGGACAGGTAGCTAGCCTTCCCTCGGTTCATGATCAGGTACTCAACTAATGCAAGAAGGTTTAAGAAAATGCCACAGAGCGCTATTCAGGTGGACCATTGCAGGAAATATCTCAACACGAGTGAGGTTGTGTTTTCAGTGTTTCTATATTAATACTTGCAAATCAGTTTCATGCCACTAATGGTAATCATTACCTGATCCTTCATTGCATGGAACAACCATTCACGCATCCGTCGTGGAAAGTCTTCCATCTCACTGGGCAAACATGGCTGCAACACGATGCATCTTCCACGGTACTCTACATGAGAATGGCTGTTCATCTCGTGATTACACCTTGAATCGCCCATCTCACAAAAACATCGCTGCTGGTATAGATGACATGCTGTTTCATACGTTACATTATGATTACTACAAACCTAGAAGAAAAGGGCTTTGAATTGCAATTCATGTTAACATCTTTTTCTTAAATTCCTGTTCTCTCTTAAATTAGCTATTTGCTTCATTTATACTCATTTTTGTAAAGCACTTAATGGGCACGCTAAATTCAAAAGAGAACAACACTATTTCGTACAGATCCAGTGTCAATTAAAACTACATTGACATTGGATCCTAACCAATAAGGTACAGCTAAACCTCTTTATATTACTTTTTTGGGACTACAAAAAAAGTTGGCATTAAGTGAGTTTGGTATTATAATGAGGTGCATTAATATATTCATGTCTATGCTAATAGAGGAATTTTGTTTTGCTAAAAATTTGGGCATTTAAAGTGAGATTGGCTTTATAAAGGGAGGCATTATAATGAGGTTTGACTATATAAGATATACGTATAAGAATGAATACATTCAGCTATGTGCTACCTACAGTGCAGTTGTTGCTGGAACTTAAAAAGTGGTCAAGAGCAGCATTCTGCATGTGCTGACCACCAAATGTCTCTCCAAAATAGGCTCTTTGGGTTTTGAGTAGCCTGAACACTTATATAATCACATAAAGTTAGCACAAAAGTGCTGGTATGCAATGAGCTGTATTATTTCATAAAAAATAAAAAAAGACCAATTATAGTTGCTTTAGTTAGTCAACTTTTGATGCCTCAATAATACTGGTATACACTTATATAACTGCTGATATATGATGACTTGATCAAGGCAATCATGTGTGTAGTCAAAAGTTCTGATAGAGTTTTTCTAGTTCTAGGTACCTTAACCCATTCAGTGGTTCCTTTGGGGCAAGATTCAGCACATCTGCAATATGGGACCATTTCATCGTCCAGGACACATTCTTTGCCTTCTTTACAAAAATGGGTTGCACATGGATCTGTAAACACAGAACACACTTAACTGATATTTTTATAATGGAAGAAAACATTTATACGTCGACTCACTTTTTCATTTGGCTGATCATATTGGTCAATGGTCTAGATGTTTTCTGACTAGTGCAGAACTGCCAAACTAATGCTTTTTTACATCACACATTTGAAAAGATCTGACAAGGGTGTTTTTCATTCTTATTGGCTGCCATAGTCTAAGTGAATTGTCCAGTACACGTAAAAAAATATCAATAATAGGAACTGTTTGTGACTTAAAATTCATGTGCGTTCTAAATTAGATAATAAGCAAAGTCACTATTATAATTGCAGTACATCAGAATAAACAACTAAAAAATCCCATACGTAATTCATAATATTCTTTTGCTTTATCTTCCTCTGCCTCGTCAATAACCTCACTAGTCTCAGCTTCCACAGTCACTTGTGTAACTGTCTCCTCGGTATCATTACTGAAATCAGGATCGCTGTTCCTTATTTCTGTCTCATTTATAAGAAGAATGCTGTCATTCGTTAGTAACTCATCTTCCTGTAAATAAACATTAAGTTTACACCTCACATTTTTACTTAACAAAATGAAGGCTTGCTTGCTTGTGCATAATGATCGGGCAATAATGGTTTGATAACCAATACACAGTAGAAATAAGAATTAAAAGTTTACCAACAAAAATAAAATCTAGTTTATAAACGGATAGCAGACACTCATTGCTTACCAATAATGTAGAGGAAAGAAAAGGCTGAACTAATTTATTAAAGCAATATAATATTACGGATGCATTGTTAATGGTAATGACAAGGTAATGTAATGGTAAGGCATATTCCTTAATGCTTGCAATATTGGTAATACTTTGTTGTTATTATTATTATTATTATTATATATAATTATTATTATATTACAAAATTATTTATAACTTGAGGAGGTTTATTTGTTTTTCATGTCTTATGAACATTTCGTAACCTATTTCTGAAATTTATATAGCCAGACTTAGTGAATGTATAAGAATCTCAGCTGAGGGATTCTTATCAGATTTAGACCATTACATGGCACTTCTCTACTCCTTTACTCATACTTCTTCTTTTCTCAATCTGCATTCATTTCATTCAGGGTGCTCACAAAAGTAATTGTTGCACACCCCATAGGCCATTTGCAGCTTGGCACTTGGGGTACATAATCAAAGTGTTATTACCAATTCATAAATTTTTTTGAAGTGCTATGCTGTAATGGTTGATGTGGATGTATTTAATAACTGAATGAAATGAAATGATGATGACCTTTGGTGGCTTTGATGCACATTAGACTAGTGGCAATTTATATTATTATCATGAATTTCAAGACGTAGCCTTTTAATGCGGTGCATGGCCTCACTCATAACATAAGCAAACTGTTTATGGTGTATTAACAACCACCAACCAATATGGTAGTGTTAAAATAAAAAAGTATTAACAATGTACGACTACAAATCCTCCAAGATGCTAAAATCATAAATGACAACTTACTGATGCATTAACTATGAGCTCTGTGTAAGTAAATCCAAATGACAAGCCAACTAGTGTAAATACTAGCAGCAACCTCATAGTGTGCACAGTGTTGTTGCTAGACCTAGAAGCATAAATAAAACTCATAGTTAGCAGTCCTGTGTTGACCTGTCCCTAATATTGTACGTGTATGATATTAAACCACATGTGTAAGTGCATACTAACGTCACATAGTATTCCGCAGTTTGTGGGTCAAGAAGCAGCATATTTATTACCAAAAGGCTGAATATGCCCTTAATTAATAGTATTTATATGGATCATTTTGAATGCAAGCATAGGAATGAATCATTTTATTTCGTACACATGGCAGTAACAGTACTACATCAAGATACAGAACGCCGAATGCGAGGGCAACATACGACATACAGTCCTGTACATATCGCACTTCTTCCAATATTAAACTTTATAATATTGTAATTGTACAGTGATCAGAAACACATGATACAGGACAAAATTTCATAAAGTGGTGTAGAAATTGCAGACGTTTTATACTTGGGATTGTAATACCACTAAAAAGACGTAATAAAATCAATAGCAGTAGGATGTAAAGGTGAATGCAAATCTACTCGGTTTACTTATTTCGTTACAAGATGACTGTATATTGCTATAAACAATTTTAAATTGTAGGAAAAAACTTAAAGATAACTTACAAAATATTTTACGTTGTTAAATGGAAAGAAGACGTTAATTCAATCATTATGGATGTAAACTGGTAAAATAATAAATTAATAACCTATTGTAAATTAAAGAATGATTACTGTATGGAAAATTATTTATTATGTAATTCAGTATCCAGAGAAGCAAAAATTGCATTTACTAAATTACGTATCAGCTCAAATTCTCTGGACGATATCATAAGCCTATTGAAATACCTGTTCATCAGAGATTGTGTATTTATTGTAATAATTTAGATATTAAAAATGAGGAACAAGTGATATTATTTTGTAAAAAGTATGATAACAAATGTAAATATTTAATTGATCAAATTTACAGTCTATTTCCTAATTTTCCAAATATGACCTATGATGAGAAATTAAATTGATCTTCGGAAATGATGACATGGAAGCGTCAGTTTTAACTTGTAACTTCGTCAGAGATTTTTTTAAATTAAGCATACGGAATAAAATAATATTAAAAATAGTATTACATTGACTATACGTCTATATTGTCTTACTGTTATGTTATTTTACTATTTAATTGTTATCGTGTCATTTGGGTATACCATACATTAAATTATCATATTGTAATTTTGTCATTCATATTTAGTAAATATGTACTGTATAGTAATTGAATGTATTTGTGAATGTTAATTGTTAACTCAATAAATTTAATTCAAATTAAAAATTATATAATTAATATATATATAGAACGTAACTAATACTATAATTGTATATGGCGAATTATGCTAGGTTGTATGACATATAAAATATGTTGTTTGTGCAAATTTATTTTTTAACTGATACGATATTTTGATGAAAACACGTTATGTTCGTAAGATGATATGGACGAATTGTGTCAACTAAAACCTTAAATGGTAACATCATAGTGTAATATTTCTACTACACACCTAAATATTTTGCCATTGATAACATATTACAAGATGTGTGTAATAATGAAAAAAAGTCGTTTTATCCACAAAGTACAGTTATTGTTTGCAATAGCACAACTTCAAAAGTAGCATTTTAGAAAAAACGCATTGGACTGGGGTATCCGAACTTTTTTTCACCAATCCTGATTCATTATTTCTACCTAAACTGTCAGTAATCTTTGTCTATGTGCTTGAAGTGGCTCTTTGAAGTATACACCTTTGAGCTATAAGCAAGTTATCTGTTCCTCTTCAACCTAAATTCTTCGGGTGTTTTAACAATTTTAAGCGCTTTATATCAGCGCCTACCATCAACAAGTTAACACTTACTAACTTGCCCAACATGATGTTTACTGCAGTAGATACGTACGAAACATCAATAACATAAACAGTTTTTAACGACTTGACAATTAGCAGCCCAAGTAAAAATTATAACCGCTAGATAATAATGGTCATAACTAATTTGAATAGTAATTATTATTATTAATCACTTCTCAGCGTGTTATGACCCTCTTTGGAAATTCATGTTTACAATTTAAAACCGATCTAGTTTAATAATAATTAATCAACTCAAAATATTCAAATTTGGCAAATAATCAAGCACACAGTTGTTTAATTAAGACAAATATTTAATTCGTGAATCATAATAATTTTGGCACATAAAAAATTACCTCCCCGAACTTGTAAAAAGTTTCACAAAAATCACAATATGTATAAGCTACAGCCAAATCCAGGCGAGGCAGACTCCGACAACTTTAGCTCTTTCACTGGAACTCGGCACAATTCCGAGGATAAGTAGGGAGCACAGTGTTTGGTAAATGTTTTGCAGCTGTTGGATGCTGTTGTAACATTACACCCAGTATGTTGACAGACAGTGGTGCTTCAACATGCATCACATTCCTTTGCATCATTCGTGTACCTCTTATAATGATCCTGAAAACACACATCTCCTGAATCATCAACAGAAGTGCAAACTGAAACCATGAGTAACCTCTCCTTGACTGTTAATGATCATGGTTAGTGATCTATTTAAAACAAACATACAAATAGTGATATGAAAAATAAAATGCTTCGATCTATTTATAATGAATAGTATGATCTTTATAATATAAGTATGTGCATGCAAGTTATACATACAATAAGAAAAGTACGTTGAATAATCATGGCGAGTTAAGCAGTACGGAGCCTGGAAAATAAATGGATTGGTGACCACCAAGACGAATGGGTAAGTAGGCAGGTATAGGTAGTCGTTTAAGTAGTTGGGTAGGTGTGTAAAATTAATAGGTTGATAGGTATACATACACTGTACAGGTAACATGAACGTCAGTCAAATAAACAAAATTAGAAAACTGTAGACAGACAGTTTGATGGGTGAAGATGGGTTTATCACTTGGGTATATAACTAGATTAGCCGCGGATAGGGGAACAGTAAAAAGACAGCCAGAGAGACATTAATGGACAGATAAATAGTCAAACAGATGGAGACATTAGCGTACAGACACGCAGATAGACTGAGACAGGCGAACGAAAAGAATTTCGGGACAGATGGAAGGACGAATCAGTAGGTGAACAGAAAGTCAGATCTATTCACAAATGTTCTGTTCGCTGATGTCAAAGTTCGTGACAAACTCTCCACTGCCCAAATATCCATTGCTCAAATGTTTACTTCACAAGTATTAATAGCCCCAATCCGCACTACGAAAGCGACCGCGATCAGTAATAGGTATCGGACAAACTCCATCAACAGGACCATGGAATTAGTGTCAAGATCTCTACAGTTAACACAACAGCATCATTGTCGTCACCCATAATTGTCACCCTTATTTACCATCGACGTCATTATCATTGCTGTCATCATTCTTATCATCGTCACCAACATGAGAGTCAGCGTGATCAAAGCGTGATCATCATTCGATGCCAAAAACAAAACTTTCCATAGTAAATATGTCACCGTGTGAGAAAACAAATAAAGAACAACAACGCCAAATTAGCAGTGAAGATAGCTACCATGGCCGCTTCTGTTAACAACATTATCCGTTCAATTCACCTTCGTCTCCTTTCCTCCTCTTCGTCATCGTCATCATTATCTTTGCTGTTGTTCTAGTCTTCATCCTTATCAACACTGTTATCAGTTATCACAATTATCGTGCTTTCATTATTGCAGTGGTTTTTGTCATTGTTGTTGATCGAAATTGACAGCAGTGATAAAAACGGCAATCAACAAACGAGAGAATAAGTTATAGAAATGATGAACAACATCGCCAAAAGCAAATACAACATAGCACATCAATGCTACAATTTTACTGAATCGTGGTACTTGGTCCACATTTATAAACTAGGTCCCAAGCAAAAACATTTGGAATGACAATCCTAAGGCTCAATTAAAAATCCGAGACTTTAAGGGTGCCAACCGTGCCATCACTATCACCATATCATCACTATTATATACAAATTTGTCACCATCAAATCGTCTTCATCATTCATCATGCAGAAGAATGTAAATGTTTTGGAAGGTGTGCTACGTAGGTTTTATAAGTTTAATTATAACCGGTTTTGCAAGGTACGTTATGTGAACAGAAACTGAAAGCTTTGAATCTAACAACATTCGAAACCAGACATAATCGAAGGGACTTATTGGAGGTCTTTAAGATTTTTAAATGCATTGAAAGTTTAAACAATGAGGATTGTTTTACCATAAGTAAGGCGGACACTAGAATTAAGGCGTTCATGCAAGATTTATGAGTAAAGATCCCCGTTAAATGTGAGGAAATTCTCCTTTTCTCAACGAGTGGTAAATTTGTGGAATGAGTAACCACTCAAAGCAGCCACAACTGATTCTATCAATAATTTTAAAGATCATCTGGAAAATGTTTGAAGAACTTGAAGGGAGTTTATAAGAGCGGCAGACAATTAGCTCACTACTCTGTCCCCTGCAAAACTAATCTAAGCGTTTAATTAATTAGTCTGGTATGCGGATTTGCTGAGCATTGGGTTACTAGTTTATTTTGTTTTTTGCCCAACTCTCACGATAGAGCGTTTAGAACACTATATTTACCGTCGTCATGGAAAGTGGCACGTTATCCGTAATCCTTCCGCGAAGTTTTGACTTTCTAGTTGCTCTACAAAGTGAGGTACTGGCCTCAAAAATAGTCACCAAACCCAGCGAGCTTTGGTCGCCTTGACTTTCACATCGCCGTTCGCTACATTTGCATGCTTATTTGTGTCAAGGTTTTCTTTCTCTGTTAGCTTTCTCTCTCTCTCTCTCTCTCTCTCTCTCTCTCTCTCTCTCTCTGTCTCTCTGTCTGTCTGGCTTATCCCTCTTTCTATTTGTCTGTCTTCCTGTCCCTCCCCCCTCTCTTTTCTCTCTTTATTTTTCCCTTTTCCATTTTTCGTCTCTGCCTGCTTTCCCCTTCTCTTTATCTCTCTTTACTCCTTTCTCTAACTACCTCTGTCTCTCTTTCTCCTCATTCTTCTCTCTCGCTCTTTCTCTTTATTAAAGTTGTCCCTCTGTCTCGATCTCTCTCGCTGTCATTTCTGTCTCACTCTGTCAGTCCTTTTCTTTCATTCTCATTCCAACTCTCTTTCGAAAGGCAAAAAATGTAGCTTCAAGGTCTATATGGTAAAAAATTGAAGCCTGATAAAAATGGCTAAAGAGTAACTGACAACCACAAATATCAGTACATATTCAATCCTTTTTTTGATGTCTCACTTGTATTGTTATTGTATTGCTCAAATAAACTAATTTACTCTTTTGGGTACTTTAGGCAATGCTAGAATTATTCAATACGATGAACACTGTAATTAGTTAATTTGCAAATAGTGCACTTTTCTAACAATCAGTTTTATGCTAGCTAACATAGCGCTTTTGATTTGAATCTGTTACCTACTGTTCCTTAATTTATTTGGGCGCAAATAAAGTTTGGATTTCAGCTAATATTATCAGTTATCACTTTGATGCATTGGATTTTCTAGTCTTTTTATTGTGTTTTCCAATTATTTTTTTAAATTTTGCTAATGTTTCTGCTTTTTTAGTTTTGACTGACAATGAGTTCCAAAGATTAACTGTTTGCTTAGCTGTTAATAAATAAGTTATGCTTAAGAGTTGTTAGTCCTAATTTATTTAATATTATGTAAGAAGCTGCAGATGATTGAAAGTTGTCTAGATTTATAAAAAAGTTGCCTATCTAATAATATTTTACAAGAAGTGACAATATCGTATACACGTAACTACACAAACTACAGAACATTTCACACTTACTTTGGCATACTATTAAAACACATGTGCCAAATACATGAGCAAACAATTCACTTAACCTGTTGCTGTAAATGAAGATTACATGCGCACAAGTATGCAATCATAATTTTCGTTTCATTAAAAAAACTCTAGAGTTTTTCATTGCGGGTCTTGTGTGTGCTGTGGTTGTAAGTCTGTCACAGTAGAGGCCATTGCACTATAGGCCAAAACTATTAACATTATTTTTAAGCAAGCTAATAAAATACTATTTATTTTAAAGATAAGGACGTGGTCGTGGTAGTAACACAAAACGCTTTTACTTCTTTTAATCTCGACGATTTCCCATATTATTGTATCCGTGACTCACTCAGTCAACTGGGCTTCTTTTGTAAAATTTCCTAAAAATTGAAATAAACTGAAGGATAAAAGTTTAATTGCAACATTTTTGTCAGAAATATAGTATTATATTTTTGTGTTTTTATTAAAATGTAATTTTTGTTAATTGGATAATATGGCAACTAATAAAAGGCATGCCGACGTTTGTGCCGCTGATACCAAGCCACAATTTTTGTCTCGCAAGTCGGATTCTGTTGAACTGATTATAATGGAACCGTATAATTACATTCTCCAGATACCAGGAAAAAACATTCGAACAAAGCTTTCACAAGTATGGCTTTGTTTTTGTGTTTGTAAAAACTAAGTTGCTAGTGCACAAAAATTTGTGCAAGAATTTTATACCAAAGTTTGTGAGCTACTGTTATGTACGTGCTATAACATTTTGAATGTGGATTGGAGTGCTGATTAATATGTCAAAAAGCATGTGTGAGACATTTTTTATCTCGAAGATAATATAAAATTTTTGATACAAAATATGTATTAGAATACATTTTAAATTAATAAATTCTACTATATTGATTTATAAAGTAGTATACTTATATGTTACATGTAAACTTAGATAACTGTGTGATAATGAGAACATGACGCAGGCAGGCAGACGAAGTTTACATGATGTTATGAAGGCAGCCATGTTTGTCTCACATGAGAGTCCATAAATGGCATTTTCAAGATAATGTCTCATAATTACTCCTGTTATTATTTCATTAACAAAATTACGACTTGCTTCATTCATATAACAATAGCAGTGGCTGCCTATCATATGTCAGTAACTATAATGGAATTTTCATGTTTTTTAACATGCATTTTAAGTGTCCAGATTTGCAGACTCATAATTATCTAATAATTTTTTCAATCTTTTTATTTATTTATCTGTTTTTGTACATCATAGAACAATCAAGTTACTAAAAGGTTCAATAGTTAGATCAGGAAAAATTATTACAGTGAAAAGTTGAGAGCTAGAGAAAGTATGACAAAAGGACTGATCTCACTTCTAGTCTAGCATTACTGACTTCTTAATGCATTGTTGCAGTTTTATTGTTTGTAATTTTTAGGCATTCAACTATTGGTTACATATTCCAGAAGAAAAACTCAAGACTATTGCAGAAGTAACACAGATGCTACACAATGCTAGTCTGTTGTAAGTGAACAAACCACAGTCGAACCATTAGTTCGTTGTTTAAAAAAACTTAGCAAATTGGTCTTTAAGTCTATAGTTCGAAGGTATTTATTCAAATTCTCAATTTTAATTTGCTAAAACCTAAATTATTTTGGAAGGATAATTACTTGCTAGTCACTTGAAATGGTATTGTCTTGTGCAATAAGATTTTAGAGACATTGATCCTGTTAAATATGTTGCAGACCTGGTTTTGTGTTTCATGATATGCATGTCTTATGACTGGCTAATGACAAAAAAACAAAGACTTCGACCTTTTAAGTTGAAGGAGGAATTTTACAAAATTTGGATTTAGAAGTTTAATAAACATCTGTTTAATTCCTTATGTTTTTTTTGCAGTAAGTAGCCATTACAGTGGCTAGTTTTTATTTTGTTTATACTAAATTAAACTTGGTAAAAATTTTGTTGCATATGTCAAGTTTTAAGATTTTCAAAGGTTTCTTCACAGTCAGATATAGTAGTTTGTCATATGTATAGTGTTAGTTACAGACAAACAAGGCACCACTAAAAGAATTTGTGCAAAGTCTTACCGAGTAACTGTGCAAAACCGGTCAGTATAACGTGACGTAAATGCTATTGGATGAAACCACCAATAACCAGAAATGCAGAAACATCCCACTTAATGCTGACAAATATAAATATCTTTCTTCGTGGTTCTGAAATCTAAAATGCGGAAGAATAGAATTTCATTATCTTTATTGTACTTTCATATTTTCAATTTCAGAACTCTGAAGAATAGTATTTATATGTAAAACCTTGGTTTGTAGAAGAAAATTATTGATATTTACTACAAACTTTCTTAGTGTTTTTGTTATTATCAACTGGCTAGACCCATTGACTATAATTGTTTTGAACTATATGTGTCAGACATCCCATGTAAATGCTTTGTTATGCTGAAATAATAATGTTGTGAAGACAACAGGTTGGACCCCTTTGAAGCACCTTAGACAAGGTCTAGATTTTCTCTGACAGGAATCATGAAACTGGACTACCAAATTATGCTGTTGTATTTCATTCACTGCATGTCGTTTTCTTGAAACACTGAAAAAAATAGACTTTCATGTAATGAATGGGAAATATATACCATATAATAACCAGCAGTTAAATCTGGAGAAAGGCAGGCTTGAAAAACTGCAAGTCAACAGTGATTCGAACCCAGAACTTTGTGGTGTCATTTAACATGGTCGGTCAATTTGAGCTATTAACTCACCTGGCTGAAGCGAGTCTGAATTTTCATAATAGGCAGCTTACAATCAGTTAAAGCCACTTGTCCATAGTAAAGAGGAACTAATTAATTAATAAGCTACTATTTGGCTCATAGCGAAGAAAGCAGAGTCTGCACAGGACCAGAACATAGTACACAAATAATTGGCAGGTAAATTTCAGAAGAAGGCTCTGGAAATAACTTATCACATTTATTTAATTTTTAATATTCAACAGAAGTTGACTTTGTAATCAATACTTTATTTCGGTGTTTTATTTGTAAATCTTTTAATGTGTAATGTTGTACAGTGCAATGAAATCATCAGAACTTATTGTTTATAGAATCGATGATATAGAGGACAATTCCATACTTCGACGAGGCATTCCGGTAGCACATAAAATCTATGGTGTTCCTAGTACAATAAATTCAGCTAATTACGTTTATTTTCTTGGCCTGGAAAAAGTGATGTCGCTTGACCATCCAGACTGCACTAAAATTTTTACAGGTAAAGACTTTTTTCTGATTGTAGTAATCCATTTCAGGAAAGAGGTAAATACTGTAGTTGGTAAATAAAAACTTACTTGATCTGAGTCAGCTTAACTAGCATGTTCAGCTTTAGTTAAAAGTTGTTTTCTGCAAGTAGTTTTTCTAAAACTCCACCTATTTTTCACCAATTATTTTTCAGTTCCAGTTACAAGTTGTTTTTGAGTGTGGGATTATTGGTTTCTTGCAATATCTTTAGTTTCAGTCAAATGTGCTCTTAGAAAATGTTTTGCAAGATGTGAATTCTATTATTACTGTGGATATATATTGATAGATACCGTTGTTATAATAATTGTGTGCATTAGAATATAGGAAGTAAAGAAATTTTATCTACATCTATTTGTCTATCTCTGTATCTATCTAAATACACTTTAAAGAAAATTCATACTACGTGTTAGTATATAAATATATATACATTTTAGACAGTTTCAGAATCTTAAATAAATCTGTTTATGTGATTTGCTTCAGTGAATATTTCATTTCAAAATGACAGCATTAAACAGTTTTTGAGCTTGTAGTCTTATTTTATTCTTTTGGGCTTGGGATGATCAGAAAAGACTCTATTTTGAAAAAAGTTTATTCCATTGCACATTTACTTTTGACTTGAAATACTTGAAAGTTAACAAACTACATATTTCTGGGAATGTGAGGCAACTAGTTTGTAAACAAGCTCTTACCTTTGCCACATACACTGTGATGTACTTTAATCTTAAAACTGCAGAATGCATTGTACATAAATAATTTACACTACGAACTATTAGAGAGGTTATCTCAAAGTAATAGGTTGTCATTTCAGAACAATTATTAGAGCTGCATCGGGGTCAGGGAATGGATATTTACTGGCGCGATGCATATGTTTGTCCATCAGAACAAGAATACCGAGAGATGGTTATTAGGAAGACCGGTGGTCTGTTTGGATTGGCAGTTAGACTCATGCAGTTGTTTAGTAATGACCAGAAAAGGTTGGTTTGTGAAAAAAAATTCAGCAAAATAACTTCATTGAGGATGTTGTAAATTTTTTACGTAGAAATATATCCTTGTTTTAAAATTGTTGCACATTTATTTACTTCCATGGGTATGTGCTGAAACAGTCACACCTTGTTATTTATGTAAGCTTGATTCTAAGTTGCAGCTCATTAAGTACTAGTAGTGCTTCTGATTCCAGCCTCATGTCTTAACAGATTTTTCAGGTTTGTCACTATTGGTTCTCAATATTTGTATTTAATAGATTACACATATATGCGATCATTTCAGTAATTTTAAAGCACTGTTGACTGATGACTTTTGAATCACTGATAACTGTACTATCTCTTATTTATCTTTTCAGTGATTTTAAGCCACTTTTGGATACATTAGGTCTCTACTTTCAAATCAGGGATGATTATGCGAATCTATATTCACAAGAAGTAAGTCATAATGATTTATAATTTGATCAAGTGTTAGTATTCACTCTAAATATGTCTTTTTTGTAGTAAATGTTTGTCTGTAGACTTCATTATTCTGATGGTTACTTCTTTAAATAAGCAAAAATATTAAAACTACTTTTTTGTCTTTTGGTAAGTTTGTTTCAATGTTTTATTTGAAGTGATTTCAGATCGAAATTTCAAATAACTTGCCAATTTTCAATACTAATGCATGAGAAAAATTGCATAAAAGAAATATTGAGTCATTTATCAAATGTTTTTGCTACGTGCAGTGTTTGAGTTTTGCAGAAAAAATATTGGAAATGAGTGGCACGAATGATGTGGATTAACCATGTTTTAGAATCAACAGATGATTCATATGTTGCTTTGGTTCTTGGAAAAACTCACTGAACTAGCAGAGGTTGTATTGGAGCATATATAAAAACTTTTTCAAAAATTGACCACCCAATGTTGCCATGGCATTGTCATTATTGACAATACTTTATTTTTTATTTTTTTAGTACACTGATAACAAGAGCTACTGTGAAGACTTAACTGAAGGAAAGTTTTCTTTCCCGCTCATTTATGCCATTAACACAAAACAAGACAACACACAAATAATGAGTATCCTTTATTAGTAACACTGCTGTGAGGAATTTTGACGATTGATCATTTGTGCTTGTGGTTTGTGTATCTTCATATTTTTAAACCATCTCTTGTTAAATGATTTCTATTACTTAATTTCTTATTGTTCAAAATTTTTACCCATGGGCTCAAAAATTGAGTAAGTTATAGTTTAAGCACCAAATTTGTTTCTTAATTTTGTTTGATTTGCAAAAATTTTAACTTAGTACAAAATTGTCAGCTTTAAGGGATAACAGCTTTAAATGCTTCACTTTTTGTCATTAGATGTCACTACATTAAGCATAGCATACTAGTACTAGCACCATTGTACTAAAATTTGCACTGAACCAACATAAACTTGAGTACCTTCTGGTGTTTTTCTGGTATAGTGCCCATGGTGTAAGACCAACCCCGCAATTGGTGATTGTCAGTATAGGCTAGTTTTCAATTCATTGTAGCTTATAGTTATACCATGTAAATAAGTAAGTGAACTGCGCTTGTTGAAGTAAGATCTGGTGTATTTTTTGTTTATTTGATCAATATTTCGACATTATATCCAATTCAAGAATGTGAAGCCAAAATTATAATATGCACAATCTTAAATTAAAATTGTTGACCTAATTTCAATTCAAATTACTTCTAAATTAACTCACAACGACCATCTAGTCTCTGTCAACTGTGTCTTTACACTTTCTAATTTATTTAATAGTGGTAGGAGCTTCTAGCAGGGATTTAGCATGGTTACTGGTACAATTTTTCTAAGAAGAGTTTATAATGTACTATCAGGGTGTGATCATTATAAAAATGTCATACAATGACATAGTTGACATCCGTTTTAAACATGGGCCTTTTAATGTTATTTAAATCTATTAATAAAGGTTCTGCTTGTTTTTCCATAATAACTTTTTGAGATGAAAAGCATTCTAGGCGATAAATCAAAATAATCTTGCATGTCTCTGGTTTCCTAGTAATACAGACTTCTAGGAAATCTGGCTGGTTTTCACAAGTTGGAGTAGCTATATCTGATTTAACCAGCAGACTTGTAAGGGTATTGTTAACCCTCGATACAATTTTAACAGTCAGCTAGTGTTTTTTCAGAATACTGTTAAGCTTGTATGAGAAACGGAATAAACAGGACTTGTAGGATTTGATGTGGCTTAGTTTCATCATTCTTCATTATTTTATCAGGTTGGCAATTTTTTTACATACTATCTGTTGCATACTTACCTGTTTTCTAATCACCTTTTCTGGATAGCCAGTGTATCTCAACTGTTGGCACATATATATCACAGACTTTGTCAACCAGCTCAGTGTTAAAATGTTTATTAAGTTTGTTAAATGCAACCTTAACAAGTTTAACAGATGTACTCAGACAGCGAACCAAAGATAATGAAGTGAAGCGATACTGTGTGCAACTACTAGAAAAGTTCAATGCTTTTGAATACACCAGGACAACTTTAGAGCAATTAGAAAATAAGTAAGTGAACTGCTTTGTTATTATTTGTGATTTCAATATAAACAGCAAATTGGTTGACCTAAGTGTCAACATAATAACCCAGTTGCTTCTATATTTCATAGAACTGCAAGTTAAAGGTCTAAGATGGGTAGTTTTGCTATTCTGTTTTATTGTCAATAAAGGTATTTTTTTTCGTATAAAACTTCAAAATTGTAGTTCTTGCTGACTAATAATAACCGTGTTATACTTATTGTTGCTTTTTGGCACATTTTTTTTTAGATGGTTATGTTAGAAATTTAATGTATTCAGGAATTCTACACATATGCAGCTTTTGTTTACTGTAAAGATTAGTTTTCATTGTTATATGTGAGAAGAGGCTGTCATCAGAATACTTCCAAACCAGATCTGGTGTGTTTAACTGAACATGCTCTTAAAGTTCTTTGTTTGTTTTTATAGAGCTCTAGCAGAAATACAAAGTCTTGGCGGGAATCCATACTTAGAAGGAGTAATAGCTGAATTACGCCAAGTGTACGCAAAACCACAGGACGTGTCAATAAATGAGCCTACGACTCTTGTATAATGTTAATGTTGTATTAGCATTTATAGTTTAGATGTTGTGCACCGCATTCAAGAGATGCTATCTGCTACTGACATATGCAAAACAGTCTTCCTCAAAACAAATGCTTATGTAGTATGCCTATTTTAATGTCGTTACTAATTGCAAGAATTACTATCATTAAAAAAACAGAAAAAATTTGGTTGGTTTTCTAAGTTTCTAGATCGGAATTGAACCCAAGACTTTTGGCTGCTGCTGATTGGCTTCCTCGTACAGACTGATAATTAATAATGTTTTTACTTAGCTTAATTCTTTTACAAGCCTGTTAACAATAATGAATTCAGTTAACAGTTTATACCATTTGCGAACAGATTGTAGAAATATTCAAACTTCCTGAGGCAAAGCAAGTGTGTTTTACAGTGTTGTATAATTTTTTCAGCCCAATAGAGAAATGTTAACAAGAAATCATTAATCCAGGCAATCATGTCATTAACATCCATTAACTGGTAAAGATTCTGGTTTACAGCAGGTTAAGTTCCGAAATATTACGTAGGCTGCTTGAATGTCATTCTCGATGTCATGGTGACAAAATATCCATGTAAACTGATCTATCCTGCATCATTTCATTATTGCATCTTAGAGGATTATCTTCGAGACACATACTCAACCTCCAACCATCATATTAAATACATTGTGAAGATTAGTACTGGATATGATTTGCGGCATGCTATTCTATATAAAAAAGTAATGATATCTAGAAAATCTTAGCTAATTTTTTTATTGCAAAATGATAAATTTGATAATTCTGGGTGGCGGTAAATTAATTGGATTATAGGTGAGTAGAAAATAACAGCTAGTTGAATGTAGCTTGGCAATAACTTTTTGACAATAGTCTCATCTCTGCATCCCCAATACACCCAATGAACGATGTAGAAACTTAGTTGTCACTATTTTTTAGTATCATCATGTTGTAGTGCTACTTTGCTGAGTTGACCTTTGCTCTTTACACTGTGTCCAGGTGTAGTATTTATCATTATTGTTTTTATTCTTGCTCTGTGAACTGCTGTGATAAGTTGAGTTAATATAACTCATTTTCTATTTTGCCTACTATTACATACTGCATGGTTTAATTTATTGCTTCCTATATGGATTATCTTTTATATTTACATATATGTAATGTAATATGCAGTACTTCCTTTATCGTAATAATTACCATCTTGCATACTTGGCCCTTGCTTAGAAAAAGAAAATGCACAGAATCCTTCAGCAATCTGAAACTAAAGCCATTACCTGCTGTAGCTCTTGTCACTGTTTATAATTGAATAAGGTACGCTGTAATTATTTAGTAGTACAGGCTTAAACTAGATTATTGATAATTACTGTGACTACATTTAATCTATAAAATTAATCTACATTTCTATACGAATCTTTTTAACTGGACCAACTGGACTCTTAATTAATCTGTTACCTGTCAAAGTGTGAACTATTTCAAATGTAAAGTAAGTTGTTATAGTAAGGAAAAAAGGTGTTGAAATTTTTTTGTCAACCAGGATTTGAAACATGGACCTCCTAGTTGCAATTTGCTGAGTTCTTGTGTATTTTATTGCTAATTATGTAAGTCTTAATTTAGATTTAATGATTCATTTAGATAGCTCATAGGGAGTAACTAGCTCTTCCAACCTTCTGGTTAGTGATAACAGAGTATGCTTTGAACTGTGTAGTATAGTAAGCTTAAAAACATATGCTCGATTAAGCCAAAATTAGTTTCATTTTTTCAAGCCACCACCATTGTGGTTTACTGCACATTAAAAAAAACTGATTGTTTTTTGCTTGAATTTTTTAATCTAGTGCTGGTTTGGCCGTTTACTAAATTAAATTGTGAAACTGAAATCTGAAGCTTTTAAGTGGATTTCTGAGGCAGTCTTGAAACCTTTGCAAGAATAGTTTGGTTTCTTCGAAATCGGGTGTAGTTGCTTGAATTTGTGAAACTAGTTTTCTTTCGGGGTAGTGAAATGTGCTTTTTTACTTATGCTCCTTTGCAGTCTTTGCTATTGGTGTAATGTGTATGCAAAAGTGCAAGTGTGTGTAAAGAAAATTAGGTTGTATTTTATGATTTGTATGTAAAATAATTTATAATATTCTTTCATTACATTTAATTTAATAAAAAGTATTTGTATTTTTAATTCAATAAAATATATTTGTATTTAGATTTTGGTGTTTTATTTGCCTTTGATGTAATGTTCACAAGGAGTATATTTTTGTAATGCCATTAGAAATTGCATGGCACTTTCAGACTTTGAATGTTAAGTGACTTTCTAAAACTGTAAAACTGCGTTTCAGACAGCTAATGACTGGCCTTCGCGAATCATAAGTCACAAAGTTTAATATATTTCACACTAGGTGGGGCTTTGGCGCGTGGGCGGTGTTTTCGCTTTCACATGCCGCAAAGTTGTTAACTCGTGAGTATTTTTTCTTCATCGATAGTGTTTAGTGAACGTATCAAGTTCAGAGTTGGCTTAGTTAGTTTTCTGTGGGAAATTTTCTCGCAGTACGAGCGAGGTCCGCTATGGCGAAAGGAGAGGAAATAGCTAATGTTAACGAAAACCAGGAAAAAGAAAAGAAAGCTAAGGTAAGTTCATTCGCCGAATCCAGTTCAAAGTCCAAGCTGAAGCTAGTAGTACAGAGTAGTAGTAGGCCCAGGTAATGTAACTTGTACTGTAAGATTGTAGCAAGTTAGCATCAGTGTGTATGTATGATTAAAGACTAACTTTTGATTTCATTGGTTATAGTCTTAATAGGCAATTTTTTACTCTCTGCCGGACTTGATCTTTAAAATTTAATCATGGTCAATCACTCGTGTATTTCAAATTCGAATATACAGTACTTGCGATACTGCAGTTTCCGTAATTCCATCAGAGATTCCGTGACTACATAGTATATAGGTAATTTATGACAGCTTTGTACTCGGTAATTAATATAATCTTAGAACTGTATCATCAACTGCTTGGATATAACATAACATTGATTTAACCTATTAATATTATAAATTCATGAACATGATACTTTGCAAATCAGACGTCTTTAGCTGAATAGTTAGCAGCAGAATGAAATGGAGTTTTGGACCTATGCATAATTCATCAATAATAAGAATTGCAAATGCACACAACAAAAAGATCATGACAATTATATTTTTGACAGAGCTTTTTATTTCAGGTACTTTTTAACATACAAGCTTAAAAGATGTACATCTAGTCACTTTCTGGCTGCCATAATGGCCACCAAATGTGCATAATCTCACAGAGCATTTACCAAAGTTAAATTGCTCTGGAGTATCTAATCTAGGTATATATCCTATTCCATTCAGTGATATTTTGTCTAGTTGCGTCAGTAAAGAAAAGGCTTCATAACTGTTTTCTGGACTGTGATTATTATACACTTACAGCGTCCTGTAATAGTATTGCGGAATATGGCTAAAATTTTGCAGCAATATAGCCTGTTGAAGATTTGTTATAGCTTAGATGGCAGTTTCTGATGTGTGATAAAAAATACTTTGTGTAACGTTTTCACCCTTAACACAGTTTTGAAGTTTGGTGCTTCATATTACGCCTGACAGATTCATGTCTTATTATCGCTGAGATAAAGTAAGATTCTAAAATTAAGTCAGCCAAAGGATGAAGAATTTAAATTAGCATGTGTTTATTGGTGATTACTTTTTGTTTTTTTTATGCTAGTCGGTTTCTGTTCTATTTTTCGTATTGAAAGCTTTATAATGTGTTCCTTTTTGATTCTGTTTTTTGCTGTAATGTTCTATAAATAAGATTACTGTTTTCCTATTTTCTTGCAGAGTGATAGTTTAAATAGGTTGGATTTATTTTCTCGGACTACTGCCTCAAAATTTATGGAGCTGCTCAGGCTTCCGTTTTGCTGTGGCACATATTCTAGTGCAGTGGTTCTTAACCTTGTTGGAGGTACCGAACCCCACCAGTTTCATATGCGCATTCACCGAACCCCTCTTTAGTGAAAAATAAAATATGATTTTTTTCAAATTCAAGACATAGATATGTTTTTTTACTGGTACACAAAATGAGCCGTGCATGAACATCACCTTGTTCAAAGAACAAAACCAACACAATGCATAAACTCACAACGAATTACATACCTGCAAACCAGTGTGACTTCTGCTGTTGCTTTGAGGGACCAGTTCAGATATGCGTGGCCTTCACCTTGGCAAGTGCCACTCTGATGTCATTTTCACAGCAAAGTCTGTTCCTTTTCTTCGTTTTTATGTCCAGCATCCTCTGCCGAACCCCTGAGATCGACCCCAGGTTAAGAACCACTGTTCTAGTGTTATATCTATACAGATATATAAGTATACTTAATTTTGGCATGCTCAGTACTTGTTCTTAAAATTTACACCATCCTTATTACCTTCTGTATCACTCAACAGTGCCACTGTTGCCATCTGTCTGTACATATATTATCATATAGAAAGTTGAGGTTATGTAGCATGAATGATACTACTAACCATTGCAAGCTCATAACATTGTAGGAAAGTTTTCCATCAGGTGTAGATTGTTATTGTTCCATTTATTTGCCAGAGCCAACATTGCCTAACTTGATGTTACTGAAAATGAAGTTGCATTAGTGGCTCAGCATCTTTTGACTCATCCTTAGGTGATATTAATAGAATGTTTTCGTCAAATTTTTGAAATATACGAAATTAACTGAATTGTCTAATGAAGACATTAGTCATTGCACTCAAGTTATCCCCCCCCCCCCCCACACACACACGCATTATAGGAAACAAAGCATTTATCTACATTCATTAGTTCAAATTGAGCTGTTTTCATTTTCCCCCACTCCGCCATTAGTGAATGAAATCTCATTTATTTTTCATCAGTTTTCTACATTTTATAGGTTTTGTTGTGGAAAACTGTGGAAATGTAATGTGCGCAATTCGTGTGGGTAATTTCTGTTATTTTGTGATGTTTGTTTTGTGATGGATGTTTTTAAGAATTTAAAAGTATTTTTAGTGCTACAGTTATTGTGTAGTTTTTAATTTTTATTTCTTTGTTACACAGACTCGCAAGAAAGTACTTATATGTGTATATATATGTGTGTGTGTGTGTGTGTGTGTGTGTGTGTGTGTGTGTGTGTGTGTGTGTGTGTGTGTGTGTGTGTGTGTGTGTGTGTGTGTGTGTGTGTGTGTGTGTGCGCATGTGCATGTGTGTCTTATAAATTTTAGTCTATAACTTTAATTCTTGATGTTTGATTGCATATTTTTAAAAGAAACGTTGATGTTACAACAGTTGTAGACCCGGTCCGGTTAAATCTCCCTTCCAAACGAACTTCGCAGCCTGCATAGTGTGGTGAATGTACGCATTGCAAAATTTCTACAATTCACTTAGAAGTTCAATAATTCTGTCATTGTATTTAACTGTGTTTATATAAAAATTATTCATTCGATCAATTATGTCTAAGTTTAGAGTGGTTACATAGTGATTAATATGGTTTAATCCACAGGCTTATACCATAAAATGTGTAAGTAGTGTACATTAATTGTGTAAGAGTAATTAATTTACTGATTTTTGTTGACTTTCAGATACGCGTGTAAAGTTGCGAGCATATAGTAGGCAACGGGTGGGTTACTTACTTTATAGAGGTCTTTATAAAAAAAATTCTGAAGCACCTGGCAGAATAAGTGTCTATATTACACGGAAACCACATGGCACAATTTTTCGTCTAATATGAAGGCGCCCAAGCCTGAAGTCACGGCGACTTTAAATTGCTTTTACTAATTACATAGGACTCTTATCACAGTTTTATTGCTGAAACTTTCTAATACTTGTCAGATATTAGAATAAGCTCAACTTTCCGATAGACTTGGCTTTTGTTTTAAGTATAATACAGAAGTTATAGGTATTACTGGTACTACATCGAGAAACCTAGACGCTTAATGTGTATACAGTAGGGGTACCAAAACTTTTGATTAATTACTTTTGGAGCATCTTTCTTGATTTGTTTGTAGTATTGTTTTCTCCAGTCGAGTCCTTGCTACCTTTCACGTTTCGTTTTGTTTAGCGTGTTTTATGCTTCTCAGCTTTTAAAGAGCTACATAATTCTCTCCTCCAATGCTTTAGTGCACAGCTCACAACTCCCCCAGCTCATCAGCGTCTGGGATATTGTATACCCAAGTCAATTTTGCCACACAGTTGCCGAATAATTCCTCAAATCTAGACATCTCGTTTTCATTTCTGACTCGCTGACGCTTCCCAGATGGGTACAATTGTGGGAAGAGGACTGCATGAAGCTCGGCCACTACAACATTCGACGCCAAACACAATTAACTTTACATTAACGCTATTGCGATGGCTTCGCGTCCATAAACGTAAATTAAGTTTAGGGATGTTTACATCCATATAGCTTCAGTGCTGCTGTACTAGACAGACTGAACGACATGAAGCATAATCAACACCCAACAGTTAAGTCAAGAATCAATCCAACTGTCACAGGTAATGTAGGCCTATAGTAGTTCCAAGATACTTAAATGAGAATCTTTCTGAACATCATAGTGAGGATTGAAGAGTTTGTTCAGTTTGACACAGTTGCTGAAACGCAGGCTAGTGAATTGTTAATAGATTAATTAATGGAGACTGTGGGTCTGGACTCGGTTCTTGATAGTACTGGGTGGGGGTTACTACAACACAGGTGACCTTGATTTTGACGTTTTGATGGTCATTGGAGCCTCCAGAATTTTCCGTCGAAACGTTTTGCATCTTTAAAGCCTCTGAGATGGAGACAGTTAAAATTTTATTAGCAGGATGGAAGGTTTCCATGAATCATTTGACTCTCACTTGGAGTCATGGACATTGAAGTTTTCCAAACATTTGCAATTTTTGGATGAATGTATCGCAAAAGGCACTCTGGCCAAACAAATGAAAACATACTTGTTGATAGTCCTGTTCCACAACGTATCTCAATATCACGTGCGAGTGTAGATGTTGCAAACTTGCCTTTATGGAACTAACTGCAGCTAAATGCTTTGTAAATATGAAGTGTGTAGCATTACGTAGGCTGAAAGTAAATAGTCTAAGATATCTACAGTAGAGTCGCTTTGAGAATGCGAAAAGCGGTCGTCCTTTTTTTCCTGTATCCAATAAGTGCTTGCCAAGGTGTTCTTTCTTCCGATCCTCTTCTTCAATTAAATTTTGAAGACTTTAATGAGCTATTTAATAGTTTTGTTGTTGAAATTTGCTTGATATCCACCGTGTACTTCGTTGCCATTTCTTTTTAACATGGAAGAAAATGACGCCAATTTTGCAGGAACTCACACTGGAGTTGCTTTTTTATTTATAGTGTCCTTGGAAGGTTGGGATTTGAGTAACAAAAGTTTGTACAGATACGTTACACATACGACAAGTGTTTGTTACAAATATGACTTGCGTCACTTTATTCATTAGCAAGGAACCCAAGAATAGTCAAGGATTCCAGACGGTTAACGCAGTAACGCAGGACAACATACGGCAAAACTTCACCTGACTATTGGGGACTTGATTTTAGAGTTTTGTTCTGTAGAGCAGTGGTTTCCAAACTTTCTCGGACCGTTACCCAAATCGGGAAACTCGGTCGTGTCCATTACCCCCACCTAGTACTACTTCTCCAACTCAAAAAGTAAACACACGTATATACCACGAGCAAGCAAAATTATTTATGTTTGCTCGTGACATAAATAAATTTCCAGGTGTTGTTGTTGTAGGCAGTCTCTTCAAGAAGAACTACGTAAAATGCATTCCGAGCGAAGTTTTAAAAATTTTCAGAGGGGTGCCCGTTACCCCCCCCCCCAAAAAAAACATATTACCCCCGGGGGTTAATTTACCCCTGCTTCTAGGGAACCACTGCTCTAGAGTATAAATTTTGGGTTGCGTTTGATACTGATGTCGATCATTTAACTAGTTAAAACATATACGTATTTTATACGTACAATTTTACATACAATTCTAAGTAAACGACCATGTTTGCATGCTATATGCTCACGTAGCACTGGTGTTACCAATAGCTTGTAAAATTAAACAAGGCATTTAATTCGCACGCAGTTTGAATTTATATAAGCTTATATTCAGAGCCGTCATACCTGATTTGACCAGCGTCTTAAGTGCTACGCTGCTTCCATATCAACTTTGTGTGCTTTTGTGTTGACACACGGACCGTGATTCTGCTGGTGTAGATGCTCTTGATATAAGTGATTTACTTTATGGCGCCGTTTAAAGTAAGTAGATCTCAAGAACTATTTCCTTAAATTCGTAGGTATTAGATAAGTTGTACGGCATGACAATCGAATCGAGCAGCAAAGCTTTATTCGTATCTTGAATGAACCAGAATTCCAGAATAAACCAGAATGAATAATGAATTGGTCCAAAATTTGATTAAGTGACATCTCTGATGTCACTCAGAACTCAGAACACGTGTAATCCAGTTCTATATCCATTTGGTATCATTTCTTTTTGAAATTTTCTCTGAAATTCCTTATACTTATAACTTGTTTTCCCAGAACTTATTATTGTAAAAACTAATTGCAAGAGAAACATCAGTAAATATTTAGTGCTGTTGTAGCAGGTTCCATGCCATAGTAGCTTATTAACAAGTTCATTTATTGGTTTATCTGTCATATTATTTGGCTTTTAATTTTTCATTTTTTGCACTTTCTCTTTTGTTATTTTGTAGCTTCTTGCCAAGTACCAAAAATGGTTCATATTCAACATACAAGCATGCATATAGTTCTTCCATGCTGAGCTTTTACGAAAATGGCAAGGCTCGATGATCATCACTTTATGCTTGTTAACTTATTATTGTTAAAAACTAATTGTTGGAGTTCCATTGATTTTTTTAATAAATCATTTTATTTCAAAATAAAGTCTCCGAAATGGGTTTGCGAAAAATAGTAGCTGGTTTATGCATTTCGTACAGGTTTTAAACTGAGATCCAAAAGAAAATGTATAGAGCATAATGTGCACGGGTTTTTGAATAAAAATTACGATTTTTTGACTATCTAAAAGGTAAAGCGAAGTTCAGCAAGCACATTGTATTCATTACCGGGACATGTGAACTTACCTCACTGTCTGACCTGTTTGGTTTCTGGCTCTGTTGGTTTTTGATTTGCAATATAAAATTGAGAATGATTGCTTATTTAGAGTTTGCGCTCTTAGTAGGTATTGATTTTCAAAATTGTAAATTACTTAATCGGAAGATTAAGTGTCTTTTTAAGAAATTGTCTGCTTTCCATTTTCATCATAGCTGTTGTGTTAATGGATTAGCTATAACTGTAACTGGTTAAGACTGATAAGGATGCGTTACACAAGCAGTTTGTTGACATAGGGTGACCGTGTTCTAGATCATATAATCAGTAAAACGAGTGATTATATAAAACTGAAGTTAAGTGGAGCCTTTCAGTTTCTAAGACAGTACCTTGTTCTACTATTTAACAGCTTGTCTGAATAAATTTTATTCAGAGCATTTGCTGAGCCCGTTGGCAGTATTTGGCAAGGAGTTTTAATTCAGTCCCGGGCTTTACCCTCCTGCTTTAACTGTGTTACATTTTTATGATGCAGACAGCCTTCGGTTCACTAGTTTTACTGCTTGCTGATAACTCCATTGCTGAATGAAATGTTGCTGTAATCTAGAATCGTCTCTGTTTATCTGGCTGTTTGTGTGTTCTTGTTTGTAGGTATTGATTTCTTCTCCCAGGAGTATAGACCCTAAACTAAACACGCTGAGTACGTTTAGCAGATTTTGAGGATCACGATAGCGTCACTGTTGTCTGTCCTCACTCTTCTGTCTGTAATTTTGTAAAATTAGTTCTGCAATGCCTGTATTTTTGTAAAAATTAGTTCTACAATTTGTTGAAATCTAAAGGTGTGTTGGTACTGACGGCGATAGCTGAAACGGCAATAACTAGCCGCTAGAACTAGTCGCCGGGCAGAAGTTAACCTCTTTTCTTGACTGTGCCGGTTTACAGGACATTAAAGTGAACTTTATCTATGTGCGCGTGCAAAAGTTTTGTACTTTCTGTCGCCATTGTATACTATCCTTTCTCAACAGCTTTTTAACTAAACAGCACAAAGTTTGTACTTGCCCGTTGCCGTTACGGTTATTGGATGAATTTAGATGAACACAGCTTAACTGAATTTGTCACTAAGAACTTTCACTGTCTAAATCGCTTTCTTCGGTATCAATATTTACTGTGAGTTTTGCCTTGGCTATTTTCAGAACATTGTATTTGCCTTGCATTATTGTAATCCAGATCATCCTGCCTGTGTGATTAATTGTATTTGGCATGAACTTTCATTCAGCTGCCTGTTATTTACTTAGTTAGAGTGACATATATGCGATGATTAATAGACCTGTGTTGCGTACGGACTGTAAAGCTTTCTGTGCTAACTGATATTGGTTGCACGCAATTCCACATTCTCAAACTACTTGATTTTATCAAAGTGCCAAACAACTTTAAGCTAAATAGGCATAAAACAATGTTCAATACTTTTTCGGTTTATTGGTGCAACCCTGTTATGATTGCAGCTGTACAACTAGACGACCCCTATATTTTCAATATTCTTCTTCTTCCTCCCGGCTTTTCCCTATGCGGGGTCGCTGTTGTTGACCATCTCTTCATTTATGTCTTCCCTTCCTACATGGTCTTCACCGACTCTTCCTTTCAGGTGTCCGTACCGTCGCAATCTTGCGAGGCTTCCACTACTTTTACTGTTCCTTTGATATTATTATTTCTAATTTTATCTCTTCTTGTTATTCCAACCATCCATCTCAACATCCTCATCTCCACCACACCCATTTTCTTCTCTTCGGTCTTCTTTGGAGAAGCTGTTTCCAGCCCATATTATAGAGCCGGTCTGACCACTATCTTTATGGACTTTACCTTTAAGTCTCACCGACTCATTCATAGAAGGTTTTGGCGCAGTTTTTACAGGCGGATGCTCTTCCTGACCCTAACCCTCCCTATTTATTTGGGCTTGGGGCCGGCACTAAGTTGGGCTTGCTTGCCCCCCCCCCCTGTGGCTAGGTTACATTTTCAATATTATGAATGGTATAATGTTGTTTCATTATTACTTGCCTTCAGAGAAACCCTCCTTGCAAGGGTAGCTGTCCAACTAGGGGCCAGCCTTCGTGTTTAATAGGAGGTTGGTTTCCAAAGTCCTCATCTTAACTGAAATGCACAGTTAGGGATTTCCGTTCGCAGGTGGCAGAAATATCTTACACAAGCGGCTAAAGCTTATCGAAAAAAATATTGATGCACGATATCGTGTTCGTAATTATCTAACTCCTAAAGCTTTACTCTGTTTTAGAAAGCGAGCATTCGACCTTGTAAGCAGTACTGCAGTCACATCTGGTAACCTTAGTTTGTTACCTCAAACGACTTGACAGATTACAAAAGTGTATTGTAATCTGGTTGGTCTGATTTGGAAACTCTACAGTCCTTTGCTTAAAGGTTGCTACATCAAGTTTCTTTTACTGTTGCTTCTGTGCTCTACATTTTCTCCCTAGCTCTGAATACCGATATAATTTGTGTAGTATTCCTTTTTATAAATCCAGTTTTTTCTCTCGTGCTTCTTGTCTATGGAATTCTCTACCAAAAAGTTGATTCTCTGAAAATTACAATCGCACTCGTTTGAAGAAGAACATCATGACCTTTTTATTATATGTTCTAAACTTGAATAGCTAAGACCTTGTTTGAGACGATTAGCGTAAAAATGCATGGAAGCGGCCCTGTAGTGAAAGTCAAATTTCTGCGAAAGTGTATGTTCCTGTGTTTTGAATACTTCATTTTTATTTGACGTTCACACGATCTTCGTTTAAATTCTCAACAATCAACATCCTTCATTCCACTTCCCATTTAACTCTTTCACCACGCAACCTTTTATTTGTAGCTTATTCACGTCAGCCTCTAACTATTGATCACATTTCTCCATTTCCTTACCTTTCAAATCGTTGGCTGTCTATTTTAGCGATTTCTTTGAGTTGCAAGTATAAAGAAGTTATGTGGGTTTGTATGGAATTAAGTGCATTTGCTTGTTGTTGCTCCGTGGGGAACTTGATGCTTGTTTGTTACCTGAAGAGGGCATAGCGGTTCACTAGGGGACTTCGTTAGACTTCGTTTTGCAATGTCTACATGAAAGTGGCATAGACATTCGTAGCTTCTTTTTTTCCTGTAAATAGGCAACACTGCAAACGTTTTAAAAAATTTAAAGTTATGGCATGGTGTGAGTGGTGTGACGTGGTGTGGACGGTGTAGTATGGGTGGAATGGTATGGGTAATCTGATGTGGGTGGTTTGTCATTGTGGGTTTATGCGCAAATGTTTTTGCAGGGCTGGCTAGTTCACTGTATTAATTTTGCTGCCTATGAATTTTATTATTCAGTGTTGTGGCGTAACCTGCCGGAATGAGGATTATTGGATAAACTTGATAGCGCCTACCCAACAATTGCATTCGCAATAGTAGCATGTTTAATTTCGCTGATATACGTGAAGGTGTGAAGAGATTGGTGCACTTCATTATCTCCCGCCTTCTTAACCTGCATGTACAACTAGCGGTGTAATATAAGAAATTTGTTTATGGTGTGTTAATATTGAACTGCTACGAAACTATTTATGCTTCGTTATTGCGGCCTGGCCAGTACATATGCCCTACATCAGTTTAGCATATAAGAGAAATTTTTTTATAAATGTGTTTTCTATGTAATAACATAACAACTGGCTCACAAAACAGTGATATCGTAGTCTCGTAGAAATATACGTCTGCGGTTATGAACGTTTGTTATGATAAACTACGGTTTTATAATACCTCAGTAACGCATATGCACAGATACAGGTTAGCCGATCAATATTAATAAGGCAATCTTTTAATTTACAAGTATTATATAACTGTATCAAAATCTGTCAGGGTAAACTTTAATTTCCTATGAATACATAAGCTCTCAACATATTTCGGAATCATCTGGGTAGTGATTCAACAACAGTTTGTGTTTGTTTGTCTAAACAACATATGATCCTATCCCGTGGGTCTACTGGTACATGTCAACACTTTAGGAATCGGGTGCGAAGGGGCGTCTTCCTAAGCTTTGTAACCTGAAGCTGACTAACCTCTTGTGAGGAGACATTCGCATGTGAAAATTTCTACGCTTTCGCTGACTTCTGCAGATCACCATGTATCCTGCGTTGTTATAAATTATGTATTTGACTATTAGTGCGCGTTACCGTGACATTAGCTGAACTTTTGCAGCATATTGACGAGATGTTGAACTAACAACGTTATCATAAAAGCGAATCAATAGTCCTAAATGATGGCGTTATACATAGTTTCTGGTCCAAACTGTATATTGCGCAGCATTGTTTAATATTGCGAGTTTATTTTTAAAGACAGGCTTGGCCCTACCACCTAGTTAATTAAATTATAACTATACGGGTTAATTTTGTTCTGCTTTGAAAAATTTAAATGTAATGAGGGTAGTTATGCAAATTCACGGATGCGCCACTCAATTATTGTTATAGTTTGAGGCGTTTATTATCAAAGCTATTTGGTTAATGCATGGCTTCAATTCACATCGCTTTGTGGCAATATCTGTTCCACTCTAGGTAATTCATTAGGGGAAATTCGCTTGTTATTTTAGTAATTGGCGTTGAATGATGACTTTGTGTTTGTTCAGAGTTAACTGAATGGGGGGGGGGGAAGAGAAATTGGTTGATTTGAGCTGGACTAAGTTGATTGATTTAGAACTACTGAAGCGCCACCAGTCACCGCATGGAAAACACTCACTTGATATTTGAACTTGACTTTAAACGGTGTTCTTTATGGCCTTTGTCGGAGGCATCCAAGGTTTGTTTTGATAACATGGTCCTAAAAGGCTGTGGATAAAAGGCTATGAACCGATATGAACCAAAATACAGCAGGCCAATAACATAGTTCTGAAAGGCTATGTAGGCCTACACGCTGACGTAACTTGCAGATCACTTCATAAGAGTTACATTTTCAAGTACAAACAATAGAATTTGATTAGAATCTACCACTGTTTATCTCCATTAAAATGCTTCTAGTTTTATGAACAATAAACAATTTCTATCTGTTTATAAATTATTACCAACCCCATCTCTTTAGTAAATTGTACTATTCTGTCCAATAGATGGCGGCAGGTACATGGCAGCTTACTTTCAACTTGTAAGCCGGCTTCTATTTTAGAGATGGTGGGAAGATTTTCTCGACGGCTTCGAGAAGTTTTAGACTACCTTCTACAGAATATAGTTTAATACATGTTATTTCGTCATGTATAATTTAATTTTACTAAACCAACGTCTTCTTAATGTGATGCAAAATTTCTCTGTAAATTAAAACAGATGCTAAAGTTGAATATTTGGGATCTTACGATATAATAAACTTGGCTCTTTTGCTTTTATGTTCATTCACTTCAAGTAATGTTTTAGTGCGTTAAAGGGAAGTTATGGAACAAGTTCAGTCCTAAACTCATTAACAGGATTACAGGCTACAGCGCACATAGGCGAGTTGTTTGAGAACCACGAGTGGGATCAATTCGTTTAATTATGGGTGGGCCTAAGGGGAAACGTCTGTACGGTCGGATACACCAAAGATGCCCAGAAATTTCCTACATTTTAGAAGTTTGGGGGCTTTCTGGCAACTAAAATGTGGAATCTCAAGTTAGATTTATATTTCTGAATTGCCCCCCCCCCCCCTCCCGAAGAATTTCTATAGTGTGTATATAAAAATATATAGAGATCTTGCGAAAATATGATACATATATTGTGCTCAAATAATGCTGCGTACTACTGATATACGATGTCCTGCTTTGAGAATATACAAAATAAAAATGTTAATATAATTATCTAATATAATATATTAATATAATGTTGTTAATATAAATTACCCATGTAATTTTAATAATCAGTTTGTTTACTGTATCTCTTAGCCTAAATAGTAAATACCTAATTTACTCATACTTTGTGATTGCTATACTGATTGTTTTATAGCTACAGTCATTGCAAATAATGCTGTAGGCTATAACACTATAGGCTGCACGTACAGGTGAAAAGATTTTGCTCGTGTTTTTTTTGTCTGAGTTAACTTACTCGGTCGATTTCAATCATTTTCTTCGCGGGTTAGAGTTGGTTGAATGCGTTTAATCAATACTCTTGATTTGAGCTCACGGTAACCAAGCTTATTATCAGGCTATCAGTAATATCGACCACAAATCTCTCAATTAATTAGCTAGAGAGCCATACATTAGTCGTTAACAAATCAGATTGGTATGGCGAATATTGCGTATGAGCCGCTCATACAATAATGCGTCATTTTTGTGATAATTTAGTAAGTTAAGAAGTGCAAACCAATGTAAATACACTTGTAGGTGACTTGAGCCCACATTCTATTAAAGTTCTTAATAATTATTAATGATTAAGCTTATTTGTATACTCGGATGTTAACCTATAATATACGCGTTGAGTCGTTCTCATGTATATGTGAGTCAATTTTAGTTGCTCGCAACGCAAGTATTATATGTGCTGCCACAATTGAAAGTGACCTAAGGAGTGGTTCTAATTGGCTTTAGGTGTTTGAATGGTTAATATGGACAGAATCATCAGAATCACGATTCGCAATCACGGTGTTTGGAAGTTTCGATAGTAGATGGCGCTAGTTTAATACTGAAGACAATCACTCGAATTAACTCTTCTAGGTGCATTAATGAGCATTATACTACGTTTGTGTAAATTTGGAATTAACACTCTCCTAATGCTAACGAGCTCCAGACAAGTCGTTTAAGGTGAAATGTATCGCGTGTTTTTAAGGTAGTCAGGAAAAATTTCATCGCCCATTTATCTCAGAATAAGCATTACGTTTTGATTGCACATAGTTGTCTATCTATCTCTGCCAACACCTGGTTTTGTGCCTTCGATGTTCACGAATCTTTTCTGTTTGTTGATATCTGGTCTCTTTAGTTGCAGCATGTAGATGTACTCAGCGTTTATTAAACTTACAAATTAACTTCTTCCTCACTCTGTTGCTGCTGCACATCCAGATATTGACTGGTTGCCTAGGGTAACAGAGCATAGAACATGGCGGCCACCCAGCAGATGCCTGGTCAGACGATTACTCATAAACCACAACCTTTGGTAAGTTTTATTATTCCTTACTTACTTTGAATGATAGTTATTATAAGTTAAACAACTGCCAACTCCCATTGTAAAAGAACTCACTACGCGAGACAAACCCATTCAGTCAAAAGACGTTATAAGTTAAACAACTGCCAACTAGTACAACACACACCTACCCATTGTAACCATTTGAATTTTTGAGTTATTTAAGGTAAAGTGCAATTGTAAGCAAATGCTGTGTTTTTTATATTTCTTCTACGTAATCAGTTTTATGCAGTTTGGCCACTGTCTTGTCGTGCAATTACAGCATCGTATTTGTGAAATTTTAGAAGTTGTGTGAAGACGGTCTCGATAATTTCATAACAATTATTGGTGAACAAAATAAAGTAATATAATTTATTGATTAAAGCAAGTAGATTCGCCTAGTCTAAATTAAGCGATAGTTCTAGAAATAAGTGTTTGGAAAGGATGTGCACACTGCACAGCTTCCGTTCACACTCTAGACTGTAAGCCAAGAAAAGCCATCTTTTTCGAATATCTACAGTTTTTTGTATGTCTTCATTCTCACTGTGCAGGAGTAGGCATAATTTCAAGATCAGCTTAGGTGTACTTAGAATTGATCTAGCAAAAGCAAGGATAATGTTTAGCCTCTTTGGTCCCATTCCATTGCTTTAAAGGTAGGAGCCACACTGCTCTTAAAGGACTCAATGAAAGAAGCCACAATCGCAAAGAAAAAACAAAGAAGCCCAGCAAATAAAAAAACTACAAGAGAAAAAGGCAGAAGGATAAAACCATAGGCTTACGAGACATAACTTTGAGGGGGGGGGGGGGTGACAGTGCAAAGGAGTTGTACATTCCAGGGCAAAAGCTGATTCTGCTTTAAATTTCAAAATTTAAGATTTCAATATTAAAAAATTACTTGTATATTGCACCACCTCTTTTTACTGGTTGCTATTAAAATGTTTCTGTACTGTATCACCACTTGTTTTAATTTTAAAGTTAATAATAGTACGTAGTCAAATTTAGTTAACTAAAATAATGTAAGATCTTTATGTACTTTTTAAGTACTTGCTCATCAATGTACTGATAAGGTTATAGATGTGTTTCCAAAAGAAAACATAGAAGTATATTTGAAAGCAAAAAGAATTTTTGACTTGTGTCTTGTTAGACTCATGATTTATTTAGTAAATTCTATTACAATTTGGCTTTGCATTTATATACTGTATATTGGAATTACTACATGTTATGTTGAAGACAAATCTGTGTATAAACTGATATAGGCCTATAAGTTTAACTATTTTGTTTTTATACACTTCTGTTAATCTATATCCTATGTAAGTATGTGATAATGTCAATTGTGACCTGTTGTTTGCACGTATTTGGAAATCATTGACTACAGAAATGCAAAAGTAACTAAGATATGCAGCAGTAATAAGATATCTAGCAGGGACTCATAACTTACATAGAAGAAAAAGTTGTCAAACTGATTGGGCAGCAGGTATTATAAAGAGACCCAGGGGTAGTGAAGGCAACACAGAAAAAGTAAAACTATGTGGTGAGTAATCAGAAGAAAACAATGCAAGGAACTGCTTAAAGATTATATTGTAGTAAGAGGTTTCCTCTTATAGTAAGAGATATTATAGCTTGCTGGTGAAATAAACTGAATTTGAGGTCCATGTAATATAACACAACACGGAGACTATATTAGTGAAGTCAGCATTACTGACACTTTGAAGAAAGCCCATATGACATTAAGTTCATAGATTTATTTGTAAAATTTACTATCAATACTGTTAGAATTAAACTTAATTTTAAAAAAATTGAAGTTTGAAGCCACATCTGCATTTTGAAATGTGTTTCTGTTGTTGTTTCTTAATTGTGGGATTTTTTCATTAGTTGTCAGTCATTATTCTTGTCATTAAGTTAACAAACTAGAGATAACTTTTTTTATTTGCACATACAACCAGTTAGTACTAAAATGGAGAAAACTATGGGCAAAAAGCTGATAAATTTGCCTGATACATCATAGGTATAAACAGGTATTTACAGGTAAGAATTAAATATGCGTAATTACTACAAAATTTCTCACTTTATCAGACTTATCTTCATCTTCTAGAGTGCGTACTTTCTCTTGAATAATAATAATAATGATTTAGATTATAACCAATTATACGATAATAACCAGTGGTCGGAATATATGCAATTCTTGCACATCTTCCATTTATATTGTTATTATTACTGTATTATCATGTTATTTTCGATCAACATGATATATACATAAAGGAGATCACCATATAAAGAAGGTTAGTACATCACAAAAAATAAATAAGTAAATACAGGTTAGTAAAAATGACGATTTATAAACTGACTTAATTATGATACAACATTAATATAAAAAGTTACATGGAGACGATGTGCCTAAGCATAGTATTGAACTCAGTATTGTTCATAAAGGAAAACATTTTAAAATCTCCAGTACAAATTCTTTGATTAGATTATTGTTTTCACTCAGCACTAGTTTGCTCAAAGTAACTGTATTAATAGCTTCGCGTTTCTTAATAAAATCACCTGTAGCCACGTTATATTTATTAGAATATGCAATGTTAAAATCCCTAATCCAATGGTTCCCAACCCAACCTTTTGTTGACGGTGACCCTTTCCAGAACCCTGCATCATATCGCTCGCATTTATTAATTTTAACTTACTATTCAACAAATTATTTAACAATGAGTGATTGTTTCATTAATTCATTCACGTGATGGTTGCTGCGCCTGTTTCTCAGTTTTGCAATGCAACAGGTATCCCCAAGAAGATCCGACGTAAAATGAGTAGCGTCACGCTTTCGGTTGGTGTACACTGTACACTGTGTAAAGCATAGAACAATGTGTATTTTCATTTTTCCTGAAAATCAAGCACTGGTATATTGCATTTAGAACAGGAAGACCCAGTTTAACTTTCCATAACAAAATGATGTAATAAGAGACTGAGGAAACAAAACCTACTTACGTACTTTTTTTGAAAACAGCATTTTTTTAAATTAGTTTTTGGACTAGCAAGCGACTCCACGAAAAGTGCTTCAAGACCCCAACTAAGGTCGCGACCCCAAGGATGGGAATCCATGCCCTAATCGATGCAACATTTGAAGTAGCACGACGAGCAAAGAAACTGATTGGCTAAATAAACTAGAAACATAAAATTTAATGAATATTTTGCAAAAAAGATTTCCCGATCTGTTAGTGTTGGCAGTATGTATTAGCGTTATATGGAAGATTATGTGTAGATAATCTAGACTGTATGATCAAGAAAAACCGTTTTCTAATATTAGAGTTTTTTGTTTTCAATATCGGCATACTTTCAAGCTAAACTCACACTTAAAATTAACAACTGATCTAGAACATGCAAAAAAGATGTTTAGCGCCAGTTCAATTTCCTTGCAGCAAAGGAAAGAATCACACAATACGAGGCTTCAATGAAAGAAGCCACATTACAACATCTGTTGTGATAAGCGGAAATCTTTCCATTTACTCGTATTGCTGTTGTCCACATCTGCTGAAAAAAGGTTCTAATAATTCTAAAAATGGGGATAATAATTATGTATTAATATGGAGCGAATGAATTCCAGCGTAACAGACGCATCGAACCCTGTAAGGAACCGAGCTAGCCTAGCTTGGCATGCTAGACTGGTGGAATGTTTAACGTAGTTGTAGTATTGATCATCGCCTGCTGTATCACTATCACTCGTTTATTTGTTTTCAACTATCGCCAAATATTGGCGTGATTTCACGTGCAGATCAATGGCTGAGAGTCATTGATGCTTCACTTGCTACTACAACCTCTCTAGAATTAGAATTTCCTCAAAATTCATTTGAGCTGCTTTTTGTTTAAATACCACTAATATATAAACGATTTGTTCACCACTTTCTTTACTATAGGCGGCGTCATTTGCTTTATATCATATTTATGTTATGTTATCCCTTGGTATTTCAATTATTTAGAATCACACTTCGAAAAGCTCATAAAATATATCTGGTGCAGAATAAACTTGAAATCGACAAATTAAAGTTAAAGAAACATAAATTTCTATTTAGTTGAGAAAAAAGTCACAGCCATTTTAGTGGAAGCAACGAAGACCTGAACCGAACGGAGCTAAACACGGGACTTGAAAAAAACTGGCTTCGCTTATGTATAACTGAATTCCCGAAACAGGGGCGCAGCGTTCATATTCCTCACGCCAATATCTGTATTATATCTGTAATAAAAGAATACCATGACACATGAAAAGAAACAGTAACAAAGAGATAAATTCGCAATGCTAATTTTTAATAAATTTATATACGTGCATATATACGGGCGTGTGTATAGTGATTTTTAAAAAGCTCTACTTTTAATTTTTATGCTTTCCCGTGCAATGTATAGCGTGCCGTATACACCGTATTGCATAATTTTCACGTGTATGCAGCACATGTAGTAGTCTGGTAAGAACTTCGCGTGTTTTCCACAAAATGCTCCATGGTTTATTATAGGTGGCTTTAGTGTTCTTTCTAATCGCGCGATGGAAGCACTAGTAAAGTCACCGCGTGTCTGGAGTTCATTCCTTAGCTGCATAAATTATTTTAATAGAAAACTTGCTAGAATTTATGGTAGCAGATTGCTGTAGAGAAAGAGTTATTCAGGAGCAATTATTCACTTAGCATGTTAGATTTATTTTACTCACTTAGATACCACTTAAACTTATTGAAAACGTAACAAAGAAATTGGCAAAAAACTGTCTATTGAACATAAATGTTAATTTGTACTACAGTCGCGGTGGTTGCCACCATTCACTTGAAAATTATGACGTAACTGGTGGCTTCGCGCCTTTCGTAAGCACATCGTGGTATTCCGGAAGCGCGCGCCGGTTAAAAATTTCAGATTCCTGTACCTTACCCAGAAACATCACAAAATTAGCTGCCTAATTTTTTGTAAAAACTTCTATGCCTTTTGCACAAATTGACTGTGCGCTGCTTTTCTCCAGTCATTGGCCGAAAAGTGACTTTCAAAATGGGAGTGTCCATGCAGGTTTGAAATGGTTGCGACTTTAAAGTAATTTTACTACTTAAACGAGGCGCTTATCACACCTTTATTACTAAATCCTTCTTTCATTTTTCACGAATAGTGAAATAAGCCAAACTTTCCTGAAGGCTTAACTTTTTCTTTAAGTCAGTGCAAATTCCTAGTTAGTTTTGCATACTTTTTTGTTTTCCTTGTATAATATTCTCGTACAAGTCCTCTCCTTACATGTTTTCTTTTTTTCCGTTTTTATAATAATATATGCAGGCTAACGTTTTTGTCTCTATATAGATTTCCTACAGTATGGCAAGACCAGCAGAACAGGCGCCTGTTACGTAACATATTCAGAGTGAGATGGAGCTTGCGAAATTGCAACTAATTAATTCACATGAAAATATTGGAACAGGTGTCAAACAAACAATAATAGTGTTAATGTCGCGTTACTATACTGCACCTTTTCGTAAAACATAGCTACCGGGAACTTTTGCGGTAATTTTTCCCGGTTCCGGCAGTTTCTGACAACTAATGTTTCAATTTCCAACAGCTGCTGTTATTCCGATTCCGTTCGGTATAATTACAACCTACTGTATGCAACATTCAGTGCTCTTCATCTCACACTAATACAAGGCAGTTTGTCTTGTCATATTTCTGTTCGTACTTCAGCTGCTGTGGATGGACACTTAAATAAGAGATTAGACCGCTGACCGGCAATAAACTTCAGGAGCCCGTGTTTACTTGTGCCCGATAAGGAAACGGGATCCTCCCTAGTTTACTGCAGCATCTGTTTGTGGTCTGGGGCCCGCTGCAACCCGAAACTTAGCGAGGTTATTTTTACCGCGGTCCTACCGACAGTATTCCGCATCACCGTGGTCGATGGTTGATTACATCCCATGTTGCTCCTAGAATTTTAAAGCTCCAATTGGACGCTCGTCAGTGTTCATAATTATTACATAATTGAGAGTCTCGTTCATTTTACGACACCATGTGTATTTTCAGAAGTGACTCACTGTTTCTCCTGTTTTCCTGTTTGCTAACATTACTTTTGTTTCGATTTCCTCGAATAATTATCATAATGGTCATACAAATTTATATATAGCAGCGTTTCAAGCTTCATCCTTTTTGCTAACGGATAACACTACATTTGTATCCTTACACACTATACATCTATACATATAATATATTCTTAAGTGAGACTGAATCCTTAGTTTCTATATCACTTGATAACACTGAACTGTTTTCTACCGTTCAGGCTGTTTTTGATGAGAAAAAACCTTTGTTGGTAACAATAACAGGAAGATAAAATTCGTTGTGCCAATTTTTAATAAAGTGACGACTGGGACGATTTTGTTAGCTTTACTACTGCTAAATTATACAAAGCTTCCATAGAACCATAGCACATTCGCTTATTGGGGGATACGATCTAACAGCCACGACATTTCCAACTATTGCGTTGCCCCACTCTTGTGGAGCTAACGGTGCGTCTGTGCAACTTCACTCCAGCCATATAGTCCGTGCTTGAAACCACTTAGTTCCTACGTCATTTCTCCCTCAGAAGACGACCTCCGTTGGCTTACCGTGTCCTCCAATCAAGTAATTGCCACATTTTGTTGTGCCTCATGGTGTTTTGATGTAGTTTCACTAGGATTTGTGACGGGATGAGCATGCTAAAGAAGATCGGTTTGGGCCATCACCATGTATGTATTTAAAAGTTTTACGTCCAATTAATGATGTCGTGTAATTGACGCGTAATGCATTTTGTGATAAATTTTGAGCATCATGAAACAGTAGCTCGTCGAAGCCTATATTTTTAAAAAAAATCTCTTTGAAGCTTAAAAACTGCACTATGGTCATAATTGTTCTTTCCTTTTCGTTTTTTTCTGACTTTGCATTGATGCAATGCAGGAACCTAAAAAAAATAATTATACTTGCTAGGTGTTTGCACTGATTACGCTTATTACTAATTGTTAGTACCATACTCTTATTACTAATTGTCAGTACTGTACTACCTTGTAAATTAAATTAGTATGGTGTTAGTATTGGCATTGTTTCTAAATTTATTATGTACTGTCACCTTTCCTGTGAGCAAGCTACATTTTATGCTCTGGGGCCTAAAAAGACTCTGATCGTGATTAACGTTTATGTTTCATTTCGAATCATGGATATACAGTTGAGACAAATTCATTGCCGGACATCGAATACAAAGTGTTAAATTGATGTTGTAAACTCGCATACTTTTATATTATTATAGTTGTTGTTGTTGTTGTTGTTGTTGTTTGTCGCTGTAATTGTCGTCATCATCGTTACTATTCTTCTTCTTCTTCTTCTTCTTCTTCTTCTTCTTCTTATTATTATTATTATTATTATTATTATTATTATCATCATCATCGTGTCTTTAAACCGTTTGTTATCAGTTGCTTTGTGGATAAATTCTGTTCTTCTAAATTTCAACATCCCCTGCTGACAATGAATCATATGGAAATCTGGAATTCTCACTTGAGGCATTCGGAAAGGCAGCTATGAGTGGCCCGTTTCCTGAACACCTTAACTGCAATGCAGACCAGCTTCCGATTTCTTGACTGCTAAGTAGTTTATAAGGGCTGCGCTTGTTTATGCTAAAGAATCTGTGTTTGTGTGTTGTAGGAGGGCTACCAGGCTAATTCACTTATCAAATTGGATTGGATGCGTTTGTTCACAAAGTGTATGGAGATGCTGTTCTAGCAAAGAATATGTTTCTTGATCTTCTCATTTCTTAATCCAGGTCTTGTCGTCTTCGGTATTTGTCTGCTAATATGATGGCTTAGCAAACGGATTATGATTACGAGAGAGAGAGAGAGAGAGAGAGAGAGAGAGAGAGAGAGAGAGAGAGAGAGAGAGAAGAGAGAGAGAGAGAGAGAGAGAGAGAGAGAGAGAGAGAGAGAGAGAGAGAGAGAGAGAGAGAGAGAGAGAGAGAGAGAGAGAGAGAGAGAGAGAGAGAGAGAGAGAGAGAGAGAGAGAGAGAGAGAGAGAGAGAGAGAGAGAGAGAGAGAGAGAGAGAGAGAGAGAGAATAATCCTAGAATGTTTTAATTACTTGAGGATGCGTGGGCATCCGCGCTCGGCAGTTGAAATTATCCAGTTGTGCTTTTCTTCGCAATCACTCGTCTATTCACAAAATCAGGCGGATAGTTGCTTAAGTTGTGATCGGCTGTTTGTTCGATTCACTCATTCTGATTTGCACATGTGCGTTGCACTCTTTCAGCTTCGTTTTTCTGCCGCAGTATAGACAGGAGTACCTTTATAATTTTCTTTAAAATCCACAATTCTAAATTCCAGCAAAAAAGTGTCCAAAGTTGACTGTGACTACGAAAACGCCGTAGTACCATAACAGTATTATAAATAATGCTGTTATGGTACTGTTCGTCATAGAAACGTGGTTTTTGAGGAATTCGGGTGATGCAAGCTTATTACCAAGCTTTACTGAAATGGCTTCAGTTGCCGTGTAGGGTGAGTAATTCACATGACGCAATAGCTGTCTTCCAAAATATGAATATGCCCTACTTTCGTCCTGTGTGTGCGCATTGTACATGACATGCCAGCGACATATCGCCATTGTCTTAACCAACGTCTTTACGTAACACAAGTATGACCTTGATTATTCTCCTTTTTCGTTTTTTTCCTTTCTTTCTCGACTTGGCAGTGCAACTTGTTTAATGGTGTTACTTTTTCAGCGAGGTCTGATCACGTCGTCCAACCCAGGGCCTCCCATTCATTTAAATCCGGCCCTGATGTCCACTGATGTCTTTGTGCTTTTTTGTGTCAATGAATGACCGTCAGGAAAGGTTTGACTCGACAGTTTTAGCTACTATGCTGCGCTTCTCGTTGAGAGAAGACCTGTTAGGCATCTCTTTTTAGCTTTGATAGTCACACGGGTTCCGGTTCCGCCACAGCCATATACATTTTTATTAGTCGACCCAGTTGTTGAGTGCGGGTATCAATATGTAGTATCACGCACGTTGAAGACAAATTCAAGTTTGTCCCCCTCCCAGTTATGTCACTTATGTGCCGATGTGTGCAGACATTCACAAAATTGACACAGACTTCTGTTTTCTTTTTAACAGTATGCGAAAAAAGTTTTCTAACTAGGCTTAACCTACGTCATTCTGCTGGCTAAATGAACTAGGAAAATATTTATTTTTAGTTGGAGGGAGTTTATACATTTCCTGACACAGCTGGGTTGCATTATTTTTGCAAGCAAATGTGTAGTTCTGTATTGTAAGATGGGTGTGTAGTGTGCCTACTGGTTTACTGGTGAATATTGAGAAACCGCTGCAATACATAAAAGTTGGCGTGGTTTTTCGGTTATTCTCTGTACAATTCCATTAACTACATGAACCTTTTGTCAGCAATTGACTGACATAAATGAGATTACTGCTCATCTCACAAAGTGATTTATGGGAAAATCAAAAACTTTATTAGCAAGTCTTGCGGATTCCGGGCGGCCTAGGAGCATGCAAAGGATAACTTCCTTGTAGTTTCTTGTAAGCTCTCATGTTCGTCTGTACTTAATAAAACTAATGTGGTGCAGGTCTGATAGCGTTTTAAGCAATGAATTTATACCTTTGGTTAATTGATGAGTCAGTGGTGACTAAATCTGGCTTCCTTAAAGAATAAATAAATGTATGTGGTGGTATTATTGTGTATTTGTTTTTCGGGCGGTACCATTTCCTGAGTATTTAGCCTAGTAACAACAAGTTGACCAAACACCCAGACCGGTGGCGTGCTGTCTGTGAAGACCCTTTTAGAAAACAAACTTTCACAGTTTGTAAACAACAGCGATGAAAGGGTTAATGAGGACGACTGCATGGTGGACGATGATGACGTTTAGCAATGTGGAAAGGGTTCACGTGATGTCAACTGTGTACTAGTGGTTAAAGAAATTTCAGTACATGGCTTTGCGTAAGTTCGAAACTACAAGTTATAAGTACAAAGTTGAATAAGCACTTGTTATACAAAGTGTAATTACAATGATGAATGTGCTTGCTTGTTCAAGTTTGTCATACCATGAGCGATTAGCATTTTTAACTCTTGGCCCTCTTGAGCTTCGTAGAATACACTGTGATTTGACAATATGTTACTCAATATTACATGGCGACAGTGCTATAGACAGATGTGTTTTTTAGCAAAGCATCTCTTATCTAATGTACCCAGGGGTCACCGCTTAAACTTCCAACGCATTCACTGCCGACTTGATTGTTTCAAAAACGTTTACTCTAACTAAATAATTAGAATCTGGAATGAACTTCCAGAGTGTGCTTTGAGCAGCAAACTTTTTAAAAACCGTTAAAATATCTAAACCTCAATAATCATTTATCTTTTAATAAGCACTTGTAAGTAGCTTTGGCTCTTTATGCTTTTATCCGTAATCTTTCAACTAGTTAGAGAACAGATTTTACTAATGCGCACCCCGTGACCAGTCACCACACATCGCCTCCAGATTGTAATTTCTGCCTGGAGCATGCGCTGAGCCTCTGTATATTGATTGTCATGGGCGCTTTTGTGCAGCAGTGCATTGGCAGTTGCATGACTGAAGAATATGTATGAATTTTAAGAAAAATTGGAGCAGGCGGGAAATTAATATCAGAATTTGGATTGTATGACCGTTTAACATGGCTTTGTAATGAAGATGAAAAAATATTTGGTAGTTTCCACTTGTAATCATCTAGAGGTGCTGGATCGTTAAACAGTTTGATGCAACCATGTGCACAACTAGGCTTCACTGCAGCCCTTGGAGTTTCACTCTTTGGTCTTGTTATTAGTAACTTGTGGACGAGCAGGTTCCAAAATGATCTTTAAAAGGAATTTAATATTTCAATCGGTAGCACTCGGTAGTGTATAAAGTCACTGCTGATATTCAGTGAACAACTGTGTTACAGTTATTACAGCCTGGCTAATGGCCTTCAGCATACACTGTGAACGGATGGTTTCTTGACAGTTGTATCAGCTTTTTTGACAGTTTCTTTGGCTTATCTGCTTCGTTTTTTCTATAATCACCGATTGCTCCATCTGTCTATGAAATTGGCAACGAAATCCACATTACTTAATAATTACACAGCCTTTCTATGACAAATTCTTAAGCCAAATGTTTGTTTGAATCCGTGTTTGTTTCATTGTAAACGCTGCAGTATAAACGTCTTAAAAGTGCTGCGCTTCGTCAGAAAACGTGACTTCATGTAGCTATCATACAACTCTTCCAACTGCTTGGCGTTCAATTTGTTTCAAAGAAAAGTAGCACTTTCGTATAACAAGCTCCAAACCATAACTAAAAACTATCAAGCCTTATTGAACAACGGTTCAAAATGATGGACTTGTGCGTGAATTATTCGGCAAATACCAGTTATATAGAAACTGTACGTACTGTAGCTGAACCCAGTTTGTTTATTTTAACCAGCTGCTAGTAGCCCCTTCAGTCAAATATTGAAAAAAATTTGAGTTCGAGTGTTTTCGGTTTTTGTAGTGGGAGCTAGCTAGAGTTGCTGTATAATTATTGTGGGTTTTCTCTATTAGTTTAACTAATTACTTATATTAATGCTTTTTTAGAAAAAAAAACACTCCCCGAACAGAACTAACAACATAAGTCGTCGCAATTTGTTTCCCTACAGCGTTAATCTGCTAAATTAATAGCCTGAACACTTTTAGTGACTGTAAACAACTACATTAAAATTAGCATACGCGAAAACTAAAAATAGCTAAACTTATTAGCAATTGTTAGTAAAATCGCCCAGTTGTTGGTAAATTTATATTTAAACAAAGTTTGGGAGATAACTAGCATTAACTAAAAGACTTTTGGTCCGAAAACGTTAAATTCTCGGGTTTTATAAAAACTCATTCTCTATGCTGCATTTTTAAAGGGAAGTACGATCGGGTTTCCTTGTGTCACAACTAAAATACTCTAGTATCTGTTGCTACAGTAAACTTTTCAAGCTTCTGTAAACATTTTCGTTGTATGTTGCTATGGAAACTTATACGCTGCTGCTGCGCAAACCATAAATCAAAATCCAATTTGTTAAAGTGATGCTATAAGTTCCATAGCTGACTAATCTCCAGAGTATTTAACTTTATATTATTTTCACAAGTGTCTTCACAGAGTTGATGAGCTCATGATTTAGACATACTAGCCGGTGCTGCCATCTGGGAAGGAGTTGAATAACAAACAGAGATATTATTTAACGAATCCGCAAACTTGGAAATCGGCTGAAGTTTTTGACATTATTTCTCTGTGATTATGTCTATTTTCGAAAATTTCGAGTTTTTTTTTCATAGACCCTTTGTAGTTAGTATGAATTGCCTCGACAGTTTTCAGTCCTGATGGACTCGATTTTTATGTTTTCATAAAAACGAAGTTACCAGAGCGACTTAGAATGCTTCAGAAATGCGCATTGCAAATATACCATGCATGCGTGAAGGGTTAATTTTTATCTGGCCTCAGTCAGAATTATCCCTGATAGACAGTCTTGGTTTTACGACCTGCTGAACCTACAAAACGTAAAACATGATATAAATTATTATTATTAATATTGTACACAAACAAATGCTAACGTTTTTCAAGTACCGAACCAGTAATACATAATCCGATTGTTTAACTAAGAATTTAAATTTATGAAGAAATTTATGAAAAAAAAACCACCAACGTGGTAAAGGATCACCACTCATCGTTAGTTATTCCGGAAAGCAAATTTACTGACGTAAAACAGAGTTGTAACGAAATTATGAAAAAGAAAAAAGAGTAAAACATAAACATAAACATAAGACACAAGTCCCATGAAATTTAGCATTACAAGTAAAAGAAGAAATGAGTAAACCAGAAAAGCAACACAAAACCCATGCGTTGGCGTGGTGGTGCTTTTATAGGATGAAATCCCCTCCCCCCAAAATTGTGTGGACCTCAATCTGAGTGTTGAGGCACTCTTTTTTGTGTGTTACGCAATTTTGTTTTTTAAGAATAACAGTGGGTGATGAGTTCATGCAATTGCTTGAACGTTTCAGTATTTCGACTATTTGCACATGAAAATATAAAAGCATGTAATTTTCACGATTTTTCTTATAATTTCCAAATATCTGTGATAAATAATCGGTCTAAATCTGATTCATGCCTAAATTACTTCAATCAGCTAAGTGTTGCATGCAACATCATTGTCCACTCAGTCCAGTATGTGTGTGGACAGATCCAGATGGCTTCTCTTTGTCCCAGCCAGTCAATGGAATCATTGTTCACTGACCAGAGAAGGGAATCTGTATGCAAATAGGACAGTTCTTCGGATGTATGATTTCCTCGCTAGTCGCTTCGCCCAAAATGGCCCCATAGGATCTTGTAGGTATTGTAGGTACCACACTAATTACCCCTTTACGACAATTAATTTGAGAGAATTCACGAAAAGCAGGCCCTGCTTCTAATTTTCGCCTTTGTTCTAATGTGGCGTGTGCGCGTGCGTGCCTGCGTACCTACGTTTTCCAAGCCCCCCCCCCCCAAGAGTATTTTTCGCATAACTTTCAACAAAACCAAAAAATTATATCATGTGTTTTTGTTTGTTCATCAGTGTGATTTGTAAAAGATATTAACTTCCACAATTCAGCCTCACCGTTGCACAGTCAGTCAATGCACTGAATCAGTAAAGCATCAAATGATATCACAATAGAATGGCTCACTCTATTGATAGACTGGGCTTTAATGAATATCCGCCAACCACTTCATTAGTTACACAACAATGCTTTTATTATAACAGCTGGCTAAACGATTCCCAGAGAATTATTTATGGTCAAATAATTATACACAACACACGCATTAACGGTTCTTGTTTACTTCTTACAAGCGTATTCTGTGTGAGCAAAACTTACTTCGTTTTGTGTCCCCTTAGCACAGTGATTTCGAAGGCTTTTAAATTAATATTTATATCAACATTAATTTATGTATTAACACTTAATGTTATTAGTTCTTGATGTACTGTTGGAGAATTAAATATAATGTCACCAGTTTTGAAAAGGAACGTGGCCTTCGGAGTTTCCTGACTTAAGGCAAAAGGGTTGTTTAAAGGATTTTTACTGATTATAGGCTGTGTTAATGATGATAGGTTCGAATTCCGAGTGACGTCAGCACAAAGGAGGTATGACGTCATTTACATGGGCTAGCAATTGATCTGTTGGGGCCGCAGTCGATAAAACGTGTTGTTAACGATTATCAGGACAACACAGACTTCCTTTGTAGTGATTCATTGCAACTTTTAATAGAGCACCGATTTAGTTGTGCGCATGTGCTACGGCACAGGAAATGAAGCCTAGAATGGCAATTTTCGATTGGTGACATAATTAAGAACCTAATGTTGCTACTGGTGGCTCATTAAAGGCTATCAAAAAATCTATATAATGAAAATTCTTAAGGTTAAGGTGGTTTTGTTAACAAATTGTTTAGCCAAATAAAAAATTCACCAAGAAAGGGAAAAATTGTTGGTGGGGAATGGGCCGCCGTTGCTATGGGCCAAGTCTCCTCTCGCTTTTTCGTCGAACACACTACTCGTGTTTTAGTAGACTAATTTGGCATATTGTATAAACTTTTTAAGTTATTCACAATGCAATGTGTGGACTACTTCAAACGTAACTACAGTTAAAATAATCGGTAAACTACTTGTCATTATCAGTAACATGCCATTTTGTGGCTACTATTATTGTTTAGCCTCCGGTAATTAATTACCGACACACCCTTTTTTGTCTCCTGCAAATCCGAATCAACGTCTTCACAGATGGTTTCCGTACCAGCATCAGCACCATTCGAGCGCACAAGATGGTCGCTATGACGACAGGCGCGTGCTGGATGCAGCTCCATGAGTGCGCAGCTGCAGCACCGCGGCGTGCAGTAAACAGACTCTCGCTTGTGATACAAATCGCGCAAACATGTTTTTTACTCATAGACATTTGATTTTTGTGTATTTTTGACTGTTATGTTTATATGGACACAGTGGATACTGATTATGATCCAATGGGGAATAAGATTGTCAAGCGATTAAGAGTGAGTAGCTTATTTATCGGTATCCTGCGTAATACAGTAGTCTCCATTTTGTTCTAGGCTAGCTTATAGTCATGTGCAACGCGGCAGTATTGATCTGAGCAAACTGCATGGCTCTTTCAGAATATCATTCATTCTTTGTGATTCTCTGAATTAAACTGTGTCGCCTTATACATTTAGATCAGGAGTAAATTTTCAGCTTAGGTCAATTTGAATGTGTAGGACTTGCGCAATTTAGAAAGGCGAGGTTGAGGATGGTAAAGAAAACAATGATAACCTTCATTAAGTAGCGTTATTAATAGAGTATAGCAATTACTCACTAATTTACTTCATTAGAAAATAATACCAAGGATAGCTGAGTTAATAATACCTTACTTGTGTTTTTTAGCCAGTCCTCCTGTTCAAGTATTTTCCCAATTTAGTCTCGTCTTTTCCCAACACATGGGGAATGGAAAGTTTTGGTTACAATTGTAGGATATACAAGAAGTTACTCTAAGAAATGGATTGGTAGTGCGAATGTGGCTGTTTTATATGCGTTCATGTTTCATCCAACTGCCAACATTAGTTAATTTGAAGCACGTGTGTCAGCGGTACTATAGTTACAGTTAAACCTTGAAGCACTCAAGCTTTCTATTTCAAGCAATTTTGTTTATATTTTTCTTCTGGTAGAACTAAAGGGAGGTTTCTGGTCGATTAGTATAGCGTATACACACATATGAACATGGCATAATTGTGTGCAAGCAGTATATGATATCTGAAAACCACACTGGGCCAGTTTCTTAAATACGTTCTCTAAACTAAGAGTAGAAGAAGGATAGCATGGAAGCAGTGACAAATATAAAAATGATACAAAACAATACATTTCTTCAGCTCTTCCAGCAAGTAAGTTACAGTGCTTGATCAGCTTACACACAACAATTTAAATTAAGTCCATTGAAGAGCTAATACATAAATTGCTTACAAAATTTGAAAGAAACTAAAACACGACGTGAACCACTGCTATTACACGTATTACACAATCAACAGTGGGTCATTATTATACACGGTAAAAGGCTATTATTTAAAATACTAGACTTTTGGTAAATTTATTTATTTATTTAAAAAGTCGCGTATTTAATTTGTCATATTTCAACTGAGAAAACAGGCTTTAAACAATATTCTTTGGCATGTATAGCAGTGCATAGTAGCTTGTTCTGTGTGGCGTTCAGAATATTACAACTAGAGCACGACGAAGAAAATTTACGTCAAGCTGACGCAATTAATGCTTTGCTACAATTTATGTCCCTATAAAAGCAGGCTTCGGTTTATTTTTGAACAACATCTAAACAGGCCTGTTAATCAATGTCTCGTACATAACATTAAATTTGTACTCAAGGGAGAGCTGACTCGTCTGAGTAACGAGAGCTTGGTAACACAAGCTAATGAACTTAATTAACAAGAAAGAAGATACGCTGCATTCGTAAACATTTCGTCCTCTAATATGCCTGCACTTGCAGTCAAATTCTAAGCCAAATATTACCAGCTTTTCCTGTTGCCTCTTTAGCTTTTTCGTGAAATCAGTTAACTAGTGATAATTGGGAAGCAAAACGTTGACACCCTTTTTCCCAAAAATATTTTTAATATTTTGACTTTCAAATGACTTTCAAAGACACTGTCTTCGTAGTTGCGTGGAATATCAGAAAACAAACAACATTCTCTGAATGGTTCAAAACCTAACAAACCCTTTTCGCAATTACCTGTTTATAACGCACGTTCTTAATGTATTTTGTCAAGAAAACAATAGTATTTACATCCACCAATCAATGTTAATTATTCATATTCGAAAATAACAGGTGATCTGTAGAGACTGTAAATCGTGTGGTGCCTTCTATTTATAAACTACGAATTTTTTAAGACTAATGAAATCTCCGTTTAACTGTACTGTTACCAGTGCAGTATGCATTCTATATTATATGTATACTGCGCAAATGCGTTTTTACCTAACAGTGATTTTTTTCCTGCAGCTAAGCGGCTGTTCTTCTTCCATAGTGACGCTGATGTATTTTTATAAGTTCGGCCCCCGAGGTGGATTTCCTGGACCATTTAGTCAGAATTTGTAGCAGCTGGAAGCATTGTGTTTGCATGACAAAATAACTGGGGTATTGTTGCTCTACTCTTTGATAAAAGCCGGGCAAATGGATGCTACTGATTCTTAATTATAGGGAGCGTGAAAGCTAAAGCATGGGCGAGGCAAGTCTAGCACTTGTCTGGAGACTTGTGTTTTATGAAGGTGGGCCAAGAAAGAATGAATATTGTTTTTTTAAACGAAAAACTCAAACACTGTCTTCAAAAGACAATCTTGAATACATTTCCTGTTTCAACTGTATTATTATTGAATGTTGCAGATGCGTTTTTGCTGTTTCCTTTCTGTCCTTCCTACCTGCCACCCCGAAAGTTTAGAATACGCGCATCCGTTTGGCTTCACTGTCGATTTTCTTGAAACGTGATTGCAGAGGAGTTTCACATCGGCTGTAAAGCGAGCTCTTTAGCTTGTATGTGGTATATTTGCCTACACTAGTTTCAGGCTTCAAATCAAATTTTGCGACATTTCATTTATTTACATTTCTCCTTTCCTGTCACTTCTTTCATTTGTTTAGAATTAGCCATTTATTTCATTACTTTCATTTTGCCGGTTTTGCTACTTTTTTTATTTAGAACTTATTACGCCTGTTTGTTACAAGCCTGTGTTTCTGTTACTTCTGTATATCGCCACCAGGTGTCTCGTGTAAATCTTCGATTGACTTACCAGAGTTATAAAAGTTTCTTTACGGCATATAATGAGACGGTGTGCGTCTTTCACCTTCGCCCTTTTGTTACTGTGCCGTGCGGTGTTGCAGGCTTTCAAATTTCAACTTCAAGCTGAGCTGACATTTTGTATTCTGCATTGCAAAAATGAGCGCATTAATAATTAATCACAAACTAAGTTGACATTTACAAGCCTCTGTTTGATGCCATTGAACGTTATTTGTACATTCTGAGACATTAAAGCAGTCGATTCATTAATTTGGAATCTATTCCTTGTAATAGAACTAAACATGAAACGAGACAGATTCAAACAATAAACATTACTGGCTGTATTTTCAAGCCAAATTTTTGCAAATACAGGTCAGTATTGTCAATTCTGTTTCTTCTACTTCGTTTAAATTTTTGTTATAGTCGTTTCATTTATATCTCTGACCTTACTTCCATCATTATTACATCATCCGAACTTTTGTCCACTCATTAACGGTGGCAAATATGTACCGACACCTTTTGCATATAGGGAATAAAATAATATAATCAAATTACATTTTCAACTAAGATCAGCCAGGATTTCAGTATTCCACAGACCTTGGCGTTTCACTGTCACCTTCAGCTGTTCGCCTAACGACGCCTATTTATTTACATGTACATGTGTATGCGTGCATTGCCTAAATCTATGTAGTGAAATCAGGCTTCTCTGCTATTAGGTCATCTATCATCATCGTCAGCTGCTCTTCATATATTTATCCGCATGTAGCATGTAGGTACGGTAAAACCAGGCGCTTGTATATTATTAGATTATCATCAGCACCGCCATATCAGCGTCATCATTACTGCCATATCAATATCATTGTCCTTGTACCATTATCGTCTTCATCACCATAATCACTTTGTTGGCGGGCATGGGCATCTTCATTTTCATTCTTGTGAAGACCCCTCGCAGAAACGAAAGAATAAGATGTGGACAAATTTTTTCAACTGATCTATGAAATCTTCCCATGATTTGTAAGATTTTTGTTTGATTTACTAGGTTACCAGGCCTGTTAATTTTAGTACCTTCTCTGTTTCCCAAAGAGAATTCGTGGTCATAACTGCCGTAACTAATCATGTCTTTATCTTTTTCTTCCCTCACAGATACACTTTTTGTGTCCCAGCCATAAATGGTGTTGTAACATTATTGTTGTATTTGCGTATGTTTTATTTATTTTTAACTGTAATCCACACGGTTTATAAAAGTAAAATCTTGCACTAAAAGACGCAAAACAAGGTCAAAACTAAATCAAACACAAAAACTGCACGACAAAAACTAAAAATTTTAATAATTGCAGGGTAATCTTTGCCAAAGAGTAAATCAGTGCAAGATTAATTAGTAAGTGTAGCCACAGGACATTACTGACGTTGCGAATATGGAGAGTTCCAGTTTTTTCAATGACGTTGACGTATTACCTGACGTTTTATGCAGCGGGAATTCACTAGGCACGCGTACGCCACCATAAATAAACCCATAGGGTGTGCCTACTGTATTCCTATTGTACTGCAAGCTCGGCAGCTTGGCTTGGGCTATTTATTTGCTGTAGTCATAAATGACATTAATAATTGCTGCAATGTGCTTCATGTGTGAATGAGTTCTGTAATTATAGCATTTGAGAGAGCATCTAACTGTGATGTGCGAAGTTGGCGTAAACCTTGTACGGTTACTTACATTACTAATACAGTAGCATTGTAACACTGCCACTATATTCACAATCATACACGTTTACATCCTCATTTTTTAAACACGAATTATATTCCTGTGAGTGCAAAATTTTGAAAATAGATTTAAGAGTAAAAAGAAATACTGATATCCCCAGTTACCAGTTGTAGACGTAGTTAATTTGCCAGTGGTGAAATCTAAAAAGTTATTAGGTGTTTAATCAAGTACGGCAAAAGTCAATTGTACTTACATTAGACCTGTGTTAGAGTATAGTGGTCTTGTCCGGCATGGTTTTATTAACATTAAGCAATCAAATAAAATTGAAAGCGTACAAATTAGAGTGCTAAAAATTATTTTCGGTCAAGAATTTGTAAGTTGTGAATTTGCACATGTTTTTCTTATTTTATTGGTGACATCCACTTAGTACCAACGTTTTTTGTCGTCCAGTGTCCTAAATCTCATCATAAGTCTTTGGGTTTGTAGAAGAAACCTTGTTCAAGAGGAAATTAACAGAAAAAGTATACATTTTTATTCACCATTACTGCATATGGTAGAAATCTGATCAATGCTGCACGGCCTACACCTTTCTATATCTGTTCCTCAGAACTATGCTTGTAAAATCGTTAACACTTTCAAGATGCAAGTTGTGTCATACCAATAAATGCAGTATAATACAATGTGCCTAGTAATATGTCTCTATTTTTTACAATCTGTGTTTTAAGTACTTCATAGTAATCGGCACAAGTTTCAGAATGACACTGTGTGAAATTCCTGCGAATGTTTGGTTTTATAGCAAATTCAACATCTATTACATATAGGATGTATATACATATACATAATTTATGGTACTTGATCAAAATTTGAAAATCAACGGCTATACATATATAGCCGCAGTGAATACAGTCCATCTATATATATACATACATATATTGTATTCTTGCGATAGAACGTTGGATTTTATGTGCTATTCTACTGTGTGCCTACAGGTAAGGCCCATTGGTCTCTTAACTGAGTGAGCAAATCCTAGTACATAAAGTAAAACTTGTTTGTTGAACTAAGTCTGCTGAGCGTTACAACCACTTTTCAAAGCATGAAGTTGATTATATTGTATAATCGAGTCATATTTCGAATGGTGTCGTCTTAATGTTCATTTATGATATAAAGGCTGTTAATCAATGTCTTCGTGTGGTTTGATTGCTGCTCAACGCTCACAAAAGCGCTATAATGACTATACTTATTACTAGTAATAACTAATAACCCTACTTCCAGCAGGCGCTATCTAAACCCGGTAGGCACTATAATAAATCCTTATGAAAACCGATCAATTTTGATGTTGCCAGCGCTGCCAGCTGATTCCTTCCAAAATTGCTCGATGGCCATAAACATTCTCTCTGTTTTATTATGCAACGCGTCGCACGCTCGGCTAGCATTGTGGCTTCACTGATAGCAGCCGCCATCTTGTTTTTGCGGGTGCGAGTCCGCCATTGTTGTGTATGGTGAGTGTCGTCGCCTGTCTGACTGTCCCCGCTTACATCATCAGTGAGAGGGAAAATCATCAATACTTCTGCTTGGGAGCGGTTCGCAGTGGCTTCATTATTGTTCTTGGGTGCAGTTGAGGTGAAACCCGTGTCAGTAAACCTGGGTCGAAGTAAAATAACAACACACTGGTAGTTTAGCCTGCCACTGTAGTGATAATTATGAAGCAGTGTTCTTGTTGACGTTGTGACCTGTAGGGGGAGTCAGAAAAGTTTGCTAGTTTAGTATTTAACTTGGCTTCGTATATATATATGTGTGAACTCGTGAAGTAATTTAAGCTAGATCAAAATGACTAATAAGGAATGGGTAAGTTTATTAATTTATGTCATCCTCAGAAAGTATTATTATCAACCCTTTTTTTATTTTGTTTTGAATTTTTCCATCTTTCAACAAAGTAGTCGAAATTAACTAAATATTGCAGACGTCTACGCATCTAGACTTAAAAGTTGGAGTAATTTTATTCATTGCATATTCCTGGTGTTGCCTTGTTCCAGCAACTAAGATAAACTGCATGGGTTTTGTGGTAGTCACTAGTCAAAGATTGTCTTGTAGTTGGACGGATCTTCTAGAGCTTCTCGGGTTCTTCATAGCTGGCGTGCAACCCGTGTGGCGAGTTGAACTTGCACTGTATTATGGTCAATTACCGTCAGAATGGTTTGAATTAACAATTACTGACCAATGGAACTGTTGTAAATTCTACTCTTTCGGTATTACAAGCGATTACGATATGGGAATCCATGGCCTTCTGGAATTAGTCAGAATTTATATTGGTAACTAATTGGTGATACTTTATATTTGTGTACAGTTTGCTGTTGCAGTCCGTTCATGGTTTCAGTTTGGCTGTAATGTAGACTTGAAATCATTCGTTAGAAATAAGTTGTAAGGCTAATGTATTTTGCCTTAGGCAAGTAGTAACTTTGGCACTTCCAAATAGGATTGCCATTGTTTCAGACAGTACATAATGTACATTCCATATACATTACACCTTATACTAGTTTGAAATCAAGTTTTACCAAATTCAAAGCTAATTGCACTGGTTAACTGGTTAATAATTGGAAAAGCAGTCAAAATTTTAGTTCTAGAAGACTTAATTATCTCACTAGGATTTTTTGTATTGTACATACCAGAATCACGAAATTTAGACATTCTTGTTTTTGAATAAAAAAGAAATGATGATGGTTTAAAGCTTCTACATTCAGATATTTGGTTCATATAGAATTCCACTGTATAGAAATTCCACCACTGGAATTTCGAATTCGGACAACTACTGAATCTGTTTCTGCGATAAGCCCAAGCTGTTGTTTGAATGACTCAATGAATATACGTGTAATGGCTTCATGTAGTCGGCTAACTAGTGTTTAAAAATTCTGGCTTCAAAAATGAACTAGTTTTCAAGTGTGAGCAAATAAGTATTTGTTACGATACAATACAATACAGCAACCGTTATAACAACATACACATGTCGGTATTTAATGCATTTGGGTGATTTAACTTGAAACAAATTTGAATCCTGCAAAGTTGCGGACTTTCTCTGACAATGTGGCATCATCATTACGGAGATTCGTTCAATTGGGCCCAGGAATTAATTTCTTGGGACCACCACAATGCAACTGTCGTGCAGCTATGTATAGAATTAATCGATTATTGTGCAATTGCATATATATTGCTATCATTATTTGAACAGTAATTAGTGCAGCCAAACGAAGCTATTTTAGGAGGAAAACTACTTCAGAGGGATCGTTTCCATTACCGCTGGTTTCGAAAACTCACGCTGTACGTGTTTAAAATGCCATATTTGTACGGTTGGTAAAATGGCATATGTGCTTACGCTTGTAAATAATTATTGCTTGAAGCTTAAACTGTTAAAGTTATATTATTTTTGTTCTACGTTTAATATTTTTCTTTATATAGTCGTATTTATATGGCAAATTGCTACATCAGTTTAGGAAACTAGAGGTGTGAATTCAAATTCTAAAAAGAGGCGGTATCCATGTTTTCTCTCCTGTTTTGCCGTTTAGTTTGTTTCTGCGATTTTTGTTGTTGTTTACTCTTTGCGCCCGAAATCAGTGCCCACATAGAAGGCTGGACCCATCACTCAAAGGGGTTGACCCGGTTGATCCAAGTTGGTACAATATAGCCTCAGTTTCGTTCACATTTATTACTCTGCTGAAAAAATGTTACCTGAAATAAAAGCATAGTGCTTACCTGTTCGATAGGATCATCATTTCCGGGGTGACAATCATAAACTTGCTCAGCAAATTTCGTTAAATCTTGAAGATAATTATAGCTCTTTATTTTTCCGGCCTTAATTTCCTTTAAAGATTTCAAGCTAAAATTTGCTTTTACTTTACTGATTTTTGGAATGATCTACATCAATGATTGGGCCCCAGAAACCGAAAGGAATAAATAAAGGCCTGTTTAGCAATTAGACAGAGCTATTATTTTTGAATTAATAGTAATCAATAATAAAGAATTTTTTGCCGACTGTACAAACAAATCTGTAGGTACTTTACAGAGATTATTGCTTCCCCGCTATTACCGTAGATACCCTGGCAAGGCAACAGCAGATACCATTTTTAAAGTCTTCGGTATTAACCAGCTGCAGTATCGAACTCACGACCTCCCAGACGGAAAGCGGACGCGTTACCACTAGATTGTACTGTGTGGTATCTAATTTTAAATTAGATACACTTTAATACCTGTTGTTGCCGCCATTCACTGCTTTGACCACCATTAATCAAGGTGTTTTTCACAGACAATTGCAGGAGTTTCTCAAAGACATCGATCTCCTTACTCATTTCTTCAAGAACTTCGCTGATGTTAGACATTTGAGAATAAAGTGTGATAAGAATTCGAAAAGCAGATTAAGTAACGAATTCTGTAATCAGTAAAATGTTAAAACGCTCACTATTTATCCGTGTAGTTGAGTGTAATTTTTAGTTCATCGGGTGTATCATTTCCTGATTACACAAATATACAAAATATTATAATTGTTTCACAAAATGTTCTAAATATTAGAAGCGTACTGGCTTTTAAGTACGCCGTCATTAAGAATTATCGTGATTTTATTTCGCGTATGAATAAGTAGATATACTGAGATTAGATATTTAATTAGCTGATCATTTCCACAGTTCGTAATGTTCGATCAATCTTGCATTAATGATGAACTTCATCTCAGCTGCCTAATAATTATAGCATGTTAATGTACTCAACACTCATTCGACAAGTGGGTCGTGCTGAGCAGTCACTGTATAAAATCTCCGCAATATTGCTTTCAAGATCTAAGCCTCCATAAGTGTGATTTTTCTGAGTTTCTGCTGCAGCTCTGTTCTGGGGCTACGGGGGAGGGTGAAGATGAGGCGGTTTTCAATTTTAAGTATTTCTAATGTTGCCGCGTTTTAAACTGAAATTTAGATGCTGTACTGATAACACGGTGTGTTTGGATGGTCAAAAACACTTGACTGAGAGATTTATGGCTTTGGTGAGGCTTGTAGTGGTATCACAACAGTGGATGTTGTAGTAGCCATATTGGATTTGTTTTTATTGGCTAAATGAAAGTAGCAGTTTGTTGGTAAAACGAATTTGGACGAATATGTGGTTAGGTGATCCTTTTTGATAACGTTGATAACGGCGCTAAATTTTATCGTCAATGAATGGTGTCTTAAGGACACAGGTGATTATGAAGTTGATGATGGTGACCTTTGTAGAAGACGTTAACTCGTTGTGGTTGACTATTTGCTAGGATTTGGGTAAAACTCTTAATTTGGTAACTTGCGATAACGCTGATATGGAGGTTTTGAACTTTGGTAGTCCTCTAGTGTTTTAATACTCACCTAACAACTTGGAATGCTATACAGTTTTATGATACTGAAGTTTGTGAAACTTAGTCAGTAAGGAACTATAACTGGTTTGGCGGTTAGTAGTTAGCCACAGTGCAAATTCTAGCAATCATTTCACATCTTTCTTTTTACTAATTTTAGTTTAAAAAAGTTCGTAACGAATTATGAATTAGTTAATTGGGCCTGTAAAATGTTACAGTAGTTGATTAAACTGACGAAATAACTTTGGCCGAGAAAGATGTCCTGATTTTGCTTAACCTTAAGTGTAGAAGTAATTGATAAGCCATGACTTCCTGATTGTTTCCTGCAGGCTGTGCAATAATTACATGAGCTTCTAGGAAACCTGAGGTGAACCACACGATGTTGCACTAATAATTGATGTATATAAAGAAGTTTGCCTGTCAGGGATAAAGTGGCGTGAGCTTCATGTATTGATCTTCAAACCTCCAGAAATTCGATTAATGTTGGCTGTCTTTTCCACTTCTAGGAATCTCCTCTCAATTTGCTTGACTTCGGATTTTGGTGTATTCAACATTATTGACACTATTGAAACTCAGATTTAGTGTTAACAACTATAAGGGCTCTACACAATGTACTGTATATATACAACATGTCGCCAACTCTAGTTTTAAAGCGAACTTGCCATTATGAAATTGTAATATCTGACAACTCAGTAATTGTCCTCGTATTCTAGGGTATTAAAGGTCTACTTGTTTTTTAACGACTAATTGTTGGTTTGAAGCAGTTACAATAACAAAAACTGCACACCAAATTATCACTTGTTTCTATAACAATAATACATACAACTAACATATATACAAACTATGTAAATGTTTGTTATATACTTCAAACGGCCTAGTGTTAATTCCTGAATCTGTAAAGTCCGAGTATCTCTGAGGTGTATTTGCTAACGTAGCTGCCGTAATTTACTAATTTTATTTTTTTTTACACATTATGTCACTCATGTTTTTACAGCATGAACGATTCCTTCGTTGACGGACAGTTTTGTTAAATTACTATGACTATTAATTTTTAACTTATCCTTGGGCTGCAGCTTGTTGTTTAGTTTTCTGTGTTTTAACTTGCATTTTTTCGTCTGTGGCAGATTAATTAGATTTTGTCGGGTGTTTCTGTATAATAAGTTGGCTAATATGAAATTGGACTATTTTATTTACATAGTACCCAGGCATCGTGAGTAAGGCAGTTAAAACGTATTGACTCTCGTCTAATACTTGCAAATATGGTATGTAAATGCAGCCTGTGTTACACGACCACCCTAGAATGTGCTGGGTAATGGATTGTGACAACCGCAATCAACGAACCTTTTTCAAACATCAAAGATTTCGATCACCTTACTGGAAAACCCCTTTTAAGGCTTTTTTGTGTTGTTGATAACGTTTGGTAATTACAGGAAGTAGGAGAGGTAAGAAGAAAGCTCTGCTTTTTTGAATTGGGGAGATAGGGTTTGTGGCGTTTTGTAGTTTTTTTACCCAGGTGCAGCATAGAGCCAGAGTTTTTGCCTTACCAGTGGATGTTTCCAGTGACGATGATCATTAGTTGAACTCTTTAATTAAAGTTAATAACCTCCTATGTCATAAGACTCTTGATTTTTCCCGGTGTAGAATATTGCAATGTGATATGCCGCAAAGAAACAAATTGTTACTACTTTTCAAGTTTATAATGTTACTTTCAGATAACCTGTAATTTGTTGCAGTTTTTGACGCATTTTCCGTTATTAGACAACATATGTTAGCACTTGTAGCTAACCACATCTTCCAGGTGTTCATTTGGTATATTACAACAATAAGTAGATGACATTGGTGTGAGGTCAAGGTTTTACTAAATTATTTAATTATTACTTGTAAGTGCTATGTTAAATGTATTAAGTTAAAATTGGATCAAGTCTGAAACTCACGGTTTGAGAAAATATTCAGCTATCGGTCAACCCTAACTTTGTGCGTGTAAGCTCTTTTAAATCACTAACAGTCAAAACATAACCAGATTTACTTAGATGTAATTACCAGGTATTACAGCATTTGTAACACGCATTGCGAGCGATCATTTGACTATTGTCCATTAACTGGCCACCTGTACAATGACCACCGGTCATGGGATATTGGCTGTTGCATCAGCACATAGATTATCAAATCAGATAATACAGCGGAAGTGGTTCTGCACTTAATACCAAATCGTTGGATTAAACAAAGCTGTTATTCTTGGTATAAAGAAAGTGCTTAACCTATTTGATTTTCTGTGTAAGTAATTCACTTTAAATATTTTTAATGTCAGCAATTTTTAAAAGTAATGGCATTTGCAGGCCATATTACTTTTCAAATTCAATGATGACATTATATGCAAAAATGGTTCTTTTGCGGCCATTGCTGTATATGATTGATCCTTAATTCTGTCTTTGGGCTGACATTGTTAACATAGAATTTTCTTATACACTGTAGTCTTGAGGTAGTTACCTAGCTTACAACTCAAACACAGTCCAACAGCAATTACAAATAATAAGTTTAAGTACAACAATAATAGCTGTAAACATGGATAGGGCCCCCGCGTGCCGTCCAATTGGGGGAGCTCATGAACGCGGGGTCCAAGTTCCCCATGACGGTGTGCAATTTTTCTTTTAAAATATTTATCCATGTATTTATTGGACTCTAATTTTGGGGTGGGTTACATTGGGCTTAGCTATTGCTCTTGACTATCTGATTTCGGACTTGTCCACACCCTTAAGATAGAAGTGAAGCCCAATTTTATACTTTCTCGGGATGCTTTAAACACGGCACTGCTAATGGCAATATCAACAAAAATCAACAAGCGTACAATATTTAAACTGTGAACTAAGCACTTTTATTAATTGTTTTAACCTTTTTTTACTTTTTCATACGCTTTTATGTTCTTTATGTGCTTTTTTACTTTTTCTTTATTGTATTTTTGTGCCTGAATAAATAATATAATATAATAAACTGGAGGGTCAGCAGTTATATCACAAATAAAATTTCGCACAAGAGTTAAGTAAATTAGTTGTAGTATGATTATGGACAAATGTATGACGGTGTCTCTGGGTATACTTTTCCTTGGACTTCTCCTGACACTCGTTGCAAAAGTTCATCTCAACAAAACTGAATGAATTTTAAATCCAAGTCCAAGAGCATGACGCCGTGACCGCATGATTATGCCTGTCGAGTGTGGCAAACCTATGTTAATGCTTGTGCATTATTGCATTAAAGTGGCAATTAGTGTGCGCAATTACCCGTGACTGATTTGAAATTTTGTGACTCTGCATTCTACAGTTTAGGAGTTATTTGATGATATGACTTGGCGGACAAAGCCATTTGCCCCAGTTTTCACGTTTTCCTCCTTCGGACCTGTAAACAATCCGAGACTTTTTTTATTTACACTTTTCTCTCAGCTCCTGCTACAGGTGTCTATCTTGCAAGTTTCACGACTTTAGTTACTATAATATTAGATTTGCTCAATGTAATGTATTTTGGCTCCTCTTTTGGGTCTTTAAAGAATCCCAGCTTTTTGAAAGCCCAATTACGTATCCTACCCAGAAATACCTAAATACGGATGAATTTTATGTAAAGCCCTAAGAGGAATTGAATGGAAACCGATGTCTGTTGTCGTTGACCCTTTCATTGAGGTCACCGTTCACCACACACTTCTCAAGGCCCCCTATCCCAGCTGTCTCCTCGCGAGTTTCGTGTTTGTTTATAGCCCTTTGCATTTGCAAGTTAACATAACTCAAAATGCCTAAATTTTCACAGTTTGGTTCCTATCTCTGTCCGTTAAATAATCCCAGTTTTACCATTGTCTGAGCCCCTACCTCAGCTGTCCTCCCTGCAAATTTCATGACTCAACAACGTATGGCTTCTCCTGGATCCGCGATCCTAGAGCTCGCGGATAAAAATTAGTGAAACTGAACAAGTTATGACAATGTTAAGCAGGTGAAACACAGACAAAATGTGATACCAGGTTTATAAGTCAAATTTTTACTCGTATAATCATTATACCGTGTGTTGAGGTGCGTATGAGCTTTTAGATTTGCGTCTGGTTTCACTATGCGTTTTTTCCCGGGTTGAAACCTGGGAACGAAAAGTGCTATCAACATAGCTGTGTCAGGTTCATTAAACTTTTTTCAGTAGATGCTTCCCTTGCTAGTTTCTGGTGACACGGTACAAGCTGAATATTTGCATGTGTTAGGAATAAATTCGACTAAAATTAGACGTAAAAATGTTTTGGCTGTACGTTGTTTATAAACAGTTGTTGAGCCTTGCGGTTTTTAGCTTGAAGAAGCCGTAGAGTATGCAGGTTCATGAGGAAGCCAGAATACGCTAATTAACTTTAGAACTTGCTGTAGGCGGTACTGCTAGTGTGTTACAGTGACTAATGCATGATTGCACGTACGTAGGCCCTACATTATAGCTGTTATGAGGTCACGTGGTTTTAATGGTTTATTGCTGGCCAGCTGCTGTATGGAAATTGTTTTGCACTCATTAAGGCTTATTTAATTTTATTTCAGTACAAACAAATGCTAAATCTAGAAAAAGTGTGTGTCCTTATATTTTTCTGGATTTATAGTTCGTCTCTCCCCCCTTCTCTCTTCCTCTTCCTCTCTTTTTCGCGTGTGTGTGCATTTCTATTAATAAATAAACAAATATTTTAACCTAAACTTAAACGCTAAGTTACCAGACTTGTGTATTTTACCTGCCTGCTTGATCTGTCCCAAATTTCTACGATTAAGGTGGAATGTCTGATTTTACTTTTGTTATTAACTAACTGAGTCACAGAGTGCTTTTATGTGCGTATATGCAGAACGATTGCTTAAGTACAGCCTGCTTGCTTACCCATCAACCCAAGACCATCTTTTATGTGCGTATATGCAGAACGATTGCTTACATAGAGCCTGCTTGCTTACCCATCAACCCAAGACCATCTAGAGCTGACGGTGCTTAACTTTTCACCACAATCTTTAGTCTTTCACGTCTTGCATAAGATGTTTTCTGCTCTCGTTGTTCAAAGGAGATACACCGGCTGGCTTCGTTTCTGCAGTATTCAGTGTAGTATATCTGCTTCCTACATTAGCGTGATTGCTGTTTTTTATTCATTTCAACTTTTACAAGACGCCATCATTCCTGATCAATCGTAAAGTTTAAACAGTTCTGGGATTTGTATTTATAAACTTCATTCTCTTGCTTCATTCATTCAGCTTGGCGCTGATATTATTAATCTTTTATTCGTATAAATTTTATACAGCAGTGAATAATGATTCAGTTGACAAAAGGATTCATGAAGAACTTAGAGCATCCAATATTTTTTAATGCTTTGCATTTCAGCGAAATTGCAACCCAATGATATTAATCTTGATCGAGTTAATGATTATAAAGTTGGTTTTAAGATCATTAATGAGTTTAACGTAAACGTAACTCAAGATCATAGATATAATAAGCTTCCATGACAGACTGACAGTGATTATTATTATTATTATTATTATTATTATTATTATTATTATTATTATTATTATTATAAAACTGATTGGATTTTTGGTCTTTGATTTTCTGATTTTCTAACTAATTTTTTTTTTTGGATTTTTGATTGTTTAAGTTAACTTGATACTGAGTTCAACGTGTTTGATTTCATCTATTTAATCATATTTCTTACAATTTTCGCTTCTTAACTCGATATATCAATTCCTGCATATGCTGTTTGTGGCTTCTAAGGCTACTGTTATTACTTGTTCGTTGGGCTCTACTTGTTAATTTATTACTGTTCCTCAAGGGTTTACTCTAGCTCCTAATTTATTCAAGTTCTAGAGTAAGCTGGCATCACAATTTGGTTAGCACATTTGTAGGAGCACCAAGCTAATTTACCATTAGGCAGCAGTAAATTCTTTTGTGGAATTGGGGAATACTACTACTGTCGACTGAATAATTTTAATAGAGTAATATAGTTATACTTGTTTGTTTATTTCAGAGTGATGGAAATGCAAGCTTTCTGCGGGCGGCACGAAGCGGAAATTTGGAGAAAGTTTTGGAATACTTGAAAGGAAGCACCGACATCAACACTAGTAATGCTGTATGTGTTTCACTGGCTTATTTATTTATTCCATCTTTGTTGCTTCTAAAGCTCTAAAAAGCCTTTTTATTCATAATTGGTATTCCGTCAAAAAACATTGACCTTCTGACTTTCTGAATTTTTTATTACTTTTTTCACGGAAGTGCATGTTGATATCAGTATAACAAGAAACTCTTCTATCCTCTTGATAAATCTGCTCATCAGATCAGAAAGCAGTTGCTGCCTTTCTTAATCTTGAGACACCAGCTGAAAGGAATTATATGGCCTACAGTGAAATTGCATTGTTAAAAACCACAATTTTGCGAGTACCATGGTTAAAATTATCCACTGTTAAATGCTTCTTAGTTATGTCGATGAAGCAATTTTTTATTGCATTTTTTTTATTAGGCATGTTCAATGATATCTTACACAAAATTTTCATCTCAAATGGCATGTTTTTGCATAAAATACAAATATACATTTTATTTAAATAGTGCTGACAGAAGGTCTTTATTTCAGAATGGTCTAAATGCTCTGCATCTCTCTTCTAAGGAAGGACACGTTAATATAGTAACAGAGCTTCTCAAAAGAGGCGCTAATGTCAATGCGGCTACGAAAGTAAGTGTTGTTACTGCATTGTTAACTTATTGCAGCTCAGTTACATATTCCTGTGAAGAAAATGTTTAAATTAAACTATACAATCTGTTTTTCATAGTCAACTGATTATCATTATGCTCGATTTACATCTGGGAATCGGACTCACTCATTTTACATCTAAGGAACTGTCAATAATCAGAATCATATAGCTTGCTACAGGCGTGCATGACAGATCTTTTCTTTCTCGGCCTTATAATTTCTTTTTCTTAAAGAGACTCCAAAGTCATTGAGAGATCAGCTTTTTACAAACATAAACTCACCTGTAATGAACTCGATCTTCAATGCAGTTTGAATTTGTGTCCGTGCGCTTTTCAAACAAACACTCACCTGTGTAATGATTTGAACTTTCTAAAATCTAGACAGTGATGAACTAATTATTATTCATTCATTTGTTATCACTGGTGATGATTGTGCCTATTTACAAGATGCTGCTATATAGTGGTATGTTTTTGTACTGGCTGAATGCTGCTAGTTCAAGCACCTTAGCATTTATCTTAAAACAAACAAGTTTTTCTGTTAAATTCCTACACTGCTTTCTTCTATTAAAAATTTTTTGTATTTTGGTTGTCAAACCTGGACCTCTGTTGTTGTTACATGTTGTTAATGTTGTTACAGAAAGGCAACACTGCACTTCACATTGCCTCCTTAGCTGGTCAAGATGAAGTAACAAAGATTCTCATTCAGAATGGGGCTTCAGTCAATGTACAGTCACAAAATGGCTTCACGCCCCTCTACATGGCTAGCCAGGAAAACCATGACAGTGTGGTCAAGTATTTGCTGCAGAACGGAGCTAATCAAAGCCTTACCACAGAGGTGGGAGCAATAGAAAGTCAAAGCAATAATAGACTTGTTTATATTTTGAAATGTGCTTTACCATATGCTTGCTGACTGAGAGTTCTAAATTTAGACAAAAGTTTGCCGATTAGGCTATAACACCAGCTGTGGATATACCCGATTCAAAAAGAGAACTTGACAATAGGTTCATAGTTTTCAGTAAAACTTTCACGAGTTTCATTTTCAAAGTTTTTAATTGTTAGGATATTTGTGTAAATTTACAAAAAGCCAGCAGTGTAATACTGATGTTATACCCAGTGCACACGAAGCGAAATCTGTCTGCAACAATTTGTCTGACATAGATTTTTGTTAACACTAATTTACCAGTTTTGTCACATTTTTATTAATTTTTATTAAACGTGGCTAATTTTCTGTCTTCAGAGAAACTCATGTGCAAACTTCGTTCAAAAATTTGTATCAGACAAATCAGATCAGGTCAATAAAGATTGACAAAAACAACCATTTTGTCAAATGTCACATGTTTAGTTAAGGTTACATGGACACTGTTTTGTGCAAAAGTTGTCATGTGCAAGTTTGCATCAGAAGTTTGTTACAGATAGATTTTCATGGTGTGTGACTAGAATTACTGCTGTTGCCAATCACAAAAAGCCATGTGAAACAACGTGATCAAACAATGACATTATTTTACAGTAGATTGGAACACACTTTAATATTATTTTTCATTTACAACTGCTGAAATGTATTTTTACTTTCCATGATTAAAATTAAAACTTTTTTGTCTGCTCCAGTGTTAAATTGTCTAGTTAATGAAATTGATTACAATTTAAAGTTGTAAAACATTCATTTTGTTCTAATAATTTATTATTTTCTAATTTTCAGGATGGCTTTACTCCTCTTGCTGTTGCTCTTCAGCAAGGACATGAAAAGGTCGTCACCGTACTCCTAGAGAATGACACCCGTGGGAAAGTCCGGTTGCCGGCCCTCCACATCGCTGCCAAAAAAGACGACTGCAAGGCGGCTGCACTACTGCTGCAGAATGACCACAATCCGGACGTCACGTCAAAATCAGGGTTCACTCCACTTCACATTGCTGCACATTATGGTAACACGAATGTTGCAGCACTCTTGCACACCCGTGGAGCTGATATAAACTATGGAGCAAGACATAATATCACCCCACTGCATGTAGCAGCAAAATGGGGAAAAGTGAATATGGTTACTTTAATCCTAGACAAGGGCGGACTAATTGATGTAAAAACCAGGGTAGGTTTTAAGTTTGTTTGTTTTTGTGCAGGATGAGGATTACAGATTTTTTTCTCAGCTGCACTAAATTTTTGTTAATATTAATCAATGGCTGCACAATGGCTACTGGATTGGGATCTTGATATTGATTTTCTTAACTGAAATATGATTGAAATACTATAGGCAGTATGTATTTTATTTTTGCAATAATGCTTTTTAACTAATTTACTTGTACATGCATTTACTAGAGTGGGTCGAATTCCATGTGTTTGTGCATGTATTTACTTGAGTGGGTCGAATTCCAGGTATTTGTAACCCAGACCTTTTGTCATTGAACTAGAATTATCTGGGAGTCGGTTACTAGTCAACTGAATTATCCGAACTAGTGACGCGTTTGGACTAAACATTCCATCTCTATCAAGCATGTTCAATTAGTGTCAGATAGTTTGCAATTTTTTGCCGACAGCAACTGGCAAGGCATTTCATACTTGTGAGTTTCCTGTCAGAGAGAAATTTCGTGACAAAAAATTCGGAAACACTTGTTGTTTGGTTGTTTAATTTTTGTTAAAAATCAGTTATTAGTTTTCCCCTTCTGTACCACATAACCTACTAAGATCAAATATTTCATTATTGGGATTTTGTAAAAAACTATTTAAAAACACTGCTGTATAATAGTCTAGGTAACCAAGAGCAGAATTTATGAAACTAATTAGAATGTCATTGTTACTTCTACAGGATGAATTAACTCCACTGCACTGTGCTGCACGCAGTGGGCATCATCAGGTCGCCGATTTGCTGTTAGAAAGAGGGGCGCCAATATCGGCAAAGACCAAGAACGGACTAACTCCTTTACATATGGCCGCCCAAGGTGACCATGTTGAAGCCGCTAGGGTTTTGTTGCACCACAAAGCTCCCGTGGATGAGCTTACAATCGTAAGTACATTTAAGTTCCGTTTTACTAATGTTTAATTAGTAGGATTTGCTGCTAATGACAGTAAAACATTGAACTTGATGGTTATTTGTCATATATAAAACTTGTATTGTTTTGCCTGTGAATGATCTTTTCTACTCATTCAGTGTCAGTTTAGTGTCAGTAACAATAATTCAGATATACTCCAAAAAGAGAAGTTTGAGTTAACTGGTTTCGTAACAGTAAAATACCCAATGATTGCCCCCATTAGGGATGTCAAGAATCTGAAATTACTGAATCTGAATCTCAGTTTAAAATAATTTTCAAATCCTGATCAAATCTGAATCTTAATGTAAAAAATTTAAAACAATTTGCAAAACCGAATCGAATTTGAATATTGATTTTTTAGTTTGACTATAATCGATCCACAAATTATGGATGATTGATAAAGCAGCTGATGATTTTCATGAAAAAAGATTACAGATGACCTGACTGAGCTGTGAGCAGCACAATTGACAGCAGTTTTGCAATAGTGGAAACTATTATTTAGTTCTGCTAAAAAGATAAAAGAAATCTTAACATTTTTGCCCAAAGTAGCAATTAAGTCGTAACGTGGTGAGCGCTTTCAAGGATTTGAAGAGCACATATAAGGAAATTGAATATTGCGACATTTCTTATATCAAGTGGGACAAAATTACCAAAACAGGCGGCGATTTAAGTAATTTTGTGGAAAAATTTAAAGGTAAAAGAGTGTATATTTGCTTTTGTAATAAAGCGCTACCGAATTGCTTCTGCAGCTAAAGCTCAACAAATGGTTTTTTAAAAACTGTGCGGAATTGGGTTGTATCGAAAGTAACGTAGAATTGCTTCGATTTGAATTCGGTTTCAAAGTTCTGGTTCTGGCAGAACTTTGAGACATTCCTAGCCCCATTAGGAAATAGGCCTACGGGTATGGCACTAACTTAGTTTTTGGTTGTAAGACCTCATCTGTGCTATTTTTTGGATTTGTTGGGCTTATTCAATGAAAAATTTCAAAAACAGACTAAAATTCCCTTCATCTGATGCAAGATAGTCACTTGTCAAGTCTGAGAATAATAAAACTGTTTATTTTTATTATGATTTTTGACACCTCTGTGTCATTTGTATTCTCTGACAACAACCATGTGTCTACTACTGATAGTACAGAACTTTGTGCACCTATTCAAAGCTGCTTGTAACTTGTTGCAGTGTGTTTTTCATTATTCATGAGACATGATTTGAGCATATTTTCCAACTAAACTTATATTAATATAAATTGATTGTACAGTTGATAGTTTATAAAAATGTCGACAGATGCCTGCAAATGCATTATTTTAGGCTCTTCTTTTAACTGAACAGGCTTGCGATGTTTTAAAGATGTAATAAACATTTGTATCAGAATTGTCAGTTTATTTGACCACTTCTGTACATTTTTCTGTTGACTTTTTGCCTCTCGGTGCAAAAATGAAAACCTTATCGTATTTTTTGCTTGTTTCAGGATTTTCTCACAGCTCTTCATGTTGCTGCACATTACGGCCATGTCAAAGTTGCCAAGTTGTTGTTGGAGTGGAAATGTGAGGTGAACGCACGTGCCCTGAATGGCTTCACGCCACTGCACATTGCATGCAAGAAGAACCGCATCAAGGTGGTGGAGTTACTGCTCAAATATGGAGCCTCGATTGAGGCAAAAACTGAGGTAGGAATGAGATCATTTGGCCAATGTATTCTCTTTTCATGTTGCTGTATGTCTGTGATTTGAGTTTCAGTTTTTTGAGTGAGTTTGTTAGCCTCTTGTGTTTTTATGCTTTTTTTGAAAATAAGTAACAACAAGAGATGAGTGTTGAAGAAGATTTACTTTGATGGAGTTGCCCAAACTATTGCCTTCTGTAGATAAACAGTGAACTGGTAAATTGTAAATTAACTGCTGTTTAGATTGTTCTGTGACTCATTTATTGATTAGCAGAAACCCTGTGTTATGTTAACACTGTTCACATTTGCACATCAGTCTTGCATTATGCAATTCTAACTTAGCAGACTAAATAATTCTCATTTCATTTCTACATATAACTTTTTGACCCCTATCAGAGTTCCAGATCGGGAAAGATCACTTTTTCCCTTCGTCCGAGATACGACCAGGCAGTAAACACATTATTTAATCGTAACTTAAATTTCCCAAACTTTGCTGCAGTATGTTTGTTAATTGCATCATAGCTTTTGTTTGCTTACTGGCAGCAGTTATGATTTGCTTATTTCCTTTCCATCTTATTTTCAGTTTGTTCTAGAATATGTGCAGGTAACTTTATCGTTATTGCACATCTTTTTTTCTGCGAGTGCTTGATGTTCTTTTTCACGGCATTTGCTCCATATCAAATTTTATAATGATTATTTTCAAATATTTAGATCACCATTATGATGATTTGAAAATCCACAAATACTATACTGCAAATATGCTTTAATGCTTCTGCTGCTTTTTTAAGTTATGCATTTTTGACATCGTTATTCTTTATAGTTTTATCCATGTGCATTAAATTTCTTAATTTTAGTTCCTGTTTTCTGCAACAAATGTCTTTCTGGTAACTTTTTGTGGTTTTATATCTTGGTCATTTTTGTAAAATATTTCATTGTACTGTGTACCCTCATATTTTGCATTGTATTGTACTAAGAACTTTTTTATTCCCATGTAATATATGATAAGGATAACTCACTTAGTGTTTCACCAAAGCAGAATTGCATAAATTTCAACTAACTTTTGGGCTTTTTTCTTCTAAGGCCTTCGTACTTGAGTGACTAGATCATTTTTATGGAGCCTAAAGCTGTCACCAACCTGCTTAATTATGTTACATTAACTGCAAATTTTGTCTGCACCATATTAGATTATTCAACGAGCCGAATGCTTTACTGAAACTATATATGCTGGAAATTCTGTAGTTTTAAACTGAAATCATGCATCTGTGCCTTTAAGAAAACCATGACGAGTTTTTTTTGGATAAAGTACAGTCATACCTCGGTTTTCGACCGTAATTCGTTCCGAAAAAGTGTTTGAAAACCGATTTGGTTGAGTACGACTCATTTATTCCCAAGAAATAATGTAAGAGCAAATAATCCATTCTCAAGCACTAAATGAACTGTAAAGTATTACTAAAACGAAATATAATAATGCAAAAATGCTTATTCAAACAGTAGATGTGATATTATTGATAAGAAAAACATAATAGAATTCCTTAGAAAGAAAAACATAATTATTCCTGCATGGAAAAACCTTACGTGTTGGTAGCAGTGTGATGTTCGAAAACCGAGGTATGACTGTATTTAATAGAAAAATTTCTGGTAACTTGGCTATCAAAAAAGGGCGCCAAAATTTTGCCATTAAATGTCTTCATCAAAAGATCACTTCTGTGCTTTATATAGAGCTTTACGTATATACCATGTGTAATGAACGACAGTTCTGCTTAAACTTTAGTTGCTCAAAGCACAATGACTCTTTGGTTGGAGAACATAAATTTCTAAGTTTTTGCAACCAACCCATTTCATGCAGCACATTGACACTTAATATTTTAAACTATCTATATACTTTCAGTCTGGCTTGACTCCACTCCATGTTGCCTCATTCATGGGTTGCATGAACATCGTTATCTACCTGATTCAGCGAGGTAGTTCTCCAGACACGCCCACAATGCGCGGGGAGACCGCTTTGCACCTTGCTGCTCGAGCTAATCAGACAGACATTATTAGAATTCTGCTACGCAATGGAGCCAATGTGGATGCTCGAGCTAGGGTAAGAATTAGTTTTTTTACAAGTAATGCAATTAAATGTAAAGACAGCAGAATAAAGGGCAAATAAAGATAAGGGAAGGCATGCAGCAAAAGTTGGTTTAGCTATCCTTGACTGACTGTTATGGGCTTTATGTGGCCAAAAGGTGTGTTGAGAATCTGCTATGTTGAAGAAGATGGGGATGAAAACTACTGACGAAAGCACCCAGATTTTTTGCAAGCATCATGAAATGTAGCAGCAAAAGCTTCGGTGAATCAAGATAAATTATTAAGAACTGCACATTTTGAACTGTCTCTTTCTCAGGTTTGATGAACAAGATGACTAATAATATTTTATGACGTAGAAATTGATAATTACTTGTGTAAAAAATCGGATTAGAGAAATTAGAACTTATTTGGTATCATGGCACTCACATTATGCTAATAATAGTAACAACTAGCTTTTAGTGAGATCATTTATTATTTTGTTTCTTAGAACATTTTTAATAATAATAATTAGGTATTATAAAGTAGATTTTCATTTCATTTTGCACAGGCATTTGTAATGTTAGCATCGTTCAAGCATCATGATATTCTGTATTAGGTTGATTAATTTCAGCCAAGCTGGGATTAGTCTCTCATTTACTCCTGGTGTTTTATAGATGTAATTACATTTGCATTCTGGCTTCCCGTTGCCCTTAGCAACTGCCAAGAGGAGAAACCATAAACCCAGTAGAAGATAATTTATATTGCTGTGGGTTTCTTTAGGTAGCAATATAGTATTTAATGCATTTCTTTTTAGCAAACTCAAATGTAGGATTTATGACTAGCAAATAAAGTGAATGAATTCAATATTGCTTTCATGTTTTATTTTAATAAGCTTGCCTCTTGTTTTCCAGTATTAGAAGTTTGTTGTGTTTATTTTTTGTAAGCCACTCATTGTTATTGTGTCACATTTTAGGAGAACCAGACTCCGTTACACATTGCTGCCCGACTTGGCAATACAGATATCGTCATGCTACTGTTACAGCATAGTGCGTCACCCGATGCGACTACCAACGACCTCTATACGGCTCTGCACATCGCTGCCAAGGAAGGGCAGGAAGAGGTCGCTAGCGTATTGCTCGATCATGGTGCCACAATTGACCTAACAACCAAGGTAGTGAAGCGTAAAACGTTTACTGATATATGGGGCTAAATTTGAATTGGCATAAGTAAGAGCAAAGACTGTTATATTGATTAGTTTGAGGCATCAAAATTTGAGAACACGGTAATATGCTATATTGCTTCTTTGTATAAATTTCGAATAGTAAAACATTAACAATGCTATAGAAACTGCACAAAGTAAAGTACTTCATTGAAAATTGTTGAAAATCTCAAAATTGGTATTGTAGTTTTTGTAATGCTCAGTGAATAGTTTTTCATTTATTAATTTTCTAAGCCAAGCTTGTCAATGAGGGCCTTTTTACATATTTTGTGTGTGATCGCCAATTGCATGAGAGTTTAAATGACTTTTCTCACAGATTTTGACAGAAGAGATTGTAAAAACCATGTAAAGGTCAGGATATATGTGTGTGTGCCAAAAAGATGCCAGAAATTTTGTTTAGTCTATAGCTGATTTAGCTGGCATCAATATTTTTTGACAAATTTAACATGCAAAATGGTAAAATCCTGATTGATATATATGCATCGAGCGTTATATTTTTCATTTTACAGAAAGGGTTTACTCCTCTCCATCTGGCAGCAAAATATGGAAACATGAAAGTGGCACGTTTGCTTCTGCAGCGAGGTGCACCTATAGACGCACAGGGCAAGAATGGTGTCACTCCATTACACGTTGCTGCACATTATGATCATGTAAACGTTGCTTTATTGTTGCTGGAATCAGGAGCTTCTCCTCATGCTGCAGCTAAGGTAAGAAAAGTTTCCTTATTAATACTGTCTTATTTACGTCTCACATTGACTCATCTGTTAAATATAATGACTCACTTGGGTCACTAACTATTAGCGTTTTGCTTGAAGTAGATAAAGTAAGCCATGTTCGGTAGTATTGCTTTATCAGAATTCCAGTAAATAACAGATTTGTGTTACTGTTTTGAGGTCATTTGAGTTAACATTCAAACATAAAAAGCAGTTTTAATCCTTCTGACAAGTTTGTTTGCATAGTTAGTCATATTTTCTCAAAATTTTTCACAAAATCCATCAGTTTTCCTTTTTTAATTCCCATTTTTCTGTAATTTTGTTTAGAATGGCTACACTCCTCTACATATTGCTGCTAAGAAGAATCAGATGGACATTGCGACTACCTTGCTAGAACACGGAGCTAAACCGAATGCTGAATCAAAGGCTGGTTTTACGCCTCTTCACCTCGCATCCCAGGAAGGCTGGACTGATATGGTTGTGTTACTCATTGATAATGGTGCAGACGTAAATGCTAAAGCAAAGGTGCGCTATTGTTACATTATTTTATCACTAGCATTATTGTATTGAACAAAGTCAGTACACACTGAACTTAGTGAGTCAATCAACTGAACTTTTTCAAACAAGAAATGTTTTAAGTAGTTTTGGTCCGCTCTCTTATAAACATGGCCTTCTTTATAGTTGGCCCAACGTGTCGGGCTAATTCCATATAGTTACATGCTAGCCAAACTCGGTATAAACACCTTCTAGCATTCAGATGCAAGATCCATTTAAATTCAACATTTTTCAAATTTTTCATAAACTTTAGCACCTGCCAAATTTGTATATTCGTTTTCATAAACTATATTTTCTTTCCTGCTAAATTCCGCAATTATGTTTATAAATTGTATAATTAGTTTTAGGAATTAAAGATAAAACTAGTTTACACTTTACTCGGTTAGTGTAAGTTATTGTTAGTTAAATTAAAGCACAACGTAAATTTGTAAATTTATGTTGTACACCCAACCTAGTAAATTTCACCTACTTCAGTTAAATTTGGCGTGCACACTTTTCTAATATCTAGTTTCCACTTTGTTTAAACAAAAGTTGACTTTTGGTACTATTATTATTGACGTGGATGATTCATTGTAATTTACAGTACTCCTACCTGATTATTTTGATATTGTTTCACAACCACTAAGGACACTCACTATACAGCAGCAAATTTTTGGCTAACTCGTTTACCATTGTTGACTATTTCAGAATGGTCTGACACCCATGCACCTCTGTGCACAAGAAGATCGAGTGAACGTTGCACAGCTTCTCTTCAAGCATGATGCAGAGATCGACCCATACACCAATGCCGGCTATACCCCTCTTCATGTGGCTTGTCACTTTGGACAAATCAACATGATACAGTGGCTCATTCAGAATGGAGCTTCTGTTGATGCAAAGACAGTGGTATGTCAGGCTTATTGCTTTTTATAAGTTCATGACCATAGTTTTAGTTAGCTGCTTAGTGGTATCGCATGTAATGACCGATGATTACTGCTCGAATTTTTTTGCACTGGTTTATATGAACTGGTTAAATCATTTCCAAGCTGTTAGTGCATTATCTTTGCCAGGATATTTCTTAGTCTTTTATAGATTTGTTTAGAAAGATGTCTTGTTATTGTCAGAAATATGGTTTATGAAAGCTGTGTCTTTTTAGTTTTTTTATTTAAACTCTAAAAATAAAGAATTAGTAATGTTACTGAGAGTGACTGGAATGGGCGAAATACTTTTTGTAGCCGGTACAGCCTTGATTCTCAATTTTAATACATCATTCCAGTGTGCAGTGCAATTTAAAAATTTGATTTTATGCTGCTAATCTTATTGAATCTAACAAATGTTTCATTTTGACTGATTCCAAACTTCCAGTTTCAAGTTCCAGTTTAATGGCAAATGGACATACAAATTTGTGCATTTTACTATATCTGCTTTTGTAGCATGAAAGTTAATGTGCAATTCTGTGAAAGTGTTATGTCAAAAAATCAGAGTAAATAATTAAAAGTCCCCATAATTAAAAGTGCAATATCCAGTGTTCATATTTATGTGACATTGTTTGTTATTTAAGCTTGGTTACACACCGCTGCACCAGGCGGCTCAACAAGGGCACCGCATGGTTGTAGACCTACTATTGAAGCACAAAGCCTCCCCGAATGCTCTCACTCAAGGAGGTCAGTCAGCTATCTCCATTGCACAGCGCCTCGGGTACATCTCTGTGGTCGAGACGTTGAAGATTGTCACTGAGACGACGATTATCACCACAACAACCACTACTACCGAGGAGAAATACCAAATGGTTGCCCCTGAAACCATGCAAGAGACATTCATGTCTGATTCGGAAGATGAAGGAGGTAGGTTCTTAATGCCAAGTGTTGCTTGTCAATAATGTTAGGCATTTAAAATGACAATTAACATTTTGGCTTTACACTAACGTGTAGTTGTGGTCCGAAAGTGTTGCATACTGTCTTGTCCTGAAAATTCTAATTAGTTTTCAGCCATGAATTGCCTGTGTTTTATTTAGGGGGCTATTTTATATAAACATTTACATTTACAACTAACACACGTTAGGGTCTAGTTGCATGATTGACATGCATACATACATTTACTGCACAGAAAATGATTTCTTGCATTAGATTAGACTAGTTTTACAGTTTTTACACAGAACGTTTATGATACATACCTGGCCTTATTCTTATATCAGTAAACTTAATACAATAAACTTAAGTTATTGTGGAATAAAGCTTGCAAAATATGTGTACCAACACCAGCATAATATGAACCATAGGCTTGAAGAAGTGGTTAAACATCTTATGTTTGCTTAAAAATATAAAATAAAGATTTGCTCAGAAAGAAGCACGAAATATCCAGACACAATATTTGAATAAGTAATTACTAATGCTCTTAAAGTGGTCAATCATTTTATAGTTTAGGGTACTAAAATTTAAAAACCAAAACATCAACAATGTTGTGAACACAATATAGTTATTCAGAACAGTTTCAATCACTTGGCAACCATTTCAGGCAATCTGTCTAAGAAATGATAAAACAGAATGGTTCTTATAATTAAACAGCAAGTAATTTGTTTATATTTTTGCAGTTTAATTATTTGATTCGTTATCTTTTGTTTTTTTGGACACAAATTGGCCAAAAATGACTGGTCAGCCTCTGCTGAAACTTCCGAATAAATTATGTTATGTTCATGTCATTTATGTTTTTGTTAACATAAAGTCTTGTCATTTCTAAGCAGAATTATTGAATTTGTTACTGTGTAGTTGATTTATTTCATGTGTTGAGTGTGGTTAGTCACAGGCAGTGTTAAGGATATGGTAATGAGTGAGTTTGCATTGTGTGTATGGCTAACAGTGAATGCGCCTGTAGTTGTGTGACTTAATAACAGCTTGCAATATTTGATCTAACGTTTGATCTAGAGTTTCTTTCGTTAATCATTGATCATCTGTCCTAGGTTATGGCATTTTTACCTCATATTTGGTAGACTTGAGGGTTTTAATTATACTCCATTTTATTTACAATAACTCTTCCTTATCATGTTTATTTTTCATATGGTTTGGTGAATCTTCATTGTGTATGTAAAGATATTTCTAAATGTGTCCACCTGTTATGTGCCTGGGACCTTTCTGTTTTTGTAAGCTATTGCTGCAGCAATTTGAGATAAGGCCTCCATTTTTCATATATTGTTGGTATTTTTCTCTTCATTATGAAAACTTGCCAATTTTGGTTTATTGCTATAGTTAAAATTTTAAACATGATTAAAACTGAGAGGTAGTTGGTTCATCTGTGGGTTAGTAAAAAGTTTGTTGAAATGTGATGAATGCATTTTTCCACTTCTGTATGACCTCCAGCTTGATGATATTCTGTTCGATGTCACTGCTCGTTTAGTAACATAATTAGAGTTAAAATGGATGACTGCCAGAGGGCACTGCACGTACCAGTTTTTAGGTTAATCTAATTTTCTATCATGCTTTTCCTTTGCATCTGCTGGTATTCTAGGCATGCTTTGCTATGGTTTGCTAGGTATGCTTTGTGGAGCTGTTTTTGCTAAAACACTTGCATGTCTTGCTATTCATCGATCGATTTTTTTTTATTAATAAAAAGCTTTCACATAGTTTTGTGCCGAATAAGGAGAAATTTTTCCAAAAACTCTGAAAAGTTTGAATTATCTGCTTTTGGCTTTCTTTAAATTTAGGTTTTATTAAGTTTTGTATACATCAAATTTCATATAGAAAATTTTTCTTCGTTTTAATATTCAAGCTTTTGATTTACATGCAGTTTTCTTATTTTTCTACCAAAGGATTTTCGTTAGTTCTTTTGTGTTATGTATTGCCATCTGTTAACTAGGTGAAGACTTTATCACCGAACCACTTTTTGGCAAACCGCTTCATGAAACACACATAAACCTGCCTTATTTCGAGGGTCAAACTCTTATGGATGGTACGTTGACCTTTTCATAGATAGGTCAATTTCTAAGTATTATTAGAGGTATTGCAAGTATCTATTGATAAGAAAATTTGTGAACATTGAACTTGGTAATGCTGACATTAATAACGTTTTCTAAACGTATATTATAGTTGTTAAAAAGAGCATTTTTTCAGTTGTTCATCTCAGCTGCAGTGTTATTTATCATGTTGAATCTGATAAAAATCTTGGGTTTGATCAAATCTTGCAAACTGTCTCTGTCACATTGGGAAAGGATGGGAGGTAGGGGGAGAGAGTGTGAAAGTGAAGGGCAGGGGAGAGAGTGTGAAAGTGAAGGGCAGGGGAGAGAGAGAGGGAGGGAGAGAGAGAGAGAGAGAGAGAGAGAGAGAGAGAGAGAGAGAGAGAAGAGAGAGAGAGAGAGAGGAGGGGGAAGAGAGAAGAGAGAGAGAGAGAGAGAGAGAGAGAGAGAGGAGAGAGAGAGAGAGAGAGAGAGAGGAGAGAGAGAGAAGAGAGAGAGAAGAGAGGAGAGAGAGAGAGAGAGAGAGAGAGAGAGAGAGAGAGAGAGAGAGAGAGAGAGAGAGAGAGAGATTCTTTTTCATTGTGTAGTCTACTCTTGTGAATAAAGTAGCGACTTTAAGACCTAGACTAATTTATTTTCACCTTAATTAATTTTTGAGATTTGATAAAAAAACAAATTACCTTTTCATTCGGTGACATTGTTCAAGTTGCGTTTACTTCTGCTAGGAGATATTGACACTGGGGACCAGTCGATACGTTATCTAACAACGGATGAAATGACCGCTCTCGGTGATGATTCAGTGATGCCACATAAGGACGAAATTTTAGAGGTAAAGGTTAATACATGTGACAGAATTAGGCACGATGGTTTATGGTGAAAGTACAAATGTGACTTTTAAGGTAGGATAAAAGATGTCTAAGTTGGGAAAAGATATAAAATTATACAAACGTTTGAAGTACTTTGTTATCCATTGCAATTATTATTGGTCGCAGTAAATTCTGCATAGAAGCAACTTTAAGTGCATAGTGGAAAAACTACATAAGCTATTATTTAAAGCCAGTTATATTCAAAAAAGAACTTATGTTTACCAAAATGTGAAGTTTAGTGTTTGTCCTTCTATTAAATATATAGAACTTCAATTGTAGCACCTAGGTCTGGAAAAGTTTTTTCATCATGCAAATATATGCCTGCCAATGTTAGTCATACCTCTAGTGGTGTTTGGAAGTATGTAAATATGAAAGGACGGTCGTTGGGTAACGGAATGTGCTCTTTTATATTATAAATATTCAAATAAAACCAGTTAGATATAGAATGCTGAATACTGCTGTACATTAAATGGCTCTTTACCAGTAATTACCAATAACGAGGAACTTACTGATAACAATAAAAAACCTCATTTTTTGCTACTTTCTAGTCCATTCCAAAAGATCAGCGCATATCTCAGCAGTACGTGGAGACAGCCCCACCAATGGTCATTGAAGAGAAGGTGCATAAAGAGGCAGTGCAGGAGGAATTGATCGTGCCGACATCGAAGAAGGAAGTAGAATACCAAAACATCATTAACAGAGAGGTATTCTCAACATTCTCCTGTGTTTTGATGTGCGCCAGTTGTGAATCTGCATTTTTTAAACAGGTTTTCACCATTGACAGCAGGTGTCTCTGTTAGTCCCTATTAATCTAACTTAAATCATTAGCCATATCTTGGTGTCAAAATTAAATACTCAGTAGCGAATCGTAATTGCTAATGTCAAAATTCGTTGTTTGGAAGATGTGTAGCAACAGCAATGCATAATATCCTGAAATGCAAATCCTGTGTTTAACATTGCGTACCTGTGATTTGTCTCTGTTTATATTATGTGAATGAAAACAAACGTAAGTTCATTCACAAATGTTTCAGTTTATTCTCCTGTCCATTTCCTTACTTTTTGCTTTGCCAGCTCGTGTTATATGATGCTGAGCAATAAAGCAGCAAGAAGCTCTTGAATTTTTACTGTTGCTAACAATACAAAACACGTAATTTCTGCAGAAGAGATTGTCATGCTTTCCTTGTGTTTGCAGCTGGACGGCCAGGAATACAAGGAGCCGGAACACACATTTAACATTGACAAATATCGCAATGTCATAAACGTCGTTCCCGTTGAAGGCTCGCCCAAAGAAAAGGAATACCCGGAATTCCGTGGCAAGTACGAAGCAGACAATATCATCGTCAACAGAGCTCCACAGCAGCATGGGTGAGTGTCTGTCTTTCAGCGTGCTTTCAGCAAAGTGAACAGTTGGCACTTTTTAGGCATTTTTCTTGCTTAATAGGAGAGCCTTACATTCATTTTGTTAGCAAAAATGTGTTTTTTCACTGATTATTAATACTCTGTACCAAATATTTCTTTTTTAGCTTTTTCCGTTACTTTTTTTACCAACTTATATTTCAGGTCTGCTTATCAGATTTACCTTTTTTTACAACTTTTCTTTTGTGAAATCGCAGTGTTTTTACTGCTTTGCATTATCAAACTTTACAACTTTCTTGCATTCACTTGATACTATATGCATTTATTACACTCACTACATATGCTTTGATTATTTTTTCATTTTTTGCTCAATTTTTCTGTGTCTTTCGTGTTAGAATCATGTCACGTGTTTGTTGTTTTATATATTTGGTCATTGTTGCATAAAGTGCTTTTATTGGAAGCCGTATAACAGGTCAATGATTATTTGCATATTATCTAGAAGGAACTGTTGCATTTATGAGGGTCTCCTAAATTTCTATGTAACATAGCCTGGTTAAGCGTTTTTATAATACGGTTGTGCACGAGCATGAATTTTCCTACTGAATAACATGTGTACTGTTTACCGGCAGGTGAACCTAATTTGGAGCAAAAGTTGACAATGGTGTTCTTTTCCATTTTTCCTGATGAACGTCTCTGAGTTCAATTTTTGATTAATCAGTTTTCCACATTTTTACGAAAAACATAATCTTATTTGTGCTGTAGCGTACAAAATACATATGCAAAACACTGATCTTCACATTGTTTTGGGCCTTACTTTGGATAACTTATAGCCGTATGATAAAATCTCTTTTGTTTCTATCCAATAATTCTTTTGAGGCAGTCAAATTTAGGAGCTAAAAATGAGAAGGTAAGGTGAAAATTTCTATTTTATACTGCTTGTAGTTCTCTTTCTGTGCCCATCTCTTCCTAAAATGATATTACAAGGCTGCTTACATGGCAACTGTTTTATTGAGTGATTATGTCTTGGCTTCAGGAACATTATATTGATTTTTTTGCAACCAGGTGGTTTTATCTAGCTATTACTATTAGTAAAGCTTGCTGTAACAGCAAAGGTCAATCTCTGGTTATTAATGATAATGTTCGCCAGGTTACCCTGTGCTAAAGAGGTAATTCGTTAAAAGGTAAGGGGAATCAATGTTTATATTATTTAGCCATCTCAAGATTTTGATGAAAACCTTGATGATTAACAGTGGATCATTGTACTTGTACGACGTACAGTCATACATACACACACTTTTATTATTTATGTATTACAATCATACAGAACGCAGAAAATAGATTAACATCTATATATAGATGTTACTAAAGGAATGGCTTGAGTGTAATCAGTGTGACCTAAGACTGACTATGGCAAGGTTAGTCAAGAACATATCTTATTTAATCAAAATACTTTAATATGGCATGTAATCAAGCCTGCCCTGATTATGTATCTGTTTATTTAATAAAAAGCTTAACAGAGGTTTTTCTAGCCAGATTTGTCCCAAAAGCATCTTCACATTTTTAATTGCATTAGTAAGTTTATCTCTAAGGTTGTAACATGTCTGACTTTTCTTAACAATCCACAGTTCCTCTATCTCAGTTTCTATACGTCCCCTATCATCGATAGCTGTGAGGCTGAAAAGCATCAATGGAATCATGAGGTGCAGCAACAAAAATGGGAAAATATTCTGACTTTCTGTCATGCTTTCGTTAAATGGAGTATTAAATTTACACCATATTCGCTTCGAAATAATGTAGAAGAAATCCGGCATACGTTGTTTGCTGATTGTTACCATTTTCCAGTTCTCTTGCTTGCTGATCAATACGTTCAGGTAAAATGCTTTTCTCGATATTTCTCTCATTAATCTCAGTTAAAATGTCCGCCGATTGCTCAAAATATTGTCAGCAGTAATCAACGGCATCATTAGTGTGTTTAATGCGGATGTGTGCATTGCGGCCATCAGTAATGGCAGCATTTATTGGAAGCGTGATGTGGTCCTGTCCCTTTCTTTGTTTTACCTTCTACTGGAATGGTATAGAAGGATACAAACCCAGCAGAAGAAAATATGGTCATCGTTCTAAAAGGTATGTGATTATTTTTGTTGGTTTAATGCATGGTTCTCACTTTTTAAGGGATAAAAAGCTCTGCCACCTTTTACAGAGTAGTTCTTTCATATTTTTGCTGTAATTGTTAGTAGCATATTTGCATATCTGCTTACAGGTTATCACTCATTTAAAAACCAGTCCGAGGACTGCTCTTTTATTTGGCGTTTTTCACAAAATATAGTCCACGCGCATTTTCCTATGCGTTGCCCACATAGTTATATTGTTTGAGGCTTTCTTTGAACTAAGCATGATTGTTCAAACTTACTAACTTATCTAAGTTTTCTAATGTCAATAATATCATATTCAAAATTAAAAAGAATTGATGGGTCTTATTGTGAGTCATAGCTAAATGTTAGAAAAAAAGGCGCTATCATTATATCAATATCAATATTTTTTCTGTTTATTCGGATCTCGACACTCCACATAAAAATTTAGCAGGACATTATTGGTATGTTATAGTATTTTAAAGTAGCTTAGTTGCATATACCAATTACTGACGTTATAAAACACTGCTTAACTATGAACCACTTCCTGCTTATAATTGAATTAAGTTTTGTTTTTCTTAACGTGCTCATAGCTTTCGGTTTGACAATGAAAACGATATGTGATCCAAAAGGCTTTAGGTGATTTAAAGTCGGAATGCGGTTGCTTTGAGGGAAATTTATCTGAATGCTTGAATGAGTAGTGAGGCCTAGCGAGAGTCGTGTTACAATGTTTTTACGCATTGCACTTCTAGCGGGGAGATAAGCAGTAACAGTTGTCACCGCTTATTTAGTTAGTTTTATTATGTGATTTGCCAGACAAGTTTAACGGTGTCAAAATCCGGAAATTGAGGGATATTATAGCAGTCGACGAGCGTTCATGGGTAGAGGGTGAAAGAGATAATGATCTAATTGAGTTTAGACAGTGGAAAAACTTGGGTATCACACATCAATGCGGTGTAGAAAAGCTGGTTATATCAGAACAGTGCAGAAGTGGGCTAGAGCTCTCGCTATTTGATAATAACTTGATATGGTTTATATATATTAACTGCTATTGAATATTTCGGCTATCTTGAGAGTTGCTCTTTACTGTTTTGAGTGAAGACTGTTTTTACCTTCGAAAAAGATCGTCTCAGCTTCTATGATAAGCGCAATTAAACGCTGATAAAATCTACGTTTTAAAACTCGCAGTGAGCAGGCTGTGCCGTTTTAAAGTAGCCATAATTGTCTGCTAGTAAAAATATCCGCGTTTCTTTAGTGTTCTTGGTAAGAGTATAGCACAGCTTTAAACCATAAATCCTAAGTAAACAGTGAGTGACCAGAATACGTAATGAAGACGCCTCTTTCGTTTTCTTGACTTTCCTGTTGGAGTGGTTACTGGTAGCGTATGTTAAAGCTGAGAGAAAGCTGGAAGAATACGCGATTTTGTTTTACAGATAGTTTTGGGTACATTAGTTTTTTTCTGTGAAATTCTGTGTGTGTGTGTGTTCAGAGCTAAGGTGTGTCTATTCCGATTGAGAATTAACTTATATTGTTTTCGTGCAAAAATCAGTAAAATTTCAATAATTTTCGTACTTGTAATAATTAAAACGCGCTTCTAGTGGTATCCTCTTAAACTTTTTTATTTTTTGGCGTATTAAAAATCGAAAAGTTGTATCTGAAAAATTGGTGTTAAAACCTCTAAAACTCAGGCAGTGAAAGTAGTAGACTAAAAAACTGAAGATCTGGACCTTGTGAAAATGGAAATGATCTTGAAAAATCTTTAAGAGAAAACAGTTACAGCACTTCAGAATTTGACGCAATTATTCAAAAATCAAGTAATCCGTTTTGAGTGCAAATTAAAGCCAAGGTACCCGCTAGCCCGAGGTGCTTATACTAGCTTCGTATTGCGCCCAAGTATCAACTTCCTCAGCGTGTGTATTATTATTATTCTATGAAAACCGGTCCTGATGGTGGTGGCAAACGATAGTATACGCGTTGTGAGACCTGGAAAACTCACATTGTATCAAAGGTATTTTATCACAAGCGAAGAGTTACAGCGGATCCGGAAACTGAGGTCACGTGAGACAGACCGTGTGTTTAGGTAAGTTAGACATTCGGGTATTGTGCTTTTCATGAATTGATACTTACTTACTTGTAGTGGTTTTGAAGTAGGAGTTTTTTGGCTACGTGCCAAACCATGTGACGTCACATTGACCTACTAGGAATAAGGTAAGATGAACTTATGTGGTACAGTGATGATCTTTTTAACAAGAATGTGTGTTTCATTTCTTTGGCTGGTGGTACCCAAGAAAATGAGGCGAAACTTGTTATAACTTTCCTTCCTATTTATGCTGTTCAGTATTCAATGGCTCTGTCTTCATCAATTTTTCTTTTATTTATATTAACACTTAATAAATTGTCTGTATTATTCCTGTCTTTTCCTTAATGACAAGTAGCACACCAAAATAAAATAAGCCACATATAGTTTTCAAGTTATTACAAGCAAAACACTTGTATAACAATGTAAGGTATGTAAGGTGTTTCCAGCCACACATTTATAATCACGTAAAGCATGGTTCACACACCTGATTCAGCCAATGTACGAGTGAATTAGAGATCATTCATCTCGCTTTCCCGTTGACACACCCGAGTACGCGGTCTTACTGACGTGGTTATGCATTTGATCCTGGGCTGAGATAATAACACCCTTAATGGAAGGTAATAGTAAGTTAATTAAATTAATGAGAAAACGAAATCAGTATTATGACACAAATTACAGCTATGTACATAGACACGTGAATTAGGCAGCACATGTTTATATAGAATTACTGAACTGTATAGATTAAGTAACTAAATTTAACAAGTTTACCGAAAAAAGCTTAATTAGACGTAAATATGTGGTAAGTTGTACAAATTTAGGTGGAGTGATGGAAAACAGCTTTAAAGGGCACAGTGTGGTTAGTGATTAAAATTAAGCAATGCCAAGCTTGATTGGTGTCGAGATAGGTGATAGTCATGGTAACTGCTGGCAGTTTCATGCTATTTACCTTCGAAAAGATGCACTCGCATTCGAATGTGTTTAATCAATATGGTGTTATCCCATTTGAAATTAACCAGTCACTGTACTTTCCGCCTCATTTTCTTAGATTTTCCTAAAAATCTACTAAAATTTTTCTTTGTCTAATGGAAAATGGGCAAACTTGTTAGGCTAAGTGATTTGGAAAGAAGCATTTTAACTGGAGGTAGGTGTGTCCAAAAATATACTCACAGTTTGGCTTGTAATCAAGACCTTTTGAAAAGACTGTTATATCTAACGTAAAAGGATTAAAGTCACAAAAATTGCAAACACAAAATTGGTTCTGAATAAAGAAAATGAATTCAAATTGTGCATAGCTTAGTTTACCTGCTTAATGCCTCGTCATATAGAGAATTACCTATCTTACAATAGTGAAGCAGATTTCGGTCCCACCACACAGCCATCAAGATTAAAAATAGACACTGCATGTACTACTCTTCATGGGAAATTTTACGAAAAGTCATTTATAGCAATAATTTTATCCTCACATAATTTAAAATACGTGGCGCACTCATAAAAAACACAAAATCACATAATAAAAGATTCATGTTAAAAAACCTGCAAAATACATATGACTTAGAGATTGAAGTTTTGCAGACATGCATTAAATGGTATTGATTAATTACTTTTTGTATGACTTTATGCAATGATAACATTTATATGGCCTTCTCATACATTACATCAGTTATCACACATTTAATTAATATTTTGTGAGGAATCATAATATTTTTATTGCCTTCCGGCTTTTTTTCAGCATGCAAAACTGGTAGTAGGCATACAAGGTTTCCTAGTTTTTTCTACATTTCGTTTGAAGAGTTAAAGAAGTATAGAGAGAAGTCATGCTAGTGTTTAACAAACTTCATTATCGTGATACCACCGTGTATATGCCTTGATATATTTCGAACTCGCAACTTTTAGCAGTTAAAGGCTTTTATAAAATTAATACTGTTTTTGATGTGATTACAGTACAGTAGGTGGCATTGGATTTTGCTGTTTTTTTTCATTTTCAAATGCTGCATGGTGTATAACTGCAGTAAATGAAAGAAAGAACTACTGAAATTGAGAGTCTAATCCTAAAAGCTCCTAACATAAAAAATAAGTGAAAAAAGAAATAAAAAACTGCCCTACACTGTTGTTAAACATTGTGTTTTGAACACAGCCTCCATGTTAGAAAACTAACGTAAAGTTCCATTGTTAAATACTGCCTTGGCTTGTACGTGTTCTTTAATTTTGATTGATAGTGGCAAATTGGATAAGTCGAATTTTTCATCAAAGTCGAAAAACATCGACGTTTGTTTTGCAGTGAAAGTGAATTCCTATTTTAGGTATTACTATGGATTTTCCATGTTTTTGGCTTCCTGAGAGGTCGTGGATTTTTCAAAAACCTTCGTCTTAATCACAGACATCCACAAAAATTTGTAGGCTGAATGCTTCATAAGTCACCATGTAGACGTGTATAAAAACGTTACCAATTCTTGGTTATTAAATTTAAAAATAAATTTTGATATTTTTTTATTAATTAACAATTTGGTTCGTCAATATTTGCTCCTGATTTGTTCACCTGTGTCAACTTTAATGATCATTCCGTCATAGAAATTTGGATAATTCCTGAAGATAGTTCCCGAATTCTATATAATTTTTCTTAATTTATTTGCAGTTGTGTTTATCCTATTAATCGTAACTAACTCACTAAAATTTTAAATATGATGCAAAACTAGTACTTGGTTCTTTAATGTACTCGACTGTTTTTTTATTTTCTTCTTTTGATCTGGTACCTCAGCTGTGGTTAAGGATTTAGTTTGATTTTTAAGGTTGTAGGCCTTTCTCAATTATATTAACATCTTTAGTGTGATCTCACATGCATGCATTGTCTAGGCAGCACTTTTGAGAATATTTTAAGTACTTAAATATTATAACATGTTCAAAAATTTTGTATTAACATATTAACATTCACTCGATGGGTAATTTTTTCATAGACTACAAAAAACTGATTCTTTTTTGTAATATTAATCTCATCTGAAAAACATCATTTTCTTTAAGATTTTTTAATTTTCTACATGCTTGGGACAAATAATTTTTTTATTCCGGTATTTTGCATCTTTAATTTTATAAGTTTAAAAAACGCATAAATCATCTTATTTCTTCCATCAGCTACTGTTCTCTTATTCTCTTAAGTGCTGCTGGATGAATAAAACTAGTTCACTAACTTTTTGGTACTAATTGTTGGATTTTTCTTATTACAGACTGCGGTTTAATACGTAAGTTGGTAATAACTTTACTAATCTCAGGGATTTTATTGTTGAGGTTTGAGCACCAGATTATTTGACAGTTGTTAACATTGAGATATTTGATACTGTAACTATAATTTGTTGTTTAATTGATAGGTGGCTGCAATTCATGTAGCATTCTTGACTGCTTAAAAAAATTTAATGCAACATCATTCAAGTCAGGAGTATGTGTTACTTCAAAGAGAATATTTATGAAAAATGTGATTCAATTTTTGTAGCCATCAAGTCTACTGCTAATCATCATCTTCAAAACATATAATTTTGATAATTCCATGATATATGTGAAGAGAAACTGTATAAAATAAATGTTCCTGTGCTCTTTGACTGTTGAAAAAAATAGTTTCCTAGCCTGAAATTCAGATTTTCCAAGACTATAATCATTCAATCAATCAATGTATACTTGATTGTCAGGTTGTCTGGTGTGACCTTGTGTAAGATTCCTTATGTTAAAAGCTAAGTGAGATGCTGGTAGAATGCTCTGTCCTAGATTGTTACATAGTTGTTTGCAAACATGGGAATTGCACAATTGTGAATTTGTGATGTGGTATCCAAAGGCGGGAATTGCACACTTGTGCTAATTTGTGTGCTTAATGTGTGTTTTGTACTTGCTGTCTTTTTGTCCAATCATTGTGCTTTGTGCCTTGTGTTTCTGTTCCTCATCTCTCTTTTTGTTGCAGACTATTTATTTTACATTGTTTTTTTGCACTGCACTGCATCACAATGCACTATAATGTAACACATACACAACAAAACATAATTATGAAGCAGTACTGTTCCTTAACTAGTTACTATTGCTACCAAGTGCCTCATTATCCATAAGGCTAACTAGGCTGAAGCCTAGGGGCCCACCAAAAGCAGCGGTCCATTCACCCTTTTTTCTTTTAGCTTTTAATGTTAAAACTTTTGATAGCACAAACGCACACTGCCGGTCACTGAAATTAATTTATAGGAATCCACTTTGATACCAGGAACGCTAAGAGCGCGTTGAACTATACAAAAAAAGAAATTATGGGGTTCAGTTTGTGTGAAATTTTGACTCACATTCAGGTGAGGCCAATCTTAATTTTTCAGCCGTTCAAAAATGATGTAAGATGTAACCATGTAAACAGTCGAATGTACTGAGCCCCAGCGATGGTTGCTCTTGTGAAACTGCCAATAGGCCACCGTCTTCGACAGGAAAGCAGTAAATAAATTGTATGAAAGGACAGCGCGCATGGGGGAGGAGGTGTCGCGGGGCCCAAAGAAGTTCGAAGCCTAAGGGCCCTGCCATAGGATAATACGGCACTGCTGCAGCTACTGTGTATATATACAATAATCATAATCACATTCACAAATAACAGTACATAAAATCAAACACAAAATGAGTTTCTTGTTGACACATGGAACACCTGAGAGACTCAAAAAGTACGCAAGTGGGATTTTTATGCAAATTTTCATTGCTTTTAAATACGTTCTTACTGGTCAGCATTTGCAATAAATTTATTGATAGACATCAGCTTTTTGTTTATGGTAGAAATATGGTATGGTATGAATGTCTTTTAACGTCTTGCACAAATTAAAAAAAACAAAAATTTTTGTAATCTCGTGTTGTCATAGTTTTAGGATAGAATTTTAAGACTTAGTTGTCTTACTGGGATTAAATTTGCCATGCTAGTCTATTACAAGTGTTATATGTAAAGATTTTTAGTTGCACTATTTTATGTTGTGTCTAAATGTTTGATTATAAAATGCTTTTAAATAGTACTACAGTAGTGTTTCATAAATCACCATTCGATTATGTTATCGGTTTACTCACGTAACTCAAGACACTCATGTAACTCAAAAAGTAATTCAAGACACCTTTATGTACTCAGGTGTGCAACGTAATTTGTCTAACGTGTTGAAAAACTTTGTAACTCAGTGATGATACTGAAACAGTTATATTCAGCAGCTTTGAACAAAACTTATTGGTCTTTTGTTATTCAGTTTTTTTTTCAAATTAGTTTAGTTGTTATTAATGGTATGCTTTTTGTTAACATTTTAATGGTGTAGGCCTATCCTCTGTTATTATATTTTAAACATTTTTAAATAATAATTTCACTTTTATTTTGATTAGTATTTAATTTGACATTTTTTTCACTAAAATTAGTTTGTTTCACCATAGCTACAGAGTGCAGATAATTTAGGCCGCTAATTTGTTTCTGTAATTTCGTTTATTTTGTTGATTTCGTTAGCCTTGGTTTGATCAGAGAATTAGAACAGGACCATGGAGTGCAAAGTTATGAGACACCAGCTTACAGGTGCGAAAGTGAAAAATAATATAGCAGAAATTTCTATTAATAATTAGCACATCTCCTAGTAGACGACAGTGTAGAATAACTGTGCTGCTATCTATTGGAGAGTCTAATTTTTATAGTTCTACAGTATGAAGAATAGCTAGCTGGACACATTGCTGTGCTGTTTTCTATACTGTGATATTATTAGCTTAGGCATGGCAAGTAATAATTTAAACAATAATATTTAACCAACAAGTTAAACAGAGAGTGCACACCTTATTATTCTCTCATGCTCTGCACATTGCTTGTGAACACTTGTGTGGTTTTGCTCGGCCATTGTATATATTTAGTTTGAGTATTCTAGGATTAAGTGCATGAGCATGCTTCTGAGTTATTTTTACAATACAAGGAAAAGTCATACATTCTATTTCCAATTCAATAAATTGTACACATTAATTCACATATTTCATAAACAATATGACACTTCCTAGACAGATGTGATAATAAATTATACAAATAAACAATAAAACACTCTTCTTACATTTACATCTATCTTTTTTTGCACTATTTAATACTTCTACACTTTTTAATTACAACAGATTGCCAGACTTACTTTTCTGAGCTCATGCTGCTGCCATCTTTTGGCCAAAATTGTAGCTGGTTTCATTAAGCTTTTTTTACTAACTGCTAGACAAAATACCACCGACCTACAAGTGGCTGAATGTTGATGTTAAGCTTTTTTTGAGCAGCTCTAGCAATATTAATAATATATTTTAATTACTGTGATGTGATTTTAAAATTATTATATGTCACTAGTTTTCTGAGTACATGTATTATTAATATTGTATTTGCACTTCAGCGAAGACAAAGATTTGATGTTTACTGTCATGGCTTATTTGTTTTTGAATACTATTTCTTGAAGACATGTTTCCAAAAATTGTTTATTTTCATCATTGGTTTGATCGTGTTTTCAGCTAGTAAAAAATTTTATCATTGGCCTCCATATTCTGTGCCAAAGTACTACTCAAGGTAAGTTCCATTGCTAGAAAAAAGTCTTGTAAATTAAATATTTAACTGCTGTAGTCTTGTGATGCCATAGTGTGTACGCGAAAACTGTGTTTATAATGATTTCCAATTTCAGCAGTAGATGGAGACACAACACAGTAGATGGAGACACAACACTGTGCAGCTAGCTTTGAAAGTTCCACGTTGGTTATTTTGTAGCAAATAATGCTTCACTAAATATGTTGTAGTATTCCATAACTTAGATGTAGCTGTGCCAGTTTCAAAGGAAGTTAATTGTCAAGCCAGTACATGTCATAGAGAATGGGGTAGACACGTAACAAAAGAAGAGTGCCATGGGGTTCTAAGATGTTAGTGTGAAAAAGGTTTCAGTGAGTTGATTGGTATCATGTAAAACCTGAACGTTTTGATCTTTCTAAGAAAATGTTTGTAAAAAAGTATTTTTCTAAATCTGACACATTAGAATAGCTATTATTATAGAAGTTTAGCATCTGGAGACAAACTAATTAAATTTCAAGATTTGATTTTACTAATTAAAATTTTCAAGTTTTTGATTTTTTCATTTCACTACTTTTTTGTGTTACTATATCAACTTGTGACCTGTTTCCATCCAGAGGGGAGAGATATGGGGCAGAAGACAGTGTTTTGTCATATATAACTTTAGTTAAGTAGGTTGCTTCATATACAGTTCAATTGTGCATAAATGAGCTGTTTCTTCGATGTAAGCCCGGTGTGCTAAAACTGCTAATAACTTGTGTTTATTGTTTTTCCCTTTCGTCGATCTTAATTATCACCCTGCAGTGTCCTACTTTCATCTAGACCATTAGGCTGGCTAGTACTGACCACAAGATCCACATCTTGATGAAAGCATAACAAACAACGCACTTTATAACTGGCTTCATATTCCCTGATTCCAGGGATTTAGGGTAGCTGATGTTTGCTATTTACTTTGTTTATGTTACAGTTCTAACAAATTGGGTTTCATCTTACTCTGGGTTTGCCGACCAGATGGAATGACTTCTGTCAAAAATTTTCCTCCGTTTTTTAGTTATGGCTGTTGAAATCAAGTTCCTTTTCTTGTTTGTTTTACACTGGAGGGTAGTTGGAGAGGTAGTATTTGTTTGATTTCTTAATAGTGTTATCCTTTCAAGTAATTTTTATCATACCACTCATGTACCTAGGTGTGAGGTGTGATACTGTAGCTTTTGATTTATCAGTTTGTTAAATTATCTTAGCATTCATCAAATAGTTTTGTGGTAGTCATTAATGCAAATGTCTCATGCAGATTTCTTCATTGGAAATTTTTACATGTAGTGGTTGAAGTTCTCCTACAATAGAAAAAGCAACATTTAGTGCAGGAAAAGAAATTTTAGCCCTATGCAAAACTACTTGCTCTTTAAAAATGTGAGAGCTTAACTTCTATGATAGGCAGGTGAAAGACTGGTGTTAGGACAAGTGGAGTGAATTTAAATCTCAAAGATAACACACTCACAAAAAGGTGCGTCGTTTATAGAAAACTATAATAAAACAGCCGTTTGGAAAAGTAAAAATCTTCAAATACAAAAAATTTGTCATATTTCATTGGAGTCACTGTTGCTGTCATAACTGTCTTGCCGCATTGCCACAGTGAATTTTGAGAAATCGTACAACCAATTATTAGCTAAAATTCTTCTAAATTCAAGTTTTAAATATTGAAAATAACATTCAAATGTGTCATTGAAATATTTCACTTGACAGGACAAATTGTAAAAGAAAACTGGTGACATTGAAGACAGTCATACAATGGTTGACCTACGTAATTTTATTAATTCTGTTTGATCACAGTTCTTTAAAGTGCCAATTAATGACCGGATTCATCATTAATCTGAACTCTAATTGGCCTCTTTGATTCATTACTGTCTTTTGCTTTGATTGGTACTTCTCGCAGCCTCCTTAGGTTAGGATGTTGCTGTTTCTTCCAGTCTTTTAAAACAATCAATCGATAACGTCACAATAAGCTTTAATATGGGCACATTTTGTCATTTTTTTTCTTTATCATACTCGATACTTTTCGCTTAATATGCTCACCACTTTTGCAGTCTTGTTAATTTATGTTGGAGCAAATAGTAAACTGTACCATTTCCTTAAACATGATAAACATCAGCAATTAGTTAGAATTGAGGTCCATAACTATACAGCCCATAATTGGCAAAAATTTAAAAATAGTTAAAGTAGATGCGAAATTTTGTGTTGGAATACTATATATCTTGTCTTTTCCTACACATTCTACTTAATATCTTTTTATAACTTCCAAACTAATAGTAACAATGCAAAATTGTTACTTTCTAATTTTAACCTGAATTTAAGTGTCTTAGACAGGGCAGCAAATCTAGTTAATTAAATTGTGCTTTGTTTGCTTTTTAGGCACACAAATATACCATAATAGAAAGGGTTAATAATACTTCTGTGTACATACATGTAGTTTGAAATGTACAAGTAATTATGAAAACAGATAACTGTCTGTCATGTGGTAATATAAGCGTTTGGCCTAAAAACTACTAGATCCATTGTAGCCTGTAAGGTTGGCTTTCCTGTTTCAGGTTTTCTCTCTTTTTGTCTTACTTAAATTGTCTACAAGGTTTTGTTCGTTTGCCCATCTTCTGCTCTAAATTTATATGTATTTATCAGTAATACATGTACAAATTGCACAACAGTTGAATTTTAATAAAATTTTGGCAAAGAAAGCAGATCAGACCTGTTGTAATTGAATCTGGTTCTTTGTATCGATTTCTGTCAATTGCTGTTGTAGGCAATCAATCTAGGAGCCCTGAAGCCACTAAGTGGTCGTCTCGGTGGTCTGTAATGGTTTTTCCTAGTCTGAGATAGACTAATTCGCTGCCCACTTTATTCAGCCATTGGTCAGCGAAGCCAATAATTCTGTACATTGTCTACCAATAGTAAATGGCTTTTGTACATTGCCTTAGGCTGCGTTTGTACGAAAACATCGACCGAAGATTAGCAGGGTGGAACCTGGTCAGTAAATAGATGGGCAAGTAGGCAAAAGGCCGTCGTGTTGTCTATAAATTGCACAGCTTAGATGAATTCTTACGAAGTTTCGTCGAATGCTTAGCTACGGCAAATTACTACTTTTCTTCCTCGTTCCACAGATCTTTGCAGCAGTTAAAATTAAGAATAAAAAACTGCTGTTTTGCATTAGGGCGCAATTGCACGCCGTAACTAGGATATACAGCAAGTGTTGACACAAGTGTTTGGCCCTGTTAGTTTCCTGTCTGTGTGTCTGTCAGAACCCTGAAAATAACAAGAGAGAAGTTGAAGGTAAGCTGCTTGTGGATCCTGGCTAGGAACACTGTTTGAAACAGTAGTAAATTTAAAAATAAACCCTGCAAAATTAGTGACAATATAGAATCTGTGGGATAGTCTGTATATCAGAATTTTAGCGAAAGATGGCACTAGTTGTGTCACCTTTAAAGTGGTAGTGTTTATCATTTTCGATGGTGATGGTAATACAATGCTGAGTAGTAACAACCTTTCGTAACAAAGCCGTCAAGCCTGCTAATTACTAAGTATGAAGTCAGTTGTCCATCAGCCGCCAGGGTGCGCAGAAACGAATTTGTTTGTTGTTTGCCCAGTCGATCGTTTTTCATTTTCGTCCATATCGCAAGTTTTATTGCAAATTTGTGACGTTGAAATTAGTGCTGAGTTTGGCGAAATTAAATTCAGACATCCCGATGTTTATTATTGGGCAAATAATTTACTGTTCCCAACATTGTCATTATTCACTTTGTCTAACAGTGCAGTACAGCCTATGTTTATTGAGTAAACATGTAGTTGCTAACTTTCATTTGCTCATTATGTGTGTGTTCAACTGTGTGTGGGTGTGCGACGTAGGCAGTTATTAAATGGTGCAAATGGCAATATTTCGGCCAGATCTATAGACTTAGTGTTAGTTACTCAAAGGTGTCTAACTTTTGTTACTATTTTTGTATAGTTTGTTGTGAATGCTGAAATTCAGACTTGGATTTAGGTTTATATTTTTTTTGGTGCATCAGAAAGCGGTTTCCCTTATTTATTTCTAAACCACTCTATTATTATTATTATAATTATGGTTAGGCCGAAATAACTTTGATGCAACAGTTGCCGTATAGGAAGCCTATCATTCTGCCCCCTGGAAACAAGCGACTTAGTCAACAAACATTTCTCGATGTTTTTGCTGGTTTTACAACTAGGTTTTATTAGTTGATTTAGCTCTCATGGGTTTTGTAAGACTGTAAACTGCTTCCATGCGAGGTATTAATTCTTCACAGTGCTCAGTTTGTGTGCAGAAGTGCTAAGATTAACCGTGTAGATCTGGACTGTGTAGGTGATAGAGCCTGGGCACATAGCTTTGTGAGTACGCACGACTAGCAGTTGGTTATGTATAAAGCACGTTTACTAAAATCTATCGAATTTGTACTGCTTTAAATGTCTACTCATCTTTTAGACACTGACCACCCCCCTGCGTACAAATTGATCACGCCCGGAAAAAACGTCTGGGCGTGCATGGTGCTCCCTGCAGGGTGGCTAGGGTCACGAAGCTTAAAAGCTTTGCCATGTGTTTTTGGGCTTCCCTCGCACTTCATTAATAAGTTGGTGGTCGCGCGCTCAAAAATGTGTTACAGTGTTCACTGTGTCGTTAATGACTGGCGTGCAGGCGTAGTGTTGTTTTTTCCTGAGCAGTATACTCATTGTTAGGGTTTCGGTTGTGGGATACTGTGTTCAGTTACCAGTGCTTCTCGTTCCAGTCTGATATATTAATGGTACCTACTGAAGTGTTGTGTTTGTAAACAAAACAGATTTTTTTGCTAGTCGTGGCGTTTCGATAGTTATACGTGCCTTCGAAGTAATAACACAATATTGCGTTATCCATATGTAATTGCTAAAAAAACGAAAATGGACCGTAAAATTTGCTGCCAAGTCGTTGATTTTGCTTATCTGTCGTTTCATACAATGGGAAGCCACATTGTCGGAGTAACTGGCGAGGAACAATGCTAATAGGCCTACCTGCACTGTGTATTACCCATGATTCTATTTATGAGAATGGATGAAAATAAGCCCTATTGATGAACATGTCCTGAACACCTGTACCACGCTTCATTGGCCATCGGTCTATCTACTTAATGCATCGTTGAATACTTAAACTTGACCATTCAGTAGCGCACCGCATTTGCATATTATGTTATTATGATGCATCGGTTTGTGATCGAAATGACACACACCCTCTAATGGTCAGCCAGCACGAATCGATAAACCATGATGCGGCCGTGTAGAAATAATTGAGCCTTTCTCTGTTTGCGTGCTGTCAGTTGGGTCCCCAGTTATTGACAGTTTTTGATGTTGCCATATTTGGCTTACGACTGCGCGATCCTGAAAAGCTTCAGTGAAATTACGGTTTTATGGAAGTGTTTTCGCTGTTTAACGTGCATCGTGAATTATAATTTATGTACGACGTGAATTGTTAATATTTTAAATGGGTGGATTTTTTTGTTGTACATTTTAGTTTTCATTAAAAAAAGATCGTTAGCAGTTAGTTTTGCCGATAGTTTTCCTACTTATTTTGTCTGTGTTTTTTTTTATATGAGCGTTTGTTTTAATGTTATTTTCTGCTGAAGTATTTTTCTGCGTACTTTTTCTTTGGATAGTTTCACCAGGTCCAAATCTTGTTTCCATTTTCATAATTGATATTATTAGTCTATTGCTATCGTATTAATGTCTCAATCGGCGCTTTACTTTCTCGCTTTTCTCTTGTCGTTTTAGTTCTTCTCAAAGTCAAAAATATCATTTTTAAAATATTTGCTGCACTTTTCTCCTCTTTTTTCACATGCACTTATAGTAAGTTTAGTGGCGTCATCCGTGTTATTAATTTGTAGTGACTTCAATCTATATCGTAGTAATTTATGATATTAGACGAGCCTTATCTGACTGAAATTGAGACTAATTTTCGGCAATTTCCCTTGTGAGGTTTGCCTGCCATTGTCTGCATTGGGGCAAGTAGTGCAATACTGCTGGCAAGCAAGCTTGCATTCTTTATTTTGCTGAGTTAATCACCAGGCAAACATTACATTGTTATTCCATGCCAGCTGCCAATACAAGATTTGATCAGTCCATTTGATGGAGGGCTGTCCTGTTGTCGTGGTAGCAAATGACTAGCAACATCTTTAACTGGATCACAGTATCAAGGATGTTTCTATCATAAGCAGTTTTCCTATTTTCATTACCTTTTCACCTGCTTCAGTTCACCTGTAGGCTTTATCACCACGCGTGTGCCAGTAACGTACGAATGAATGTACGTAATTTGTTGCTAGTTTTGTTTCAGCTTTTTCGTGAGCTTAGAAACTGAACTGTAGTGTAAAACTGTAGCTTAAGGCTGGATATGGATAGCGCTCGAATATGAAAGGATTCAAGCGTAATTGAGACGTATAAGCAGCTGATACTGAGAAGCTTTAGAAGTTAATTACTGTGTGACGAGACTGCGGCCTGCTGTTAAAGCCTAGAACAATAGAACCCAGTGATAAGGAATTACTATGATAGCTGCTGAACTTAGTGGCAGGCTTCAGTTTAGTGTCCGTCAGGCGCCTGAAATGGTCGCTGGGGGATTTTCTATAGATTTTCGGCTAACACTTTCAGCGATTGTCGTCTGAAGATTGGCTGGTTGTGCAATTTTGCATAATTTCGCTACAGTTTGAATTTAGAGGCAGTAGTGCGTATAGGTTACTCAGTTTCACTGTTGTTGGAATTCGGAAGCAGCTGTGTGTTACACAAAGAAAAACAGAATCAAAGTTTGCAATGAAAAAATTATTAACCAGTTCTTTGTCACCCTATACTAGTATATACACACTAGTACTACTAGTGTATATTTTGAAACGTTATAAATCTTACTGTGAATATTTTGTGTGAGTTAGAAGTAGTGATTTTGTTCATTATAATGCTACAGAATCCCTTATTCTTATTTTATCGAGTGGTCTTTTTTATTTTCATTCAGGAATGCCTAATTACTTATTTTTTGTTCTTGCTTTCATTAGCCTAAAGATACCGTTGAAACCACACTGTTACTAAAGCTACTTGAATTATCATAGTTCTGCTGCTTATGAAGCAGCTTACCAAAAATATTCTACTACAACATTGTCTAGAAAACGGCAGAAATGGTTTGATGTGGATGCTTCTTACAGACTAAGTGCTTATTCAATTATCTATATTGTGCATCGTAAACAGTATTTTGTATGGTTATCGTTACGGACAAATATGATTATGATTTGATAGCATTCTTTGTTCGGCGATAGTGCCACATAAAAAGGAATCTGTGAAATTGCTCAGCAAACGAGAACATGGCTATATATAAGAAAATTTAGTTCTTTCTATCTATTGCTATCTTACTTCTGGTGTTCTACAAGGCTGTGTTTTTGGACTTCGTGTTTTTACAAATTGTGTAAAATAAGCTGCTGCTTGTATTTGATGCAGAACACCTGGTCAGACGTTTCATAGTAATCACTGTCCAGTAATTCCTAGTAAACTACATGTAAAGCATGACAATTATGGTTATAAAGCAACCGGATTTTATGACATTGTTGGCCAAGCCAGGCAAGAATCGTTCATCATGGGACAACCGATATCGCACCGGCAACATGTTCATCGACAGGATGTACATTCGAAGAATGTTTCCAGAAATGAAACGAGGATGGTAGGTTCTGTTCTGTTTATGCTTTCGAAACTTTTCAAAACTTCTTAATGACTTGTAAATACACTAGTAATATAGTTTTTTTATATTGTAGCACAGTTTTACCCTTGATTTAAACAGACATAGATAGTGTATCGCCGAAACCCTAGTACTGTCGTGATGACTGCAAACTGGCGTGGTGTAAATGATGTGTATTGTCTTGAGTATACTTCTGATTATAGCAATATCCGTTGTAGTTTTGAATAGCTTGCACATCAGTAGAAAAATCATAGTGTTTAAAAAGCAACGCACACTGTCTCACAGTACACTGTTTTTCCAATTTTTGGTTTAAATATGGTGCCATTTAAGCTTTTCTCTTTGTTTTTTGTGCAGAGTAGCTATAGAGTAATCTATTTTGTGACGAGCTAATTAAAACGAACGATTGGTTGAACGTTATTTGAACAACGTTACTTGAACGCTTTATTAATAAGTACTAAGCAGTCCCTCAAAAGTCTGCGTGAAAGTAAAGTTTTCTATTGAACAATTGGGCGCCAGGCATATTAAATATTAATTTTTAATCGCAATGAAAAGCGCCATAGAAAATGCTTCATCATGTTGGCATTATATACAGTCGCGTTGTTAAGCATCAGGGAGCTCTGCATTTTGGTTTTGATATTGTGTGTGTAGAGTGGAACTTGAATAAAGCTACTGTATAAGCTTTTAGTGTGTAGAACTGTGCTAACTTTCACTTTTATTTCAGTAAGTGTGCATTGTATAAGTGCTATAACAGCGATATAGATACTACTATGAATATCACCTCAGCATTATTGGCAGCTGCTGCCATCTTGCAGGAATAGTTCGCACTAGGTTTATCGCTGGCACATCCTTCTGCGTTGTAAAGAGCAGCTCATTTGAGTCAACAGAACAGTTGGAAAAGTAGGGTTGTTGTTGCACGCTGTGCTCGCAGTGTTTTCGTCAGTGATTTGATTTAATTCTAGACAGTTTATAGGAAGTTTGTCCATTTAAATTTGTATGAAACTGACTGCAATTTCAGGAAAAAAATAGCAAGTTTTCAAATCGAGAATGCCCTTATGCCTTGTTGTTTCAGTACAAGCATAATAAGAGCACCCTAGCTTTCTTCGCGGTTGCTATGGAGATGGGTATACTCATTCTCATCAATCATCTTTCTCCAAGTGCCCAGCCATCTGCTGGGAAGATGTCAACTGTGGTCGTTATAACTGGGTAGCATTGTGTTGAAGCAATGTCTCATCTGCCATTAAGCATGTCGAGAACAGTGGACTTTGTGCGAGGAGTGTAATGTGAGTGAGTGTTGGTTGAAAATTCCTCAACGATTGGTACTAATTGGTTTAATAGGTGACTCCTCTCGCAAGGTCCAAAATGACACTATTCTTATACGAAAACTTTCTGTATTTTTCTTGGTATTCTGACAAAATTTTCCTAGGATGCATAGGAGCACTTGTCTTGTTTAGTTTATTTTTAGTGTATATTTAGGTGCTTTGGTCAGTACTTAAAACACGTGTAAATAGTGCCTAAAATTAATCAAAACTTTTTAATTATCAACAGTACCGCTTATTTCACCCAGACGTGACTCAGTGCTTCTTTGTAGCTTGCAGATAAACAAATCAACATAGGTAGGCGAAAAAAGCAACCAAGCATTTTACACTTGAATTCCAGTGTTTCAGCTTAATAATAGTGTTTATTAATTTGTTGCACATATATCTGCCGCACTGATTCAGTTTTTTTAGCTAGCCGCGGCGATAAATTTTAATTAAGCCGACAAACAAATAATGCAGTTGTGAAGCCAGAGAGAACCAGTATTAGTGGAGCTGTGCTAAGTGAGTCATCCGCTAATTCCCCATGGAAAATATGCTGATATGAGAGGGGCACATAATTACTCACTTTATACATTAGTCTCTGATTGCAATAACAATCGGAGAAAATAGATTTAATGCCCAACTATATGCGATATAAATGCTTATAGAACTTACAAGCTGTTAAAGCTTAGTTAGGTAATAAATGACGATTTTAAAGGTGATCTTGAGTCTGGCCTTCAGACTTAAAGAATGATTTTTAAATACATATGTTAAATAAACATTCTCAAGCGGGATAATGATTACATGCACATTTATAGCTCTATAATTTTTTCGCTTAAATTACATTTCGTTTGCCGAAATTTCCTTTGAAAAGTTACCTATCTAGCTGGAGTGCCTCAGGGCTCCGGATTGGCTCCATTGTTAAGTGATTTGTAAAGGCTCGATTATTTGATTCTCGACATGGTGCGATTTCTGCCGTTTCCATGTAAACTTTCACTTATTAGCTGTAGCTTATCGGTCTAATTTGCTTAAACGAGTTCTGTTTCAAGGCTGTTCCAGATTTAATAGACAGAAAATTGCCAGTTTATTGAAAGCCGAAAACGGCTATGGGTATCGTAGATTCAGATTTATTTATTTTATTCTTTTTATTTTTTCCCATAATAATAGTGTCAAATAACATAAATGCTGTAAATAACTAATAGAAAGGGAAAAAGTGGAAACGTCGGAAAAAGGTGGTCATAACTAAAACGAAGACCATTAAAAAGGTGTTGGAGAACTTTCTGAAATAGCAATTTTTTATTGTAAAATGTCTATAGAAATCAGTAGCCTACTGGATTACATTTTTGTAAAGGAAATACATATTAATTTCTTTTAAATAAAAAAGTTAATTACTGTTTAAACATTAAAGTAACACGATAATCAACATGGAAATATGAAGGCAAAACGACAGATTGTTGTCGCAACATTAATTTATGGTGTCAAAAGTAAATACTGTGTGTCAACAGTCTTCATCAATAACAGCAGTAGCTGCAACAACATTGATGACAACGACAACAATAGCAGCAGCAGAGCATTAAATACACTAATGATGTTTTTGTTTGAGTTTTTACGCCGTTTAAAACCTGAACGCGTCTACTAATGACAACAAATTTAGGCCAGTTTGTGTGAAAACATTGAACTTAATTTATGTTGACTCAGCTTTGGGTGCTGCGGTTTTTTGCAAACATTTAAACTTTTTTCCATGATTCTGCTGTAAACATTATGCAGAATACTAAGTGGATTTTGTAAACACTGGGTATTTGGCCAGCCTTTTCTTTGAAAATCACTCTGTTTTGTCAGCTTTTACTCTAATTCTTTCGCTTTCCATGAATAAGAATGCGTTTGCGTCTTGAAATAAATCACAAGGCTACGAGATAGGTATGGTGTCCAACTTTTTTAGCATCTGTTAGCAAATCAGTGAACACTTACCAGTAAATGATAGAATGAACCCACAATGGTTTTCAATTTTTTTTAAAGAAATTTAAACGTTAAAAGCGATGAAAAGACATGAAGTATGGATCTGGATTTGAACCTAAGACCTTTTGACAAACACTCTTGTCAACAACGTCTTAAGATTAGGCGACTTGCGGATTAATTTTAGTTTTAGTAGTACTTGCTTTTAAATCTCCTCTTCTTCTGCCCCCCCCCCGTTGAGGTTAATGTCACCAGATGTTGTCAGTTCAGTAGCAGATCTATCTTTATCTTTGAAGAGCAGCGGATGTTCTCCCTGCGTGACCAATTATTTTTTAAGGGTTATGAAGGGAGCTGCAGCATAGCGCAGTAATTACAAACGCACTAACCCAAGCAAAAACTGCGCAGCCTAAAGCTTTCATTAGAAGCTACGAGAACTTTGAAAAAAACAACAAAGATTTTCGCCTTGTAGAGTATGACTGTTGTATAGGTTTCGTATGCCATCTGTTTATGGCTACAGGGTCCTGTTGTAACTGTCGTGTTAATTCAAATAATATTTCATTCCAAACTATTATTGTATAGTTTATACCAAATTAGACAAGTATACTTTTGTATTGTTTTTCAGTATTATGAGCCCAGTTTCGAGCTCATCAAGCTAGCTTTTCCCTGTTTGATGCTCAATTTAACTTAAAATTTAAAAACAAAAAACACATTTTACCCAATGTTTACCCAAAACGAGTTACGTTACAAGTTCCTCTCCTTACCACGCACGTTTCACCCCTTTCTCTCCGAATGCTCAGCTCCACCTACGCGTGAATACACATTCTGTGTGCGTGTGCTCAATACTCATGAGTCTGCTGCCAGATTATGATGCAGTAATATTCACTGTCCAGTCTTTTATGAGAAATTTGCTGATCAGGGCAGTGTAGTAGTAGTTGTTCTTGTTGTTGCCGTGCGTGGAATTTTGTGCAAAGGTTTGTGGAAGTATCTGCGACCTGTATGCATTGTGTTCGGAATCACAATCTCGCCCAAAGATTCGTGTTCGTGAGTGCCGTGATTTATAAGTGAATCGCCATTATCTGATCAGTAATATTTCGTGATGCGATTTGTTCGATGATACCATTTGATTCTTTGCATGGTATTGTGAACAATTTTGTTGAGATGCAACTAAAAAGCCCACAGGAATGACGATGTTATCATTGGTGTTAACTGATCATTAAGATTATTGAGATGGATCATTAAGATTATTGAGATGGCTTCTAGCTTCATAAATTTTGTGTGGTTCTGATGTTTCCAATATAGAGTATCTTCCATATATTCCATATTTTTAAACTGATCACTCGTAAATATTTTAATTTGTCAGAAAACAGTGTAATGAGTTATATGGGTTTAAACGGTGACAGACAATAATAAATAATGTGCTGAAATTTGGTCGTCAGTCTTTATAACATCTTATTACGGAATTTAGTGTAATCAGCTCGTCATACTTTACCATAATTTTGTATTCACTACTGTTTGGTACTACTCTGTGAGAGATTCAGTTCTCGATTTTGCCTTTGTGCGATGGCTCCAATTTAAATCGATATTCCTGAAAGCCTTTTCACTCACACCTGCCTCTGCATTAAGTACTCTCATTAGCTTAAAGGGCATTGATGTAAATATTTCCGTTGCAGGTTTGACAAGTACCTCGGTTGGGGACAGTTTTCATTGAGTGTTCGTATTGCCTACAGCCCTACAATTATTATAGACATTGCCATTTTGAGAATCGTGTATTCCAGAACTAAGCTTCATCTTTATGAAATTATTATTTCTAAGCACGTATAATTCTGGCTTAAACATAATTTGTTGAGATTTTATTTAAATTGATTTCCAAAACTTGCACTAGCTATCCCGAGCTGGGTCTTTGTCACCTGAATCGGTGAATATATACTCAATAAGTGTCCCTGCCACAGTATAATAGTATTGTGAAAATCTGCACTCCACTGTTAGTTAATTAACTTCATTCTGATTGTGAAAGCAATAAAACCATTACACCGGGTTATCGGCGCGTTATTACGTAACTGTGTCCGTCTTTTTGTCTGCAATTTAGTCTCACCTTTTCACCTAGCTGTCTCTTGCCGGAAACCATTGACAGTATTGCACTTCCGATTTGCAAGTTGTAATTTTATTCAGTTTGCGGTCGATGCGTTTTATGGCTCTTGACAAATGCCTGCCATGTTCCCAGAAGCGCAACCTGACTGTATCGTAATCATCGTAATATCGTTTACATTTGTTTTATGGTTATACATGCTTGCCTAAGCCTAACTCATATGATTGCTTGTCTGCAACTACTATATAGTATTGTATTTATTCTCTTACGAATACTTCTATAATTCTCAATTTAAAGTTAACTGTTGTGCTAAATTGCTATTTGTGTTGTGGGTATCCTAATTTGAGCGAATTGCCCCTATGCGTGCTGTAAGCAGAGTAATTTCACCAATGGGATCATTAATACTTGGCGGATGGTTGATTTAACGGCGCCATGTTGACTCGATTAGGGCACAGTTTGCAACTAATGTAACATGTAAATTGAGGTTAAATCTGTTTCAGTTTGACTGACGAGTTCCGAAATTAATTAATTGATTTAATGAACATCCACTATGGTAATGTGATCTAACCTGCCCATGGGGTCACAAGGAAAATCTGGGGATGGTATTTTAGTAGTACTACAAGAGAATACAACAAGTGTGGATTGTAAACAGCAACCGTATAATTACAGTACATGAATAACCTGTGAAAACGTCGACTTTCCATCATTTTTACGACCATTTTGACATTTATATGATTGTTAAAACTCTAATAAAGCCTGGGAACTACTAGATGAGGTGTACAGAGAGGTTCACGTATACCAGCAGGTGTTCCTATAGCTAGTAATACGATTTCGTGTTTACCAGTAAGTGTTGTATTGCTTCTGTGAATTATATACTTTACAAAGTCGTAGAGGAGTTGACTTAAGCTGGTGCATTACTTTTCACTGCATACGATTGACCCTGCTTGAAATTCATGTTTGCAACGTGTTTAAGCTATTTTTTATCACTTACTCTTTGCTTCTAAAATATACTGTTATGCTGAACAAGTACTGCTGTCACTTTTACATTCCACAAAAAGGTTGCAATTTTGCACTAAGTAAAGGGTTAACTGTTTTAGTTAAGTTAGTTTTGTTTAGTGATTAGTTTTTAATGAATTAAATTATTTAGCTAACTAGCCAATTAACCATATTATAATCACGTATTGAGTGGCGCCACTATTATTTTTGGCGAGATAAGTGATAGCTTAACATAATCTCCTGTTATAATTATCATAAAATATTAGCAACATTCCTGTTAAAAGCGCTAATGAAATGCTCCAAATCCCTTCAGAAGTTATTTTTATTCTAGCTTTCACTGTATCAACTTAGGAAACGCTAGGCCATTTTTCTCAATATGGTTACCAAATTGTGGAACTCACCACCCAACCCGTATGACTGTCTGTGTAGGGGAAGAATGTGCATGAATTAACCACATCTGTGCCGTTTACTACTAACCGGTAGCTGTAAGCGAACGTGTGTGCGCCAAGGGAGCAGCCCAGTTATTAATTATTGAAGCCAGGCGCTTGCAATCTGCCTAGCTTTGTGCACTAGCTCATGTGATGTGTTGTGTGTCAGTCTGTTAGAGTCAGAGGCACGTTAACGCGCGATTTCACCGCGTCCAAAGCAAATAAATAATTGTTTGAGGCAGTGCCGTTATCTTTGTACAGCCACCAGTCTCTCATTATGATCGTCAGCTTTGTTGGGGGAAGACGCGATCATTTGGTAGTTGGGTGATTAGTTGGCTTCCGGAATCGTGAAAATTCTCTCGTGAGTTTGAATTCCTCCGCCGCGAATGTTTACATTATATGTACAAGCTGGATGTTTATACTCTTCAGTGAAAGTTTAGCTCAAGTTCGAGTTTCGGTGGAAGACTGACCATGTTTTTGTGTCAATAATGCACTGGACCGCTGTCTTGTCATAGTTACATTAGTGACTGTGTGTTAAGTATATCGTTTGATGGTCGAAAATTTGTACAGTTCTTTACTAGTGTTGTAATATCTCATTTTCTTTAGCCATACTTCTGGTGTTTAGCCTCGTTACTTCTTTTAAAGCAAATGTGTCTGCCAAAAACTGGCGTGATAAATTTGTTTTTGGGTAAAAAACGACAAATTGGGATATCATGGGTCCTAGCGTCTTCAACATGTTTACTGTCGGTGTACGGCTGGGTTCTATTTTCAGTCCCCTCTTCTTTACGTTATTTGTAAAATTCAACTCTTGGTTAAATGATCAACAAAAGTGTAATTTGACTTGCGTTGTAACGTATAGTTCATAACAAACTATGTTGCGTTAAGTGTTCTGGAATTTTGCACTGTTTAGAACCAACCCAACTCAATGACTACGCGAGGCGTTGCTGCTCATATATTTTGCTAGTGATTTTTCTAATTGTTTTTCAGATTTTTTTACACATTTGTTATGAAGCTCGCGATTTTTTCCGAAGTCACGTGCGGTACATAGTCTGGATGTTATAAACAAAAGAGTTATGTAATACAGCAATGATTACATCATTCTTTCCTACTTTCGTTCAGCCGTTTGTTCATTCTTTCGTTCTAGATCGCTGTGTGCTATCGTTTTGCTTTTTGAAGTCTCTTATTGCAGTAGTAAATTTAAAGAGTTTCTATTATCAACCCATAAAGAAAATTACTTTTGCTTCATCCATATTACATGAGATTCTAAAAGGCTTTCATCAGACTTATCTTTTTGTGAATCCTCTGTCCATTTTCTCCAGTGATTCGCGGTACCCTTACACTAGTTTTATCTCCTTTCCTGGTGTTAACTAAACTTCATGTTTCACCTACTACATTTGATTCTAAATTGTGTGTATGTATTTAGACCCCAAGTAAATAATTAATTAAATGTGCGAGATGCAGCAGCTTTTGCCAATATAAGTTTTCGTGTTGAAGCTTCTAGACTTTGAAAAACAACTCATAAATCTTTGGGGCTTGCTTGCCCTTGCCAATGAAAAATTGGAATAATTTTGTCGTTACAGTGTACTCGTTTTCAAACTTCACATGCGTAAATCATGATTCCTGACTGGTTATGAATATTAATGTACATATATCTCCTCTATTTCGCCCAATCTTCCCTACGTGATTTAAATTGTAAATAACTTTTACGATTTGCTATAAGTACTTCACTGCTTTAAACCGTTCTAGTCGGAATGGAATTTGAAATATCTCAGCATCCCTGCTCTTTAAACAGTGCCCCGAGAATATACACTGGGAGCACCCCTAAATTTAGTCTTCAGCAAGGGATTGAAAATTATTTTAATACTGTCTCGTTTGATAATGTTTTCGTCTGATTAAAGTCCTTCACCGATAAAGAATAAAGCTTTTCACTCTGCTAGACCTGGAACTCCTCTTCATAAAGTAGCGTCCTAATCCTAGAACTGCCCGTTTTACACAAGCAGCTGCTGGCTTCTTCAAAACTAAATAGTTTGTTCATCTTCAACAAATTTTCTTGAACTTTTTACATCTTTAAGGTTTTTCGGCATATTAAAGTCGCCGGGTTTGTCTATTTTTACTCAGTCCAGCTGTTTTTTAGACAAGTCCGGGGAGTTAATTCTGGGGCTGGTTGAGCTTAAAACTCACCAGTGTTCAAATCTGGCTTGCACACAGTATTTTCTCTCAGCGTCAGTTCTTTTTTGAGAATGAAGAAATCGGTAGATGTTTGTTATCTGGGGCTGGGGCTGGTTGAGCTTAAAATTCATCCGGTACAAAAAGGGGAAACCAAAATCTTTTGCTCCAGTGAAATTATATTTTTTGCTGTAGTATGTTCTTTCTGCCATCACTTTCTCGTTGTCCGTATTGATGCTGCCAAAGCTTCCTCGTCCTCTAATTAACAAGTAGCATCTGTCAGCCAACTGTTGCAGCCATCAGTGTGTACATCTCTATCACGTTGTAACATATGGTAGTGCTGAATTCCAGCGCGTGCCACTTATTATGACCCTTCACTAGATACACATTCATGAGTGACATTTGGCTAACCCAGGATTTTGCATGGTTTGCCACAATACCGTTGACCCGAGAAGCAACTGCGTAGACTGTTTCCAGTGATATTTCCGGCAGTCACATATAGTTAGATACACTATCTTCACTAGAGATACACATTTGAAGTAACTAAGTGGGGATAAAATTTTGGTTTGTTACGAAAACACATTGGGTGTATAAAGGTAGCATTATACATTTATGCACGCACATAGTAGAAAAGGACCAGATTCTACTAATAAGCTTAAAAATGTTGTGTAAATGACTGCATGACTTGAGTACGGGGTGTTTCTTCTACTTACAAAATTTTATTATTTTCATGTTTTAAATCTTCATGACTGAATTCATGATTTAAATTTACCAGATGTGTCAAAAGCGTTTGAGAAGTCTAGTATTAAAAAAGCCGAGCCTTAAGCAACATTACCTGTTAGCAGTATAGTTGCTGCTTATCCCAAGAGTATAATAACATAACAACAGAGCTGCTTGATTAAACATATTTAGCATCTGTACCTCCTTACACAAAAATAATGATAACCGCTGGACCTTTAAAAAAATTGCTGATCAATATACTCTGCATTTTGCTTTGCTATTACTATTACGATATAACAATAAACTGTACATTAAACTATATTCTCACTCGTCTTTCGGCGTACACGTTGGTATTGTTCACATGCTGCTTTTGAAACTTGGTGAATGTTCGCAAACAGTGCCTCTTCTAACATCGTTGCTCCAGTCTGTTTGAGCTCTGCTTTACAACCGCCATTAAATACTGGCTTCTTCATATAAATTTCTCATCAATACGCTCATTCTCTATTCATCGGTTCCCATATCATCAAGGCGATTTATTTGCTCTTGTCAGCTGCTGTCGCCATCAATAAGCCCGTCATTGTTTTTATTGTCTGTTTCCATCATAATAGCAAAATCATCATATTACTGAAGTCATGGTTATCTCTCAAGCGACTTTTATAGTTTATTCTTTCTACAAAGAGTCTTAAGAAATCTTTTACCAGCCATATTAAAGGTTTTCTAAATAGAACTTTTTGTGTGATGAACTGTTTGTTTTAGCCAACATTTATTTACATGTGATGTGATTTAGATTTTTTAAAACATGATAGCTGCTTACCCCACACTTTTATTTTCCAATGCAGGTTTTTGAAGCTAGAGCCTAATTTACGACTACTGTTGTGGGTATTGTACGTGCAGATGTTTGACCGTCTCCTTGCCAGACAATGTTTAATAAAAAATGCCCTACCGCTCCGCTTTCCATCCACAAAGCTATGTTGGTAGTTATTACAGCATTTTCAGTAACATCCATTTATATATGATGCAATGTGGAAGCTGACTGTGAGGAGATTTATGTTAGAAACCTGCTTCTTCCCAGATTACAATTTTCGTTTTTTTTCTTGGGCAGTGCATTTTTTGGCGTGTCTGTGAAATCAATAGCAGCTCTTTTTAGCATCCACCCTTTTCCGGCAACTCGTTTGCAAAGAACGACATCTTGAATCACTTTTACACTTCACTGCAGACGATTCTCCTGGGACAGCTCTGTTTCGGGAAGTCCTTTTCATCGCAACTTAAAACTCTGCTTATTTTGATGAGCCTCGTGATCGAGTTCAGTTGGAAACCAGGAAGACTTCTGGGTGGCAGCAACAACTGTCTCCTTTCTAACCTTATTACTCGATAAAGTTTCGGTTGTCGTTTTATATAATAAATAACATAACAGGAAGAGTGCGAATCTGTGCGACTATAATCAGCTGAACCTTGTGGGACAAAGTGAACAGCGGAATGGTTCTACGTGTGCTTAACGGTCAATTTTAAATTACCGGTATGCTATACCAGGCCGGGAATGTATAGGTGACCGCCGGTTTTAATATTCGTTCTGGACGGTTTGATCTGCCATACTGCCAATTGGTAAATTTTACCTTGTTGAAGGAAGATGTGTACAGAGTCGAGAACGGATGAGAACGAAATGCCTTACTCGGTTCAGTGCCTTATCTTAGAAAAGCATCCTTGTTAATGAAACAAGTTCTAGTTTTGCCACAACCGTTTACAATGGACAGGCCCTGTCTTGTTAAATGGTAGATCCCTGTTTGCAGCAATGCATAATTACGCAAGAAAAGCAGTGTTCTATCTTTAATAGCACATTATTTGACTTATTCAAGGTGGGTGTGTTTAATATTAACACTAGTTCGAAGCCTTTTCCCTATTCCCTAATGCGGTATCCATTATGGGTTTTTCCCATTTATTGAATTTCAAATAACTTTATTTCGGCATTTAAGTGGCTTTAACTGTTGTGTACAAGTAATCCAGTACAGAAACCAACAATCTCAAGTTACGTAAATGTTGTGAATGATCCCTAGGCCGATCGTTAATGCACTGTTTCATCTCTGTGTCTCTCGAAGAGGAGCTGAAGGAGGGTGTTAGATGAGCATTTGTCAACAGAAAATGGCAGCGATGTATTTGCATAAACATACCTTCCGGTGTTTATTGTTTTACCTGATAATACTACCCGCCCAGTGCCTCATTGTGTATCCATACAATAAAGCCAAAAAGGAGTTGTTATAATGTTTTAGTGAAGCCCTCTCTAGTTGAGCATGTATTTCAAAACTGGGTGTTGACAGTCACCATTTTTTCAGCCGGTTGCACGCATCTGGTTTGCTGAGTTTGTTTAGACATTCTTAAGCTCAAGTCTTTGCTACGCTGTTTACAGAGTTTTGTGGCTTCCTACCAGCTTCTAAAAAATTTTGCTTTTAATATCTGCATCGTTGACTTCCGCTTGATATGGTGATGATTTTCTGTAAGCTCAACGAGTTCAAATAAACTTGCAAATAAAAATATCAACATTTTCTGGCTTTCTTTGCGCAGAATGTTTTAGTCAAATTCAAATTAAAACGTGAAGATTTTCTGACATTCTTTGTGCTTTGTGGGACGCTTTGTACACGCATATGGCTGCTTTAATAGCACGGCAGAAAGTGACATAGGTTCGAATGTCGGTTGATGTATTGTATTCTTTTAATCTTGTAGTTTATCCAGCCAAAGTGAAGTCTTACTAACTACTAATAGTAAAAGAGTCAAAAATTTGCAGTTTGGGAAGTTTGTTTATATATGTACGCTCTATTTGTCTATGTCAACTGAAAGCGTACAATTGTTGAAATTGTTCTGTCATCAATAGGTTAGTTTTGCTGTAAACTGATAAATCTAACCTTGATGTGTGTTTAGCATTACTATTTTGCAGAAACAGTGTTGCAATCATAAAATAGTCAGCCAGAAGGATCTACCATGTGGTTTCATTTTGTATTGCTGCTGTCAGCTTGAAAGACACTTTTGACCGTCAAGTTTCGCTGTGATACTTGTAAATCTGACATAAATAAGCTGAAATTGTAAACCATATCAAGTGTGATCTAATTATGATATCACGGACGTGATTTTCTTGACTACAGCTGCAGTTTGCAAAATTGGTAACGCCATCGGCTGTATTGCGGGCGAAAAAAACACGCTACATTGTAAACCATCATGGCTTCTTCATAAATACTCATTGAGTGTTGTGACGTCATAAACATGGCCACGGTGAATGGTGGGTTATTTGACTGTAATTCGCTACTTTATCCTCTGGGCTTGAAGTGCAACGTTCACTATTCGAGGAAAGAATCGAGAGACGAAAGGGAAACGTAGGTATTTTGAATCATTTGCTTCTGAGCGATTGTCCAAGCTTAAAAAATAAATCTTGTGTTTGTCCTTAAGTAAAGGCTTAGTTTGTGAGTAAAATCTCCAAAAATCGTCATTAATTTTGGACCATTATAAAGAATTAGTGAAGTCATTTATTAGCACATGCTTGCAAAGATTTTGTCACAGTCTAAATGCATATGTCGGTTACTGTAGGCCTGGCTATTATATTTATTAGCGATAATAATTCGTTTCTTCTACTTTAGATAACTCTGTTGCAGTACTTAAACCATTATAATGCCAATTCCGTAAAGGTGAAACTGTAGCTACAGTGTTCTCTTATATTTTTTGTTTATAAATAAAAGTTCATTTTCCTAATGAGAATTTATTAATCAATTTCTTTCGTGTTAGGCGTGTGTCACCTGCCTGCACTGTCAGCCTCTCACGACAATTTGACGACCGCTTGTGACAAGTGGGCATCTAAATTGCACTTTCAATTAATTGCTGAACCATGCATGACATTAATTACCTAAATAATGAGCCTTTATTACGATATTTATCATTCAGTATGCAGCATTTGACGTAATTAAAGTAACTACGCTTGTCTGCCGTCTATGCAGTCAGCTTTTGAGGTTTTATTAAGCGCTTCTGACTAGTTTTAATTGTACTGCAGTTTTTCCAAGTGACTTGTCCAACGAGTCACAGTGTGTAATATTGCTTTCGTCTGTCCAGCCAATCAAAGATGGTATTAGCAGCATGGGAGGTCATTGCATGTTTGTCCTTGACATTGAAGACCGATATAGATGTTACTACTACGAAAATTTTGAACTGCATCTCTTAGTAAGACTAGTAAGGGCCAGCTAAATCAAACTTATAGTGTGGGTAGTGCCATCGGGCGAGGAGTGCTATCAACTAACGCACAGTGGCACCCTTAATTTTGACAGTAGCCAAAGATTTACCATTTCATGGTGCTTTTTGTTTTAAATGAAAATGAAATCATCACGATTTCCAAGTACTCGTATAAGCGTTGTAAAACGGTAAGCGCTTGCCACAACTGGGTCGTCATGGCAACAAAAGTGATTTTCAAGTTTCCTAATTGTATGCAAACAATTTGAAACGCGTCATTTGTGACGTTTGCCGATGTGAATGTTAGCAAATTTAGACCGATATTAACTGAAACGAGCCATACTGGTTTCTCCGGGTTTAATTTCTTCAGTAAATTTGCCTCAAAGTATTGAGGCTGGTGAGCTGAACAAGTTTGCTTAAGAGCAATTTCAGTGTAATGTAGCAAAAGCATGGAGTAAAATCTACATTAATATTACATGATTTCGAGATGTAAGATCTAACGTTTCATCTGACATTCATTCGTATATTCTACAAAATATAAATCAGAATGCAATTTTTTATTAATAAGAACCAGGAACCCAAATACTTTCATTTGGAACTTGCTACAAAAATATTAATGCTCTTAAAAATGAGTTTCAGGATTCGTGTTATTAAACCAATATTTTTGCAAAAACGCATTTTCATATTTTATTTCGTTTATTTTATATTGTTGTCGCTGCCGCTTTACAAAACTATAAGCATTGACATGTGCTGCCATCTGACGCATTTTTGCGTAAATTTAAACTAAAAAACTATTTCTGCAGGACCCTGTAAATTGTACAACTGAAGTGTTGATGAAAAGGTTTTATGTTTCTGTTTTAAATGTTCTGTATTAGCAAACAATGGTCTTGCATACCGCTTTATACAGTTATGCATACCAACGGTAACTAGGACTTTCTTACTCCTGAACTAACATGTGTTAGATAGAAATAGAAGCGGTCTATCTAGTGCTTGTCTTCATTCAAGTAGCCTTAAGATAATTCTTGATTCTTATTCAAACTCAGATTTCAACGATCCGATCCTACTAAAAATTTGGGCAAATTCTACAAAATTTACGAATTTCTGTGACCCGTGCAAGTCATTTACCTGTGCTCTCCCTAAATTTACAATATTCTCTTAACCATGAACCAGTACCATAAACACATATCATTAGCTTTGCCAATCGAATCGTCACTTCACTCACTTCACATGCACATTATTACAGTGCAGAGTGAATTGTTAGTTCATTCTGAAGGAGTGTGTTATTTTGTGATAACGAAACTGAGATAATTTTTAATTTAGAAAATTTATTATAATTGTAATGTCGTGTGCATATTTTACAAACTGAAATACTATTCAGTATTCTGAAATTCATGGGAGGTACCTTGAGATGTCTGAAACTACCCACTTTTGGGAAGAGGAGCGCTTCTTTTGCGTGCCAAGTTCCTAGTGATTATGAACTTAGTTACGGCCAGAAAGCATTTCAGTTGAGGTATATGTTTAATAGTATATGTATATGCTTGAAACCAAATGTCAAGTTTAATATCTAAGGATTTTAGACATAGAAGCAAATGTCTAAGGGTCTCAGGACCTTAATATCATCAGTCTGTGTATCAGTCGTAATGTGTCTTTGCAGCTGTATTGATAAATTTGTTGTATAGCTTGTTATAAAACTTACGCAGGTCAATATTAAAGCCCAAAAATAAAGCCCAAGGTAAGTTTGTCAATTCCTCTTACTTGGAAACATGTCTTCAACTGTGTTGTCAAATCATTGCCCATAATTACCTAACATTCATCATATTTATTTTTTACTTTGCAGCTTCCTTGTCAGCTTCATGGTTGATGCACGCGGAGGAGCCATGAGGGGCTGTCGACATTCGGGGGTACGGATCATTATCCCACCCCGGAAGGCTCCGGCACCCATGCGCATCACTTGCCGACTTGTGAAGAGGGACAAACTTGCACATCCTCCACCGTTAATGGAAGGAGAGGCTCTGGCAAGTAGAATTTTAGAGATGGGACCATCTGGAGCTAAATTTTTAGGGTGAGTCTAATGCTTTGCCAGTTTTGTTTGTTATTAACATTTCATATTTTCAGCAGAGCTATTATTGTCTGAAATGTTTGTAATGTGGTTTTGTCTGATGTGTGTGGTTTTAGTAACTTGCATAAAGTGATAGATAATATTCACTTTTTCTTGCAGACCATGACATTTTAAAGCTAAACTTTTACCCTAATGAAATAATTTGAGTACTATGAGCCACGATTCTCACAAAAGAACTTTTCATACACACGAAGAATTCTGTCACTTATGTAAAAATTTGTTCCGGGAATCACCCTAATTATTCAATCCATTGGTTAACGTATGAAGAATGAGTGAAAATAATAAACGTGTATGTCTCTCTATCTGTCTTATAGCCAGCATAATAATGTTCATCATATTCTAAATGCAGGCCAGTTATTATAGAGGTTCCACATTTTGCTTCACTGCGAGGCAAAGAGAGGGAGATAACAATCCTGCGAAGCGACAATGGAGAAACATGGAGAGAGCACACATTAGAAGCAACAGAAAATGCCGTGCAAGACGTGTTAAACGAAAGCTTCGATGGTGAAGGTAATAAAAATTCATGCTTATGAAAAACCTGTGCGCTCTTCCTAGTTCATAGAGGCTGAAGCTGAATCTAGTTGTTACTACATCAGCTGACTCACACAGTAAATCAGCTAGCTCGGCAGAGGTTGACTGACTTTTCAGCTGAATTGGCTTAAAGAAAAAATCAGCTAAGTCAGCTGAAGCTACGAATTTTTGTTAAGTAAATAATGATAAATTGTTTGTTAACTGTGAAATTATGGAGACAAATTTTTTAAATGACTTGTGTTGCTTATACACAGAAAAAGGCTGATGTACAGATTCAAATAATGCATTAGAGATTAATTTTTTGTTATTATAAAAGAGCAACAGATTTATTGCAAATATAATTTAAATCCAGTTCTTGGTGAGGCTTATCTTGATTACAGACGAATCAATACCAAAACACCAAAATGATCCCCTATGTATGACTAATGTGGCCTATTTGTGTATTTAATTTTGAATTGACCGTCCTTCTCGTTTAAAAATTTCTAAAGTTTAGTATCGCTGCCAGCACACGCACAGTCAGACTGCGTATTCATGATATTGTTTTTGCTATATTTTAACCAGTGATTTGCAGTGCCACGTGATTATCGCAAGAGTGAAAATCTTTGCAGCCAGCAGGAGTATCGGCTAGCTCGACTGCTATTATTGAGCAGCTGGTGCACCTAATGCTAAGTTTCTTATCGGCTAGGTCAATTGTAGAAATAAACCGGCTGGAACGGTGCGACTCTGGGCTCTTCTAGTTCCTGATGCCATTTGTAAGCTGTATGGTTGATTCTACATTATCTCTTTTAAATAGCCTATACTGATTACATCATTTAGTGGCTTTCCTCAAATTACAAAAAACATGCATCAGCTATCAACCAATGTGTAATACATGTTATTTTGCACTCATCTTGTTTACAATTATTTTCCTAGAACTAGACGCAATCGAGGACCTGCATACAAATCGTATTACCCGCATTCTGACAAATGACTTCCCAATGTACTTTGCTGTGGTCACGCGGGTTCATCAAGAGACGCACACAATCGGTCCAGAAGGTGGGATGGTCAGTTCCACTGTAGTTCCACAAGTGCAGGCCGTCTTTCCGGAAGGCGCATTAACTAAAAAGATTCGCGTCGGCTTACAGGTAAATAGGGACCTCAGTAATCAATACATTGTTTTTCTGCATTTGACAGGAAATACGAGGTAGATAGGAAAAAATGGCTGTAGTCAAATCTGCTTAAAAATCAACTTATCTTTGTGAATTGCATTCTTGGTCTATTTAGTTATAAGTAAGTGAAAACTAAGTCAGCTGTTATTATGTTTTACATAGGCACAGCCGATACCTAGCGAACTTGTTACAAAGCTTCTGGGCAATCGTGTGGCCGTGAGTCCCATTGTTACTGTGGAGCCACGACGGCGAAAGTTCCACAAACCCATCACGCTTACGATACCTGTACCACAAGCTGCCAGCAAGGGCATGATCAATCAGTACAGCAAGGAAACGCCCACTTTGAGGCTTCTGTGTAGTATTACTGGTAAGTGCTCTTACAGTTTATTGTGAAATTACATTTTTGAAAACTTCACAGTTTGTGGAAATGTGTTTTTTTATTTCTGTCTTCATATTGAATTTCTTTGTTTTAACTACAGGTGGCACACATGCTGCGCAGTGGGAAGACATTACCGGAACAACTCCTCTTACTTTTGTAAACGAATGTGTCTCTTTCACTACAACAGTATCAGCTAGGTGAGTTGCAGAAATCTCATGACAATGAATGGAGTACTTGCTTTATATTCGTATTCATTGTTCTTTTATGTTAGTTGTGAATAGTGAATAATGCAAAATAAAGGGAGGCAACTTTTACATATATAATTTACATATAAAAAATTAATAACAATAAATATCCTCGGGAGGAAACATTGTATAATAAACTTTATAATAAACGTGTAAAGATGGTTTGGAAACTTGGCTTCACTTACTGAAAATGCACTGAATATTTGTACACTATTGATAATTTGTAGCTGATTCACCCATAATCAACTGTAGATATCTATTTTAGTGCATTTCAAAAAAGCTTTTCAATTTGCATTCAGCATTGTAATTTGTGGAAATGAAATTTAATTTTTATAGAAATTATTTGGGATCAACTTATTTTAAAAATCTCTGCAGTATATTGTTTGTGCTTTTGCTTATAGATTCTGGTTAATGGACTGCCAGCAAGTCACTGAAGCTGCAAAATTCGCCACAGACTTGTACCGTGAGGCGATTCACGTCCCATTTATGGCAAAATTCGTAGTATTTGCCAAACGATCGGAGCGGCAGGAAGGGCGCCTTCGTGTCTTCTGCATGACAGACGACAAGATGGAAAAGACGCTTGAGTGTCAAGAACATTTCTCTGAGGTCGCTAGAAGTCGGGACGTTGAGGTATTGCATTAGTTTTTATTACAGTATTTGTTGTTGTTAATAAAGCTCTTAAAAAATTTTATGTTACTGATTGAAAGTAGCGGTCAACGGAGCTTTTGTTTCGACCTCCATTTAACACACGCCCCCAAAATCCTTGCTTTTTTTTGAAGTATTGTGCAATCTTGACAATTTCTTCACTTTTTATGTTTTCGTGCTAGGCAGGCATCCTAGCACGAAATTTTATGCTTAATTTCTTGACATCCGTCTAACTCTTGATTGTGTACTTTATCTTTACACAATGACGGGTGAACCTTTTGCAAGACAGTCTTTTGCAACCACATCTGGCTTGGTACCTTAGCCTTAACCACATAGCTTGTATACTAACTATCCCAACTTGTCAACAGCCCGACAATTGTAGATATGTTGGTACATTAAGTTTCTTTTACGAAAATCTGTATCTTTGTACGTTACAAAATTCATGCAGTTTACTTGCCAGACTTGTCTTACTGCTGTGCTACATAATTTTATACAGGGCATGTCTTGGTGCAGGATGGCCCCTTATAAACTTGAATCATTTATGTTTCAACTAGTAATCAGAAATTTATTTTCCTGCTTCTTGCTTGCTTCAAAAAGGATATGAACAGCTCTCTTTTATCTACAGCAAACCATTTACATAAATTGTTTTTTGTCCTGTATGCATTGTCTAATTTGTATGGTCTGTTATTCACCTAGGTGCTAGAGGGCAAGCCACAGTACATAGAAATGGGTGGCAACTTGGTTCCGGTGACGAAGTCTGGGGAACAGCTTTTCTTATATTTCCGTTCCTTTCAAGAAAATAGATTACCATTTACAGTACGGTCGCGGGATCCACACGAGGAATTGATAGGTGAGTGAACACATTTTAAAATAACTGGTATGTGATGGGCATCAGCCATGCTTTTAATAGAAATATTCACTTTTGCGGCATTCGACTTTTCCTATTTTTTGTAATGTACGTTTGTTATTGTATGAGCTAGTGGACTGTGCAGTTATAGTTGCTGGAAATACATGCCTTGAGCAGTTCCTAAACTTAGCTACCAAAGTTAAGCAGCACTAGGCTAATTAGTGAATAAATAGCTATTTCTTGGTTGTTTCGTCTACCACTTCATTTCTGACTGCTTTTCTTGTACAATGCATACACCTCTTCCAGACCCGGCATCTCATTCTAGATAAGAATTGTCTGCGTTTCAGTTCTATTACTTTTGCTACAAAGTGCTGGATACTGTAGAGGCATCGGGATGCCAAATACTGTGCCAAGTGTTTACTGCTTTCAATGTTAAACAATTATTTATGATTAAGGAATCCTAAATGTTCAAAAATTATTAAACTCGACCATTTAATTGCGTGGTAAGACAAAGCTGTAACAAAGTCTGTAACATGTTAATGTTAGGGTCTATGTGAAATTTGATACTGTATTTCTTCCTGCGTAATTGTATGCTGTCCAAAATCAAGTCTGCTACTGATAAAATTAAGTGCAAATTTCTTGGTGAACTGAATCCAAACATTCTTTTTAGGAAAATTTCCAAACAGTAGCCAGTTCGATGAATTATGTCTGCCATTTCTTGGTAGATAACTAGCAGTTGACATTTGTTACTGAACTGCTGTTTGATTGTATGCAAATAAATATTAATTTAAGTTCAGAAATGTATTTATGACACGGGCATGGGTTATAAATGCAATGTTGCCCCTAAAAATTAGGCATTAATTGTGTATAAGATCAAACCCACACAGACACAGACTTGTGTAAATGTCACTTAGCACAGTAGACATCTGCATAAAGTATAAGTAAATAGCAGTGACATTTCGTTTTGCTTACTGTAGTTACCTTATATAGAAGCATATTCTACAGATTTCATAACTAAACCTGATGCCTGTCATGAATCTACTATTGTGACACTTTTGACTAATTGCAGTATATTTTAGGAAACTTGTGTACAATAATACGTAATTTTGATTGTTTTCAGCTCGTATTGCATTTATGAAAGAACCTCGTGTGGTAAAGGGCGAGCCCGCACAGACTCCTATATGTAATCTCAACATTAGATTGCCCGAGGAAGATTCACTGGAGAAACGAATTGCTGCAGATACGATTACGTTAGAAAAGAAGTATCAATTCTTGGAAGAAGTAGGAATGGGTGAGATTGTGCTATTAAACATTTATAAGCGCATAAGCTAGTTAGTTTAATTAAGACAGAAATGCTTCTTCAGCCGACTTTTTATTTATCGATTATGATGGTTTCATTTTATTTTGTAAAAATTGCTTTATTTTTTCTGACACGCATTTTATTGAATTAGATGTACAAAAACAAATTTTCGTGAAATCGTGTTTTTTTTGCTTGAAAAAAGCATGACATTTCTATGGAAATGTATTTTCACAATGCATGCATTTTTGTGATCTACAAGTGATTTGCGAGTATCTAAAAGTTCTGTTAACTTAAACAATGATTTGGATTATGATGCAAATATTGATGCGTTTATGGTACTGGCAATAAATACATCAGGCTCAATAAAAAAAATTTGATTTTATGGTAATGACTTCATTTGGTGTCTTAATGTTTTTTCAGCTGGAGGTGAGACAATTACTAAGGCCGACCTTCGTCTTTCTGACATAGCACACGAGCTTCAAGACGACTGGATCCCACTTGCTTTACAACTTGATTTCAACGAGCAGCAAATACAGCAAATCAGAAACGAGCAACCCGACGACGTTGACACACAAGCGCTGACGATGTTGCACCGGTGGTTTGTGCAAAGACGCGACATGGCCACAGGTAAGCATGTGAATGTGATTGCTTAGTGATGTCATTATAGTGGAGTTATGACAGTGTGATTAGGCTTGCGTACTTTACATGAATATCTCTTGACTACCTTGGTTTGAAACTCTGGGTGCTTTCATGTGCCTTACTGATCATAACTTTGTAGAGGAAAGATGTAAACACATCCACACATAGCTGAGACACCTCTGTCAGTTCAGCAGCTCATCTTAGAAATTAATTCGAGTGTCATGTATAGTCACCGAGTTGAGTAGGCCCTACTTTTGAATGCTAGATTTGGGCATGCAGTGTGCCAAAGTGCATGAAAAATTATTAATTTTTAATCGTATCTGAGTCATTTTTACAGATATTGCCATAAACTAGGTTTTGTGATGGCCGTAAATCTTCTAAACTTCCATGTATAATGAAAGAATTTTGGCATAAAATTTTCGACTGGTTAAGAAAAAAAATTTAATACGTCAATTTACATCTGCATTATTGTTTCCTAAAGTTGTCAGTACTGTCGATGGCATCAACTTTGCTGACACAAATGCCGCTGATAGCATAAGTTTGTTCAGAAATTATGGATTTTATATCCAGTCATTGGCGGTAATTCCTAGGCATTGTTGCCACTATTCAGAGGCTTATACTGTGCATTAATAAGTCTAATAATCAGTCTATTAATTAATCAAATTGACCTGTTTAGCAGTTGAACACACGAATTACTGAACATCTTGAGCCATAAACTTTCTTAATTTTGTGATAATATTGCCAAAGAGATGTTGATGCTATAAAATATATTTTAGGTAACAATCTTGAAAAGGCTTTGCGCAGAATAAACAGGGACGACATCGTGCAGAAATGCATGCACAATGTGGAATTGGTAACCGATGAACTTGAAAAGGCAGCAGCCAAAGCACAAATGGACCAGTCTGGTTTTGAGGACTTCAAAGAAGAGTTGGGACCATCTAGGGATGCATCGATGCGCCGTGATGCGTCACTAGATGTGTCATATGACGAGAAAGACTTGGTGAAGGTAACATTTGATTTTTATTTCCATGTATTATTTCCATCATTTTTTTTCTGATTGTAGCTTTGTAGGAAAATAAACTTTTACAACTTTAGTTCCTGTCTGGTACATTTAAAATTTTAAGAAAAACTTTGATTTCTAGCAAGAAATGCATTTAGTATTTTTAATTGCAAAATGAAGTTGCTTTACTACTGCAACATTTATTTGCACAGCCTAGTGGTTCCTTTACATTATCTAGCATTTGTAGCGGTAGTCAGCAACCTAACAAATTTATGCAGTTGAGCAGTTGTAACTTAACGGAAAGTAAGACAAGTTTTAGTTCGTTGTTTAAAACTTTAAAATATTGCTGTTCGGTTTAACAATATATAACCAATTTACATACAAACATGTACTCAAGGCAAACAACATTAAACTTTCTCTTTATCGAAACTTACTAGCAGTCTTCTCGAAGAATCGTCCCGTCCATGTGATTTACGTAATGCCTGGAGAGAATACTTGTTTTATTAATTGCGTTCACATTTTGATGTTTTATTAACCACATTCACATTTTAATGTTTCATTAACCGCATTCACATTTTGATGTAAAGTCTATAGCACCTTGCTGTTTCTATGTGACATGCACAGTGCAACACGCATTGCTGCTTTTTTACTTGCCGTGTTTTGTTTGCTGAAATTTTTTTCGTAGATTTTTGTTTCTTGTGTCAGTGAGTTTTAACTTTTGAAAAATCTTTACTTTTCTTGCATCACTTTTCTGTGTTAGGCACAAATGGACTTGATAGAGGTAGGAGTACGAATAATGATCGTCACCATGGTCACCGTTGCCAAGCATGATGCTTGTTGTTTGGGGCCCAGCAGCCTATTCTAACTCACATTTCTGTGTTTTTTGCCTGTTTGCTTGACTTTCACTTTATTAACTGTTTATCAGGAAAAAAATTATTTTAATAAATATCAAATCAGGAGTTGGCTTTTTAGCTATCAGTAAACCTTGTTTTATATACTGTGGTTGCTAATAGCAATGCAAGCATCGCAAAATGCATTTATGCTTGCAAACATGCTCAGAATTCATTTAACAATATCAAGATGTTTATTGATTTTCCGCATGATGATGTGGTGGAAGATTTTTGCATTTTTTTCTAATTTTATCATATTAGTAGATACTAGATGTGTAAACAAACACAATCTATTTTTATGACCTTTTTGGCAAATTTTGTCATTGTTTTTGATTTATAAATCCAATTATCCAATTTGCTTACTACAAAGAAAGAAAAGCCAACTTCTTACTAGTGTCATCTTTTCTTCATTGGTTCGTTCTTCATTGGTTTGTTATTATTTCTTTCTTATTTTTCTTTTATTTGTGATTTTTTGGGTTTTACACTCAAAAGCATGACATCGTCGTTTAAAAATAGTGAATTTTTCAATTCCCTTACCAAACTGACAGTTCGGCTTTTTAACAATTTTTCATTAAATTATGTAGCTGTTAGAATTTAAACAAAAAATTTGCATTTCGGTTTTTCTGCCACTAGCGATTCATTTTCATTTTGTTTTTTTTAATGTTATCATTTTTTAGGTTTTTTGCTTTGCAGCAGTTTTATTGCACTGCCTGTAGTTTTTTAGGTTAAGCATTTTTCAATTTTGGACATTTTTGCATATTTCCAGAAAGTTTTTTTGACACTATTATCAGTTGTTATACATCAACAGTTGTACATTCGTTATCATTATACACACTATCTGTTAATTCATTACATAATTCGCGTCTTTTCTCTTGCTGTCATGTGTGATAATTCCATTGTATGTTGTAGTTTTCAGATCAACATTTTCTTTTCCGATTATTGCCTGTGTATCTTTTTACTGCATCTGCTTGTCAAAAGTTGATATGGCTAATAATGTACATCTTGATGTGTATATGTGTGCTTGTACGTGTACAATAACTGTGTACGACTGAAAAAACTGATTATCACATTATTATGCTGCCCTGTGGATGTATTATACATTTTATCTTATATTTTTGAAAACAATAAGGCTTTTTTGATAGCCTGCCTTCCACTATAAATGGCAAACATTATTTATCTCAATTTCAAAGTGGTGGAACTATTTTTACTATGCATAATTATTCACCATTCCTTTTTCACCTGTTTTTCTTTAATTGCCCATTTTGATCCAACTTTATTGCTTTTAACTTTTTGTGATTGTAGTTATTACATATTTAAAGATCATGACAAAAACAAAAAAGCTAAATTTACATCTGCACTACTTACAGGAAGGTGAGAGTGAAGCATCTGAAAGTGAAAAGGGCTCAGTCATCGAGAGAGATTCAGGAACAGGTGAGTGGTTATCTTTCCTTTCCTTGTGTGTAACCTCCTAAAATGATTTGTTTTTAATCTGGAAAATCATGACAACTAACTTTTGAAGAAAAATTATTGTCATGCATACAAGGAATTGCTGCATTTTCAGTTGCTTAATTGCATAGGACTAGCAAAACTCATTAAACAAATTACAATATATTAGTGACTGTTTTTATAGCTATAAGTTCTAATTGTTAATTTTGCAATTTATATTCATGTGAGTGCTTTTGTAATGCACACATTGTAAATCAGTTTAAAGTATTCTGATGTCTTTAATGATTCAGTACTTAATATTGCAATGCTAAGTTAACATTTAGTCGTGACATGAAATATAGATTATTGAATTAACCTGATTACTTGTGTTCTAATATGGTGACGTTTATAATGGTATATTTTAGTTTTCAGCATCATGCATGTTAACTTTGTATATACAGTATTTTAATCTACAGTTTTCATAGCATGATATTGATGCTTGGGCTGCACAAACTATATATCCCAATTAATAATAGATGTAAGCAGTTTTTGCCAGTCAGCTGCATGGCCATCGTTTGATGTTAGTGATATGCTAGTGTAAACTCGGAAGCTGTCTTTTCTTTAGGGCTCGAATTCTTGTTGAAATTTTCTCCAAAATTATTGTGTGTGCACTTCTTTTATTACATATTCCTCGACACATGAAAATCAATTATCCCATCTTTGCTGAAGGGATTTAGGGGTGGTATCTCTAATTGGAATCAAGCTCATTTTCCATGATTGATTGAAAAGTAGATGTTGGGTTCTTGTATAATTCAAGTAATATTTTCTACAGTCTACCTAATTGATGCATGTTAGAAGCATTTTTGTTTATGGGCACTTCTTATAAACCCTGTTTTTAAAGCAAAGTACTTGTCGTAGGTTATCAGTTAACATGTCTAATACTTTTGTATATGTCATACCCAGTGCTCCGGATAAAATTTTAATCCAATGCCCAAAATAAAATCTAGAGAAACTTTTCATTTTCAGTTTTTTCGTCTGTCACCCTCTAGATTTTTAGTTTATGGTGAAATTTCATGATTACTAATTTTTTTAACAGTATTTAACTATTTGCCAAATCCCGAGTCAATGATTGCACCAAAATAAAGCATTGCCCAATCTTATAAATGTACTACTAAACACAAAAATAAATTATATAGCATGGAAATATAATCATTGTAGTTCACCCAGTGTTATTAAGATTTTGCTTAAAGACGAATTGTCATTATTGTGGTGGCTACTCAGTCATTACGTTTCAGATTTGGGATATAATTGAAATTATTGACTAACTTTTTTGTAAATTTACATTTAATTTTCATCTTAAGTAATTTTATGCGCCCATAGTAATAATTATGTGGATATATATTTTTATATCCACAGTTTTTTGTTCAAAATTGATACATAATTACTAATTAGGCAAATACATGTCTTATCTGTAGCACTGGTAATAGCATTCATCGTTTTCTTTTATTGGACTGAATCATTTGTGCAGTGCTAAACAGCAAATGCTTGTCACGTAGAGTAACAGTTAAACTATGACTAATTCAAGACAGACATTGAGCTTGTTGACTCTTCTCATGAGCAAGCACCTTTTTACGTCATTCAAGAATGACAATGTAAAGTCAAGAAGTTTGGATGCAGTCTAGTTGGCTATGAGTTTGATGCGTTCAGTGATTCCTACTAAACAATGCCATGTAAATCTGCATGATGCTACTAACAAACTAAGTGGATATCTATGAACATGCCTGATCTTGTAGAAAGTCAATAACATATGCTGTTGTGCTACTAGCAACTCCTATTGCGGATGAAACTCAACCCTGGACAGAAAATATTCTGCAAACCGTGGAAGAAAGACTCTCGGGCCAGCAACAAGTACCTGTACAGGAAGCAGAGGTTGTCCCTCAGGAGCGTATTGCCCCAATGGCACAGCCCGAATATGCCGAGGAAGATGAAATTGTACCTATGCATGTAGATCGGCAGCGACCTTCTTCAAAACCCTTGTCCGATGTTGAGCGTGAAGAATTGTTGCGACAACTCTGTGACATAGAAAGAAATGATTTTGATCCAAATGCTGCGAGTGCACCAGCACAAGGTATTGAGTGTGGACTGCCTTATTAACTGATGAACTGTAGTTCTTAGAAGAACCTTATTAACAGCGTGTGATATTTAATGTCTACTAGAAGAAGACCAGATCATCACTTTCTACTAACATTGATGTTGGAACAGCATTATTGTCTTTTCTGTTGTAACTTGTAAGTTTTACGTATGAGGCATTTTAAGTCTAAGGTTTTGACCTATGTGCTTGTGTGTCTTAGGGCATCTGTTTGTTACTTGTAACCTGATGGTTTGAAAACTCAAGACCTGCATGATCTTGTGGCATAATTTGTTATTACTGTTAAAGTCTACACCAGTGTTCGTGACACTTGTAAAACCTTTTCACTATGCGACTGTAGCATTTAAATATATTTAAGTCTTTTTTGTCGCAATTCTTTAGGTATAATAATTGTTTCTTTACAACTAATTTACAACAGCTAGCACGGATGATGCGGGTAAAACATTAAGCGAATTGCAATTCAACAAATCATTAAAACAAGCCGAAGACAAAATGGAGCTGGATTCTGTATCAAGCGAAGGCGAAATTGAAAGATATGGCGTTGTCTCTGGAGGTGAAGAAGATTCAGACTCGGAAACGAAAGAGGCGGCTCACTCTAATTCAGATAAGGAAAGTCACATTATAAACCAAGGGCCAGGTACTGCAAAATCATATCCTGTCACGAAAGCGCCGCCACCTTCTCGTTCGAGCTCAAATGAAACATCAAGTCCAAGTGAACCTAAATCATCCAATGACATTCCTTATGAACAAGAGCAAAATATTGTGATATGTAAAGATCCTGAACATAATTTACCTTTAGTGTCGGACCCTGAACAATCTCTAGGTGTGGTGATGTCTAGCACCGTTCCTGTTATGGTTTCACCTGGGCTACCTACAAAACATGAGTATGGTGACATTGAAGGAATTGAAGTTGTTACAAATGGAGAACCAAATCAAAGAGTGGTGCAAAAGATAGAAGAGTTTCTATTGACAAGTACAGATGAAGCAGTCCAAGATGTGTCAGAATTGTCACACAGTGCTTCTGGAAGTGCTCGTGGTGATGACGCAGATGAAATGAACTTGTCTGTTTCCGAAAAAATAAAGCTGTTTGAGGAGCATGCAGAACTAACTAAACCACCTCAAGATGTTCTCATAGCTAATATCATCATGAAGGATGCAGATGTCAGTCTTTCCGAAGTTATCAAAGAAGCTTCAATTCGCCAAACTGAACACTTTGCTCCCAACAGCACTCCTTCAAGCGAGTCTGCTTCCGGAAATCGTAGCCAATCGAGTAACGAAGGTACAAATACTCATGTGATTCATCGCTTTGGGCTTTTACGTGTATTTCCAACACGAAAGTGATGCTACCTTGAAACACCATCAACAAATTAGTGTGCACATATTGGAATTGCATACGTTCTGGAGGAATTATATACGTAATAGCCCAATGCTATTTGCCACCTTCGTTGTTGTCATTGGCATGACTTTTCCATTATTTTGCAAGTTTGTACTACTGCTTGACATTTTTGGTTTTTGACCATTATTATTATGCACCTGTAAAACGTTTTGATTTCGGTAAGCACTTCGTGGAAGCTATTGTGTTATTTTGCATCAAATTATGTGTTACATGTTGCTTAGACATTTGGTGAAATTTCTCCAGTGGTGTCGGCATTCCTGTTGATTACAGTTATATGTAGAGTATCGGCAATAATTTATAGATTCATGAGAAACTAAATTTGAAAACGAAGCACAAGAATGAATTACAAATTGTCATCATTTGGCTACCTGGTTACTTCTTTCATATTTACGAATGTGTACAGTCTTGTTTTTGCACTGCTAAAGTTAATGGTAATAATGATAATATATAATACCAGTAATGTTGCGACCTGATTTATAACCCACTACCGACTACTCATTGATAATCAACATGTTGTCTTGTTGTGTCCATTGGTATTACACTGTAAATGTGACCTGAGTGTGTTACATGATCTTTGTTTAAAATTTGTAATTGTTACCCACAGATCCAGCTCAAGACTGCAATCACTGCATATATTATTATTAGTGATTTCTTGTTGCATATAGCAGTTTTTACCAAAAACATTTATTGGTCAGAGAATGAAATCAGCACTTAATCCATGCATTATTCTGATTGCAGTTTTTATGCAAGACATTTCTGTACTACAGTTTGGATCTGTGTTTGTTGTGATTATATTATTTCTGTATAAATTTTAGTATTTAAGTTACATGTATCCTTAAATGTAAATTAATGTGTATGATGAAATCAAAGCAAAGAAATGTATAGCAATGATATATATGGGATGTGCATGATCACATGGTATATCAATGCAATATGTTTCTTTTGCCGCTCATTAATGATACCATTGTACTTTCAGTGTTGCACTTGGCTGCACAGTTTAGTTCATGGTTTATATTGTGTATAGTTCACATTGTTTTGCTTGTTTATATTTATTTGTAAACATAGAAAACCCTCGGTATAGTGCATGTTGTTTCCTAGGAACACTTATTGCATATATTATTACATAGCTATGTATATAATGTGTAAGCTAGAATTTTAATTTGAGCGCCTGATGCCTTTTCCTGATGTACATGTACTTTTCTTGTGTATTCAGTAACAGAATTGATATTATTAATGTTTATAATTTATTCGTACTATCTTCAAAGTTAACTGATATTCAGTTGTTCACGGTACAAGCTGAACGCCATGTTTGTGTTCAGGTGGTCGTCCCATCTCTGAGGAACAAATTATTCCTGAGCACGTAGCTCGACCCAAGAAGAAAGTCTCATCCCCTAAAACACCAGAAGAAATTTATCGGTCAATTCTGGAAGATGACAGTGTGATGGTCACTAAAGACCACGATTATCTAGTGCAGCCAGAAGGTAGAAAGAGAAATTTGATCACATTTTGCACAATAGATGATTGTTTATCACTTTGTTTATTGTTTACCACTTTGTTTATTTCTTCCGTTTTCTTTGTTGTCTGATAGAGTTATCATGTTTAATTCTTCTCGGTCTCTCTTTACATAATGCATTGTAAATAGTTATATGTTTGCACATACTTTTAGATATTGAGGTTAACATTATATAAATTTTTGGAGTTTGAATGCCATAAGATTTCATTTTTAATATTGTTTGAAAGTCCCACTGATTCATCTCCTTATCAGCTGTCAAATGTCTGAAAAAATGGAATCGGGCAATGTTTTGAAATGGGTGATAAAACATGTATAGTGTGTGTTAGTTATTACTTTCATTTTTTGGTGCACCATAAAATTGTACTACTTTCTGACAAATTATTGTTTAACATGCATATCTACATAATTTACTGTGCAATGCACTGTCTTTTGTTTGTATTGTTTCTCTCTGAGACACCCTTTGGTATCAATAGAAGAGATGAACTTTGCACTTTGCAGTACCATATTTTTGAGTTATCTGTTTTTGTTTGTGATTTATGTTTTATACAGGCTGATATGGCTATCTTAAGCTTTCAGTGACAAAATTGCATGTTTTTGTGTCTGGTATATCTTTTTTTGCTTTACCGTAACTGTTAAGCAATCTGTACACTGTACTGTACATTGTGAAGTTCTATGCTGTGTTCTGTGAAAAGTTACCCACTAGGTCTAGCCGCTTTTTTGATCCTTTGCAGATGACAAAAATTAAATTTTGTCAGCCATTGTTTCTGTTATGCACAAGTCTGTCTGCAGAAGCTGTCTCTCAAAAAGCAATTCTAAGCAGTATTGACAGTGAACATGTTATAAGGCGTCTGTGCTAACCATTTTGAGTGTTTTAGTTACCTTAATCTATACATGTTTCATTATATGACGACATCAATATAATTGCCTTTAATTTCTTTAATTAACCAAATTGTGTTTTCGAAAATGTTGAAAACGATAGCAGACATTTTACATTGACATTTTCCCAATCAATCTGTTGATTATTGACCATGCAAGCGAGATAAATATTGATTTCTTTTTGTAAGGTTATAGTTTACACTTGCCCTTGCTAATGGTCACTAAATCTAATATGTATTCCATATTTTTGTATATAACAATTTTTCAATTCATAGTTGATGTACTTTGATGTATAACTTTTTAAATGTCTTTCTGTATCAATAAGCTACTTGTTTAATGTCCATATGGCATAATAGTAGATGTACTTTCTTTAAGTTGTTTAAAATCATATCCTCAGTTGAAAGCCAAGATTGCTGAACTAAGTAATAAAACTAATCTAAACTAATGATCCTTTACAGAACTGCTTTTTAATATTATTAATTTTAGCAGTCATGCTCAGCGCAGTCAACTTTGCTTCATTTGTGTCTAACTAATTTGGATTGCCTATCGTCTTATTTGCTTGAAGTCTCATTGAGCAGTTGTGTGTATCACCTCTACTTCACTTAAGTCTCGGTGATCCTTTCAGTTGCAGAAATACAAATTAAACAGAGTTGGCTGCAATGGCGGTTTAGCTTCATTAACATTTTTCTTACCTAATTAACATTCATATCCATAGAAACCGGTGATGCGGTTCAAGAGGAGGACATTGTTCCTGTTAAAGTTACTGACAAACGCAAAGCCACTACAGAGGAGATGATTATACCCCGCTCGACTGACCCCGCCCTTGCACAGCCCGAATCTATGGGCATCGAAGATAGTTATATTGTAACGGAAGCATCGCCGGTTGACCAATCAGAAAAAGGTTTGCCACTTGGTGCCATAGCTTTAAATCACTGTTTAAATGCTAGTAGCTACTACACAATCTGCAAATGGTATTTGCCGACTACATAGTTGGTTATATACAGTTGTTGCTGTCTTTTTTAATTGGTATTTAACGTTTTGCATATCGAAGCGTAGTTCTAGGCAGTTTTGTCAGGTTCTGCTGTCTTTTTTATTCACCGCTTTCTTGCTTATTCGGTTTTTTCTGGATGCTACTTAATTGGATTGTGTTGCAACAGCAGCAGGATTTCCTTTCTGCCATGTTCAGTTTTGCAATTGACGTTGTGCTTTATCTAAGCTTTGGGCTTTGCGCAGTGTGTTGTCTGTAATAATATTTGGCAAAGATTAGCCTTCGAGGCATTTTTGGTATAATATGAGTGATATAGGTCACAATGGAACGGTTGCTATTACAGAATGGCTTTTACTCTGCCTTCTGCCTTTTTGAATTAATTTGTTAGCATTTTCATGCATTATTCTAGCTGATGTATAACTTAAAATTGCATGTTGATAATACTGCACACAATTTATAATTTATAAGGCCTCGTTATCAATAGTTAAATCCTGTTAATATGGTTGAACATTCCCAGTTAATATTTAACATCTATTTTTGTGAAAATGCAAACTTATTCCAAAATTTTACTCAATTTACACAATAAATTCCGCACATTGTGCATATACATGTACATATAGTTTGTTATCCAGTTAGCTTTTTATGGAATCAGCACAGCTCTTATTGGAATATTTTTTATTTATAGGTATTGGAGAATCCCAAGAAAAGCCACCCACTCCTCCCCCTAGTCCAAGTGAAGAGGATCAAGGTGGGCACCATAATTTTTTTGTAGAAAACATATGTTTGTGGCCTCTTCCAATTTTTGTTTATTTTTATTAGGGCAGTTTTCGTTATGCTTTTCATATGTGGCTTTGTTGGACAATGAATGTGACAATTGTTGAATATTTTTTAAGAAGTAACATTTACAACCAGAGTTTGTAGCACAAAACAACGACAGGGGAACTTCCAGAATGCGTTTGCTAAAAAATGTCCAACGGGACAAGTACGCTGAATTTGATTTCAAAGTGGCCTACCAATAAAATGTAAAATCTGCATTTACAAAATGCAATTCTTCAACAGAATCAAATTTGAGGCATTGATAGCACTACCATGTTCACTGCTGGGGAGTGGGAGGGGGGAGGGAGAGAGGTAGAGAGAGAGAGAGAGAGAGAGAGAGAGAGAGAGAGAGAGAGAGAGAGACGAGAGAGAGAGAGAGAGCGAGCGAGAGAGAGAGAGACAGACAGAGAAAGAGAGAGAGAGAGAGAGAGACAGACAGACAGAGAGAGAGAGAGAGAGAGAGAGAGAGAGAGAGAGAGAGAGAGAGAGAGAGAGAATCACCACATTATTGTTGCCATTTATTTAGAAAAAATCTTTAGGTTGCTACTCTTTTTTTTTGTCACATTTGGTGTCCAGATTACTCAAAGATGTCCCTAATTTTCTAATTAGAAGTGCTTTTGTTTGTCATACCAATAGTTGTATAACAGTGACATTGTTTTCTTTTCTGTTTGTTACTCCGGCATGCCAAATTTGTAAATCCCTACTGATTTTAATATTGACTTGTGTGCTAGTGTCCCTGGCGTGCTATACTAAGTCTTTTCGTTAACCTTCCAAATTCTAAAACGCTATTAGGTGGGCAGCAATCGTTCGAGGATGTGAACACTACTACGAAACGAGAAACGTTCACAAATGAAGATGGTAGCTCTGTGACACGCGTGACCCGCATTACCAAGACAACGAAAACAAATGTCTCAGGTAACCATGGCAACTGCTGCATGGTGGCATCTGGGACTTTCGTTTTTTTACCTGCATTTTTTTACATCTTCTGGGTTCTGGTTTTTAGACTTCTCGTGGTACATAATTCTAACATAACCTTTTCTTTCTTTTGTAATTTTTAAATGTGTACTTTGCATGCATTAGTAATTTCCTCCATTAGTAATTAATTACTAATTTTTATAGACCCTTACATTTTTAACCATTTTGTGCAGGACCCATTCTTTAATTTTGGTTGGATTTTCTTGGTGGTAACAACTCAGTTTCGTTTAATGCATGTTTAATTATAAGAACGATTACTCATCAAATTCTGAGATGTGCGTGTGTGTGTGTATGTTTGTATGATTATTATTATTATTATTGTTATTATTGTATATTAAATATAGTCTTGCTAAAAATGGTGCATTATGACTGCATTAGAATTCTGTGGTAATAAAAAAGAGATCAAGAAAACACTGAAGAAATGGTTCTAAGCAATTTCGTGTGTCACATCCAGTTTTTTTTTCTCATTGAAGAAGGAGCTATACAGCTAAAACACCTCTGCCTTAAGTTGTGGCAGTTATCTATCCTAAGTAGGCCCTGCTAGAGAGCCCTGCCAGGGAGTTCTGTGTTATAGGCCAGCAAGACAATTTCTTGTTAATCGGTTATGTTCTTGTTAAGTTAACTAACGCATGTACAGAGTTAAAGAAAGCAAGCTGCATTTCCTGTTTCTGTGAATAAGGTACCTTTCGCTGTCATCTCTGCGCATATTAAAATTCACTATCAATATTCGTCTGCGAATATGTGCATCATCGATCTAATGATTACAATTATATATATACATATATTATTTTTTTTCATGCTTTAATTTGTACACTTCAAGTTAGTTACTCATCGATTGCATTTTAAAGAATTTCTTATGTGCATTATTGTTCTAATGCTTGTGATTGCATTTCAAAGTGCATAAGTGCTAGTATTTGGTATTGAACTGTCATTTATCGAGTGCAGTCACATATAATTGCAGATTAGCCTGTAACACTGAATTGCAAAAACATTTGCATATTCCAGTTTTGTGGGTGGTAGTTTGCTTTTTACCTACATAGCTATCTCATCATCTGTGCTCATGTTTGTAGTAAAATGTTTGTTTATGTCTTGCTACTCAATAAATTCCATTTTATTCATTGCAATTGATTTTCTGATAACATTTAACATACTACTTTTAATGCGCTACTTTTTGTTTATTGGTTGTTAAAGTGAATTGTGGTTATGGTCTAGTTAGGGCTGTTGTTGCCAAAATTTTCGGTTCTGAATTATTTTTGTGTACAAAGTGGAGGATGAAACAATAAAAATAACTAAAACAATTTTACCTTCTTGCCTTCACATTGGGTTAACAATATAGTTGTAAAAAGGAGACATCCTATTCAAGTGCAACACACTTGTTACCAGTATCATCTCCTGTATTCCTGTATCACTGTTGCTATATGTGGCAATGTGTAATTGGTTCAAAATGGTGTTGCAGGTGATCACGACATGACAGAGGATGAAGTCACTGCTCGTTTGGCTGAAACTGACCAGTGGTCACCTACAGAACCAGTTGGTGAGTAAATGAATTTTTAGCAAATTAGCATCATCATTTGTCGGGTACACTCGTGTTAAAGGCCACATACAGACGAATACGTGCATTCAGATCAACAGTAATGTACCACCATCACAGTAATCGAAAAACATGTAAGATTTTCAGTCAATATACAGTGTATAGTCTGGTGCCTTGCATGCTTCTATATTTTTTTGCAATTTGTCCTGCTTTTTTATTTTTTCATCCCTTCACATCAGCTTTTTGATGATTTCCTAACAACTTGTTCTGCTTAGTGCACAGAAGCTAATGAGAAACCTGGGAATACTTAGTTCTGCATTTCGCACCCTCTGCACTTCTCTTTCAACGTACACAATAATTTCTAACAAGTCTCTGCACATTCAGGCAGTTTAGTGCGTTAACCATGGCAACTGTTACTGAATAAACTGCCTAAGCATAAATACTGACCTCTAACTAAACTGATACTAACAGGAGCTGGCGCTATTTTGTTCTGCAAAGTGTATCAATTTGTCTATCAGTTTGCTTTAATACCCCCTGCCTAATTTTTAATTGCACATTCAGATGCAATTGTTGCTGGCTTAATACATTTTTTCTTGTAAGAATCCGTATGTCTGTAATTTTTAATAAGGATCCGTTGTCTGTAATTTGTAATAAGAATCCTTGTGTCTTTAATTTTTATTATTGTGTCAAAATGGTTTAAATTGATAAATTTATAATATTTGTTGTCCATATATATCTTAACAGAGTAAGCGTCTGTGCAAACTAAGTTCATAATTAGTAGTTCACTAAATGTGAATTATACTTTCCACATCTGCCATTGATACTTTGTAGAAATGGGCTAGGTGACTAAATGTTCTACTGCATGTTTTGCATAAATCCAACTGCATAATGTTGGTTACTAACAAACACTAATTGAACCTAGCTTTCTGACAATGAATAAATTAACATGCATCTCAGATCTGTTATTAGCAAATTAACTTGATTAACCAAGAGCCATGGTGGTTATACATAATATCTTCTTGGTACTAAGATGGTAATTGGATATCCACGAAGATGATTCCATTTTAGCTGGACCAAACATTGTTTTTCGGTTAACAATAGATCATCACAATAAAGTGGAAATCTTAGTTTGAGTTGTATTTACATGACAATGTTTTTACATGGACTTTCATAGGCTGCAAATAACAGACATTCATATATTTGATGGATTTTGTTGATCGTTGTGTTTTGGTATTAATTCATGTGTATGGAGATCTACCTTGGTTGTGCATGGGTTATGATTCTAATTTATGCTTTATATAGTGATGCTAACTTTGCAACTAATTTTAATACAACAGTAATCAGACTGGTGGGTTTTGGCACAAATAGTTCGATGCTTAGTATAATGTGCATCCAATACATTAAAAGTATTGTTGTGCGTTTGGCAAAATAAAGTGTTTGAGTATCAGGCTGAGTTTTTCAATGACTTGCATGATAGCTGATCAATTTTAGCAGCCTATAAAAACAGAAACCTAATTTTATTGTCTAACTCTGCTTATATTTGCTCATTAATAAGTCTTGCACGGATTTGTTAATTCTAGGATTAGCTGCATGAGTCAACAAGGAAAACTTTCCTATTGATTTCATGAAACTGTTGATTATGAAACCTTGGTGGTGGTTGAAATCTGGACTTATTTCTCGATTCCCTTTTTACTGCTGTTGACACAGTTCTTCTCGTACTACTGACAAAGAATTACAATAATTTCCCAGGTGGAATTAGGTTGTCCATTTATGTTGATTTTGCTTACAGAATCGTATATGCGACCTGTTAGCTTATCGCATGATGGACTACTTGCCTTAGTCTGTTGTTGAGTTTTTGGAAAAATAAAGTGTTATGTTATCTAGCTTCTTTAACTTACTCTTTCAAGCTTGCTTTAGGATTAAACTGTGCTTGAATTCATATCACATTTCAAGAACTTGGTGTCGGTGCTCTGTCGTCAAGGCTATTAAAAAACTTCGCATCTAATATTGGTTGGTTCAGTTTATGTAACATCTTATTTTGAAGCTGGTTTCCATTTTTTTGAAGTCTAGTATGAGTAACTGCTCTTAACATAGTTGCTGTTAAAATCCGTCAGTTTCCTCCTGGGTAGTTTCTTATTAACACATCCTTCATTTAAATCTGGCTCACACTTAGTGATAAATCCACTTCTATTAGTTGCAGGACCAGTAGAGGTCAGTTCTAAAGAATATGTCGACCACTTTGGTCGGCTAGTTCGGGAGGAAGTTAAAAGAACCAAAGAAGTTCTTGATCACCACTGTGTTCTAAGTAGCATGTCAGAAAACACGTCTGAACCAAAGGAAGTGTTCATATCACAGCTGGTTACAACAGTTACAGAGGAAACAACTGCAAGTCATCAATTGCAAGCAAGTGCAAATGTACCACCTCATGAAAAACTTTCTGTGGTTACTTCTGTGCAGACCAGTCTGCCACTTTCACCAAATAGGTCTTCGGAGCAACTAAGTCCACATACCAAAACGAATACCCTATCAGACAGAAATCTTTCGTATACCAGTCCTATAATGCATTCTCCAACACGTCCTAGAACTTTTGCTAGTTTTAGTACTTTGTCTCCTGGACGTGAAGTATCTAGACCAACATCTCTCCAAATACCTGAACATGACAAGGCACCTGACACAGTTGAGTTCACTAGCCCATCTAAAATTCCCACATATAAACCTCTGCATTTGTCCTGTGGCAGTCCGACAACACCAGAGTCAGTTTCTAATCATACTAAAGTTACTTCTAAAATCCCTGTACTACAGACAGGTGCATTACAGTCTCAGTATCCCATGCAAGAAATTTACAGTGTAGAAAATCGTTCATTATCTTCACAGCCTTGTAGAAGCTCTTCTAAGATACCCACCTATCACTCAACTCGTGTTCCACCTGATGTCGCTAATGCATCTTCCAGTAAAAGTGTCAGTAGCAGTAATGAGAACAAAGGTGAAAATGCAGAGAAAGGTATTTCAGTGCCCGAACAATCTTTTAAATCGAGTGGCAGTTCTAGTTCCAGTGACGAAGAAAAATTTATTGATTGCTACGACACTTTAAAAGGTAAGCTGGAGAAACAGTATTGTCCCAAGCACTATAACTAGATCGCTTCTAAACGTTAACTTACCAAGTAGTTGTAAAATGCAAAACCCTCTCATCTTGGGGTTGTGCTTTTTTTAAATTCTGGTTATGGTAGCTTATTACGTCGGTATAGTTTAGTACCTGGTTCAGTTTCAACTCATCTCACTTTTTTCACTTTAGTGTGTTCTCTGTAGTTACATTTTTTCATAGTATAAATAATTTCATTGCATAGGTTTGTCCAGTCTTCAGCTCTTCTAGTTTTACCAAATTTGAGTCAAATTCTCATTCTCTTTTACTAATCGGTTCGTTACTCATGGTTGTCGATTTTATTTTATTGCTTGGTAGTTTTATTTCTTTCTTGGACATTCATCCTGTATTCTGCTACAAGTTTGCGAAGTGCCAGTCACAAGTTTTATGCAGTTGTCATTCTCTTTAGAACGAAAATGAGATCGTCATTGTTCACGTACTGTTACTGTTGTTTATTTTGTTCAGTAATGACTAATAGTAAAATAGTTTGTCGATTCACATTTCATTAGTGATGCATGCGGAGTGTGTTTTGCCAAAATGTTTGCGCGATATCGTAGCATAGCCTGCTACTAACAGTCACCTACCTATTTCGTGCATTTGAGCCAATTTTGATTCTTCTCTTCTCTTTCATATGATTTCATATCCAGCTGACGTCTGTGTATCAGAGACGCTAGAGGAATTTCCCGAAGCCATCTTACTAGATATTCACAGCGGACAAACACGCTTACTTGAAGACTCTGTTGTAGTTACTTCAAAACTCAAAAATGAACATCTAAATCAAGGGATTTATCTCCAGAAGGAGACTAATAGTGGTGTTTACAGTCCTGCAGAATCTGCACACCATAAGCCTGTGATATCATCTGTGATAATAACTGGACAAGATTTGTTTTGCTATGACTTGTGTGCTAAAAGTGTTGATACCATATCAACTGTTGATCAAGTTCCTGCATTTAACAATTGCTCTGATTTAAGCATTCGAAATTTTGATGCTGATAGTTTTGTAAGATTTGATCCACTCATGAAATTTCCAGAAGTAGTTGATTTTTCTTCTGATAGTGAAAAAAAGGATGTCAATGGTGACATTACCTCAACATATCCGCCCAATGAAGCCAGTGATAATTTTCTATTAAGATATTCAGGGTGTCTTGCTTCACTAGACCCAGTCCTAGATGAAAACTTTCAAAATAAACAATCGTCCACCATACCTTTGCCACCAATAGATACATCAAATTTTTCTGATTCCTTAGCCAAATCCGTGTCATTTCCTGAACTTCCTTTACTTTTCATCGACGAGAATGCTATATTAACTGGTGAAAGGCAGTCAGCTGTTGTAAATGAGAAACTGGATAAGTCTATTAATGAATTCACTCACACAGACATAGTCAGAATATCATTAAGAAGTTTAAAACCAGTAAAAACTCTGCTAGAAGACGAAAAAACTTTTAATGTTCCTGTGGATACTAAAACTACATCAGAACAACATATTAACGAGAAAATAACTATTTCTGAAGAATCAGTTAATGAAAAACTAGTACCACTAGAAATAGAGCCCTTTGTAAGCGATGCTTCAGAAAACGTTGAAACACACAGCTGCACAAGTGAGAAAAGGAAGCAGTCAATTGCATGGGCTACGTGTTCATTTGATGAAACATGGTCCGAAACTCATCCACTGGAATTGCAGTTTCAAAAATCAAAACTTTCTGAAGTACAGTTTGCTTATTCTGAGAATGTGGTAGAACACACAGCTATTCCTGGTATCAATCTTCCCAGCAAAGAATACGAAGATGAAGCTAAAGTTAAAGCTGAAGAAATGTCTTCTTGTGACGCCTCGCTATCAATACAGTTGACAACCATTTTTGACCCACTTAGAGCAAGATCATCTTCGGATAGTAGCGATTCATCTATTGACTTATTGCATGGATTTGTAAGTGAAGTGCTGTACATAGATGAAGAAGATCTTATGAAACATTCTTGGAAAGACAAAAATTTGTCAAACTCGGGTATTAATACTGTTCAAGTGGTTGATGTTAATAGACAACATTTTGAAACTGTCAGAACCAGTGCCGAAAAAGGGCAAAATTCAGAGAATTTCGCTGTTGCTAGATTATCTCATCTATGTATTTTAACTCTCCAGCATATGGATCTGCCTAAAAGTGATTATACACACTTAGAATCTATTCCAAGCAATGGAGATGGTTTACCTAATACAAAGATGTCTATAATTGATAGTAATAAACCCTTTACATTTGTTAATAATATTGATGTGGAAGAGTCATTTAATGAAGACTTTGTCGAAAAATTGAAATTTGGATCTCAGTATAGTGATACAAATCTAGATATGGCAGAATCTAATCCAAATACGCTAGTCAGTTTATGCGAACAATTGCTGGAACACAGTTTTAGCAGAAATATTACTCAACAACATAGAATGAATGACATTTATAACATTTATACAAATACTGAACAAGAAGTTATGTCTGATACAGATGCTATTGAAGAACATCTAATGGTCAGAATTGATAAAAGTGCAGAAGAAGTTGTTACAGCAACAATGTCTGAAATACCAACTAATGTCGAAATAGAGTCATTATCTGGCCTTTGTGAGGCAGTGTTAAATAAACACTTCACTTTATTGGATGAAGACACTGTAGAAGATAATAGTACAACTCTAGGTGTTAGAGACGTTGAAGTTACAGATCCCTGTGGCACAATAGTTAACATTACTTTAGCCAGCCTGTGTGAGAAAACTATAGATGAAATGATTGAACATGAATTTGCTGGCATAAATAATAACGATTCCACTTCTCCAGCTGTAGATAGAATTGTCAGTTCAGATCATTTTGTAAATTTATTTGACGAAGAACAAGAAAAAGTTGCTGCTGACATTACTAATGTTCATTCTAGTCAGTGTGAAATTACATGTCAAGAGGAAACATCAGCTCTTGTTGACGTGACTTTAACAAGAATTTTCAAAAACGTTATTGATGATGTTTCTGCAAGACAGTGTTTAGAAAGTCTGATAAACCAGCATCAGTTTGACGTTCCCAGCCCAAGCTTCAAAGAACTGCAAGATGAACCGTTTGCTATTATTGAGAGCTCCAATGAAAGTTCTTACAGTGAGTCTGATGGTTCCACAATTGATATAAATGAGAAATTTAAGAAATTACATTTGGCACAGGAAGCTAAACAAGAACTGCATCGAGAATTGAGTGAAACTAAGTTACATGCTGCTCAAGCTACCACAGCTCCATTGAACAATTATGACCTGTTTGACTTTGATTTTTACAGTCAGTCTTATCCCACTTGTTCTACATGTATAAATTTTGTACCCGACTATCTTTTCCCAATCGAGATCATGTGTGACATAAATGCTAATGTTGCATCTGCTCCTGTCAAAGATACAGAAGAAATTCAAGCAGAATTGAACTTACTTTCAGTTATGGAATACCACACAGAGATTGAGTTTGATGTTTGTATTCAATCAGATCATTCAATATTTTTTCCACGTTGTATGGATAGTGACAATATTACAAACCATTTGCTACCAGAAGAATTAGAGCTGCTTGCTGCAGAGCAGATGTTACTTCAAGAAATGGAAAAATTAAGTCCTTTGCAAGTTTTGGAGAACGAAAATGGAACATGTTCAGAAGAAATTCATACAAACATAGAAGGTAACAACTATCAGGAAGATGTAGATATTGAATTTGATAGCTATGATGTACCTGATGAGCTTGACATTTCTGTTACTATTACAAAGCCTTCGAGCAAATGTGCATCTGAGAAAATTGCAGTATCCATGCCTGTTCTTGACACAGATACAGAAAATGATGATGTTTTTGATGCTGACCCATTGTCTGAGAAAGAGAGAAGGGAATCACTAAAAGTAGAAAAGGATATTGCCGATGTTTCTGACACATCAATTTCAGAAGAAGTTTGTCCTGTTAAAGATGCTGACTCAATTAAGCAAGACCATCTGCCTGACTTTATTTCAATTGGCGACAGTTTAGCTTGTGCTTATTTAACTGCCACATCTTCTACTGTGGCCACTTATGAGGTCAGTCACACAGTTTCATTACCATCAAGGCAACATGAATCATTATCAGGAAGTTCAGAAAGTGATCTGCCTTCTCCAAAAGGGGCGGTAAAAATTGATGTTCCCTTCAAGCCTGATCATTTGGGTGACGAGACAGTACATGACGACAGTGTCTGTCGGGAACAAACAGTTGAGCATGAGTATTTAGAAGTGTGTGCGAGACTTGATGTAGGTGGGAAAGAAAAGGAGGTTGAACATTGTAAGATAACAGAAGTTCCAGTAGAAGAAGTTTTAACTGATGAACATGTGCAACAAAGTCCATGTGGTAATGGTGTCAAGGAAAAAGCAGAAGTTGAATTGTCTGAAAAAGAAGACTTCTCCGATAGAGATATTGATGCAGCTGTAAGACGAGATAGTTTTTCATCGTCTTCAGAAATTAGTGATGAAATTTGGGGTGATTTACAAATTATTGAGGACTCTGACAAATTCAATGAAAAAGCAGATGTTCACTGTGTTGTGATGGGCCTTGTTGCAAGTCCTGCTGCTGAAATCAAGAAAGAAGTTTTTAAGGAAGACAAAGAACAGTTTGTAGTTTTATCCAAAAAAGTAGAAAACTTTTGTACAGACCAAATGATTGCATGTGAATGCCACCAGCAGCATGATGGTATAAACTTGGAAACTCATGATAACCTGAAAGATAGTAATGAAGGCAGCAAATTGTTACAAATGGGTGCCACTATTCATTCAACTGTTGAAGATGGTGTACCAGAAGAAGTGCGCACTGAGGACTGGGTGATAACAGATAAGAGTGGTACTTTTGGAAAAGCATGTCTTGACAACAGTGATAAATGTAAAGCACTTTCGCCAAACTTTGTTGGAGATGAACCCATTGGTAGCAGTGTATCTACTGTAGTGCCAGAAGCAAATGTTTTTAATGAGTTAGCTAGTGCTGGACAAGAAGCAATTACTTTAGAAGCAATTTGTGATATAGCAGAACTCTTAAGTGAAACTGAAGATTTAGAATTGCTAAAAAGGTCAGCATTAACATCCGAGACTGATAATATGCTTATCATTGATGAAGAGCTTGTTATTGTTGATGCAATAGATGATGTTGGTGAACTGCTAGAAGAAGTTGAAGAATTAGAAGAATTCTGTGATGAAGTTTTTACAGCTGATGACAAGTCAAACATAGTTCATTTAAACGATGATGAAATTGATGAACATTCCGATTATGATTGGGTAGAAAGAGAGAACGAAGATCGTCAAACTGTGATTGCGTCTGCATTGTGTGACGAAATGATCAGCGATGCAAAAACATTTGAAAAAGAAATCTATGATTTTGAATTATCGAAACAACTGGCTACTGAATCCAAGTACATTTCCACTGTTATGCATAATGACGTTCCCGTGACGCTTCCCTGTACTGAGGAAAGACCACCTAGTGGCCTTAGTCCTCGTAGTACCTTATCCCGTAGTTCATTTAGTCCCCTTTCTCATTTGTCGAGCATGTCGCCTTCTTGGTTAAGTTATGATGATCCTTTGATAAGGTCATTTTCACCTGCAAGTTTTGAAGATTTTCGTGAAAATTCCAATGATTCTCAGCACTTAAATCAAGAGAATGGTGATGATTTAAAACATGATATCCACTTATTAAATGATAGACCTGTCAAAAAGCTTGACGGAAAAGCTTCCATTATTGAAGAAGAACTAATACAAAGTTTACAAAGCTTTACTGAAAATTTGCACTTGTTGTCAGATGTTGCCGAGAATGCAAAGACAGTTGAAAGACACAAATCTCTCTCTTATTCCCAAACTGATATGGAATGTTCCTCTGAAACCAATCTTAAAAACGTGTTGGAAAGTCCGTATGTTCGTCAGGTATTCTCAGAAGAACGTAAACTGGAAGGTAGTGGTAATGCTGATAGAGAAATAAGTAGTCCTAAATGGTGGCAAAAATGTTATGAACCCATTAAACATACAGACTCAGACATTCAAACCAAATATGCAGAAAGTGTAAAAGGAAGTTCCTTTGACTTTCCTCTCATTACACATTCCCATAATATATATTTACCTCATTGCCCTAGTGAAACAAGTACCCTGGACAAACAATCTACAGTGCCACAAGTACATGATATTAGTGCCCGAATTGTTCCTGCGGCAGAATCGCAACTTGTGCCTCAAGTCCACGAGATGAGTGCACGAATACTGTCTCCTCTTTCACATTCTGATTTGACGTCACCAGAAGAGACAATAACAGAGGCACCTAACCAAACCCTCTACCCTATGGATTGTTTTCAACAAAAAGATGAAATTGAGTCGAGTGTAACATCATCTGCTAACACCGGTCTAGACAAAACAGGTCATGACATATCATCCCGCATGCAGAAGTTAGAGGAAGTTGAAAGGGCTTTGAAGGAATTATCTACCTTGCCTCTCACAAGCTCATTTGAGTCCGGCACAGATCAAAAGTGCTTTAACCGTGGTATGTACGAGCATTCTATATGTGAAACTAAACTAGAAAAGGCTATCTCATGCCATTCTTCCAGTGTGCAAAGCAGTTGTCAAAAAGGCAGGGCAGATTTCAAAAGCAGTACATATCCCACAGATTTGGAGTGGCAGCGTCAACTTCCACTGTCTAGTGCAACAGATCCCAGAAAACTCGTTGTTCTTACTCTTCCTGGCCAGAAGCAATGCCTTTACACAGCAGTTGTCATTGGTCATCATGAGGACTTTAAACTGAGAGACCAACTGTTTGAAGAGTCTTCAGTCTGTGTAACTACCAATGTGATATCCCAATCTCATAATAGTTTATGTCATTCACAGCCTGACCACTCTCAAGTTATTACAGTTACTTCTAGTGACATAAATGTTGAACTGGACAACCAGGCATCGGTTGCCGTTCCGGGCTATTTGCCATCTTCGACTTCTAGTAAAGGTATATTATAGATACGTATTTCTGTGTGTACCAGAACTGCAATTTTAAAGTATTTTCTTGCTGCTGCAGCCCTTGCCACAGTGTTTATCCTTTTTCCTAGTTTGTGTTTATTCGTCTCAATCCAGACACATATTGCCAAGTTAATTTAAATAAAGTTTAACATTTTGTCTGGATAGATAGCAGTGTGTACTTGTTATACTAAAAAAATGACGCAGTTAGTTGTTGTGCGAATTTGTGGAATGATTTATTAACAAGTTTTAAAATGTCCAGTTTGTGCAATGTTAGTCTTTAAGATTCAACCTAACATGAATGGGCATGCTTGAGCTGGCTTGAATTGCTAATTGATTGATATACTTGTTCTAACTGCTTTTGTTTCCTCAGGTATTAATAATTATAATACCAAGGAAGGGCTTGCTGTTGTCAGCATAATCAATCTATTACATTTTACACGATGCAATCATTATATAATGCACAGCATAAAGTGATTTTATTCACAATAATAATACTTATGATTAAAAATCCATCTATTGATGTGACCTTAGATGGGTACATGGTCTCTTTCAGTATTTGGGGCTGATGTGATGACACGTGGTTGCAATACACAACCTTCACCATCTTATACTGCCGACAAGAATTACGACTTCTCTACAAATAATATAATGGAAACCAACCCAGATGTTTTACCATTTGTAGAAAACACTTCCACAAGTTTTTGTGACACTGATCAAGTCATTATTGAGACTGTGATGCACACGCCTTGTGCTGATATTTGCAGTCTTGGATCAAAGTCGTCAGTTTTGGAAACAGCCAGCGTTACAGTTGCAAGAAGTTTAGGAAATGATGACAAACTTATTGAAGGTCCTGCTGAAGAAACCCTGTTGCCAACTATTGAGGTCGGAGCTGAAGGTGGAACGAGAGGTTCTATTATAATCATATCAGAAGAGGAGGAGGATGAAGCCTACGAAGCTGTTTCTGCACAAAGTGAAAGTAGTGATGAAATTAAATTGGGTAATGTGATCGATGTTACCAATGATGAACTTGATCCTTCGCTGAAGATTGCTGTGGAAGGTATTGTAGTGACACCGGAAAGCATGCGACGGCAAGCCCATGCAGAAGATTCTGATGTTAGCGACTCGGACACAGCTGGCAGCCCTACTTTGCTCAAAAACAAAATAATCGACGTATCTGCTGAAGAAGTATATCTGGAGGAAGAGTGTGAACCAATTGTGAGGGAGCCTTCTGACTATTCCGATTCCCCGACTGACAATCCACCTTCTTTTGTTGTTGGGGAGGAATCTCAGGATTCTCAAAGCACCAATTCAAATTCTGTTTCTTCACTGCACATTTAATGCATGCTTTGGAGAGTTTATACTGTTGAACCGCCTACTCATTCTAACAGTTCCAGTCATTTTCGCTTGTTTAATAAGTATTAATTGCGTTACTTACTTATTTTTATCGATCAGTCATTTTGGTATTTATGATTTTAGGTATGCTTCAAGGAATAAACATGACAAGCAATGACGTAAAATGGCTTTAAAAGCTATTCTTTTGCAGTGTTTTTTCTTAACTCAAGTTGTTCACTCACAAAATTGCTTGCCATAAGAGAGACATTAGGAGACTTACATTTTCTTTTTGTTTTGACACTTCTGGTAGGGTAATATCCTACACTTCCTGGAGCTAGGTTGTTTGACATGTTGTACATGTACACAAGACTTAGTTATTTCTGTGCAGAATTGCAGTTTTTTTACAAAACATTACAGAAACACGAAAATTTTGAAGTCACTGTTTCATAGCGAGTGTTTTGGTTATTGAAATTTTGGATGTGCAAAAGAAGTTGGCCCACAAAACATAATGAAACAAACTGTGGTTGATTGAAACTACAGAAGTAGTATTTTAAGCGCAAGCAGCAGATTACCAGTTTTTTTAATGATGCTCTTAATATGTGAATTGCATTTTATTTGTTTGATATTTATTTTCTGTGATAATTTACAATGATTATTGCTATGTCAGTTATATTATTTCTTCTTGTGTGCATTTTGTGTGTTTTTCTTGCATGTGCATGCCATTGATTAACATTTTTTGCATGTTTTTTGTAATTCAGATTCTAGCCAAGAGTCACCTAAATCGCGATCGCGGTCGTCATCATCGTCGTCATCTTCTTCATCGAGTAGCTCATCATCTTCCTCTAGTAAAAGTAGTACGAAGAAAGTCAGTGTATCTGGCGAAGGTAGAACAACTTACTTTCGGCATCAGTCAGATTTGTAGGAACTGTCTCAGCCACTTTAAAATTTTAGTATGATAAATTAATAATCTGCATCGTGTCTTTTTTCAGTTAAATTTGTTAGACAAGAGAAAGCTTAAGATAAAAATAAAAAAGATTTTGAGAGAAAATGTTTAGAGAGCTAGTATTGTTTATGAAGAAATTCATTGACTTTGCTGCCGCATCTAACACATGACTTTTGTAAAACAAATTTACAATTGATGCTCCCTAGAGATTCCTATACCTTTTCTAATCGAAAACAATTAAATTTGGTATGGTTTTTTGTCTGTAAAATATTTAGCTCTGTATGGTAAATTAAAAACCATTCACGCCCCCCTCCCTTATTTGAGTCCAATCTGATTTTTAAAACAAAAGTTAGCAGTGTCTGCTGAGCCTTGTTGTTAACTGTAACTACAGTAATAGCGTTAGAGTAATACAGTTGCAAATTTCAACATTGTATAACACTTTTCCTTAAGTGAATAGGTAGTTTAGTTAATTAATAATTATTCCCAGAAAAAAATACTGAAAAGCATTTTTGTTTGTGTATGTTTTTTCTTCATTTTACTAGATAAGAGCATGGTATTTTGCTATTTTTTGTTTTTATGATTGCAAGTTGTTTGTGATTATTTCTGCTGTTGTATAAATGTTGTTTCAAAAATTATATCATGAAGCACAGAACCTACACCTTGAGGCAGATTTAAGTGATTTGAAAATACATTAATTTTACTGTTACTCATAACTAACATTGATATTTTAACCATTGCAAATACAAAAACTGCATTCACTCACATAAGAAACTAAATTTTGAATTTACATGCTTAACTTTTGCGTGCCAAAATAACGAGCAAAATGACAAAATGACAAATGCTGCACATACAGATGTGTGCAGCATGCACAGTAACCAAGTTTTTATAACGACTTCTAAAAATAAATTCATTTCTTAGTTGCGTTTATTTTCATAATTTTTCTATTCTGACTTGCATAAGCTACCAGAATTTTCAGCAAACGATGCTCAGTACAGGCACAGTTAAATCATACACTGGATAAGGTTGCCTTCATATTATTTTTTTATGTTAAGTGAGTCTTTGTTAAAAAATTTAGGGACATTCTAGTTTGTGATTTTTGGATTTTTAACTTTCTCAATGCTTATAAAATAATACACATTTACAAAAATATACGATTCTTACATTTCAACAGACCATGTCAGTCGAATGGAGGCAGATTTTGTTTAATTACAAAACCCTACATATTAATTTTTACTTGCTCTTAAGATAACATATACAAACTTGGCTTATTGCAAATGCAAAGTAACAAGTTTCTGCATGTGAAAAACTAAAACACATTTTTGTTCTCTCCTCTTTTCTGCTAATATTCTCTAGTTTGCCGTCTTTGCAGTGTTACTAACAGCTAGTACTAACAACTAGTTATGGTTTGTAGACATGGTTATGCTTGGCAAAGAGGGCGGGAAAGAAACAGAAGTTGTAAAAAGCACAGAAATTCTTGACAGCCAGAAACAGTCCATTGTCGTCTCCCTACCTTCAGAAATTGCTCCCTACATACCTACTCCAGATACTATGCGTTCTAGCTATGAATCATTTCAATGGTCCTTTCCTCCAACTCCCAGAACAGCTGAAGATGATGTTGTATGTAGAGAAGACGACATCTTTGGTGCTGATAATAGTCTTTCACATTCTCTGGCGGGTAACGATATTTGTAGTGGATCATACAACACAGCAATAATTAATAAAAGCTTCAAAGAACATGAGTCAAGTCAATCAAAGTCTATTGCCGGCATCTTAGAAGGAAGCCAACAGAATGGAACTACCAATTTGGAAACTCATACTGAAGCAGTTGCACATAAGTTTGGTGCTTTATTAGAAGAATGCCAGCCCTGTGAATTAGACAGCAAGCTCAAAGTTGTAGATTCTGGTACCAAACTTAAAACCGATGATAATGATAACATTAAACAGCAATCAGATGCAACCAGCAAGAAACTTAATATTCAAGAGTTTCTCAAGGAACCAAAGAGGGAAGACTCTTTAGAATCTGAAGGAAGGCGGACCGTCAGTACCGACATTTCGCTTGATGATGGAATGGACGATCGCAATATCTTTGGTAAACCATCGTGTTACGCTTCAACTTGCGAAGAGGAAGCCGATGCTGATGTTGAAGATTCGGATAGTGAACATGGCCTGTCTGTTATGGGAAGTGCTTATCCTCCAGAAAGAACACAACAACAGATTGACCATGTGATTTGGGAGGTTGGGATTGAGGAACAACGAGACCCTTGCATCGAAGAAACCACATTCGACATGTCGTTACAGAAAAACCTAGTTGTTAATAAAGAAGCTGATGAAAGTTTCCTACATGATTTAGACCTGAGACGAAGCAGGTTAAAAAGTCCACCATCTTCATCATCATTGTCCAGTGATAATGGCAAACAAGAAAAGTATTCTCTTCCAAGAACCAAACATGACCAACTGAAATCAGTGTCATCTGAAGACAAACTATTACTTATAAGTTCTAGTGAAATAGATTCAAACTTGGAAGATAATATAACCAAAGATTACAAAGAGGAGGCGGTTCCACAAAGTCCTCTTATAGAGGAAAGAGAAGCCAATGAAACAGATATGCTTGATGATGCCACTGCTTTTACAAGCTTTTTATTGAAGTCAAAACCTTGTCAGTCTACAAAACTTGTTCAAGATTTTCAAAGAAGTGCTGCTTCACCAGATGTGGAAGAGGTGGTGCCACATCCTTGCCGTGATGAGATTGTGGTATACCCTCCATTTGATGATTTGTCTAGTGTGCATTCAGTTGACTTGTCCCTCATTGAAAAACAAGAAGATAGCAGTAATGTTAAAAGTCTACCTCTCGTTCGAACTGTAAGAAAAAGAAACACCAGCAAAGATTCAGATGACAGTGGTTCTATAGAGAAAAGTGATGACTTGAAACTAGTTGGAGAACATACTATCCTTGAAAAGACTTCCAAAAATAATGAAGCACCAAACGTTTCTGATGCTTCCATTTCGGATGAAGAGTTGCGCTCTTCTTTTCTTGATCATGTTGAAGAAATGAAATCAGGTTTGAGCTCTGTGCATCAAGAATCTATTGAAAGGATTGTTAGTGAAGAAACTGAGGTTGAACTAACCTGTGGATTTTTAGAAAAGGACAAAGAATTATTATTGGAAGAATATTCTTGGAAAGAAGAACATTCTGTGTCTGAAGAAAGACCTGCTGAAGCCAAGTGTCCTACACACGCTGAGAAAGACCAGCCTTATGCAAAACCTGAATTTAGTACAAAGAACCTAAGATCAGTATGTAAAAATTTTATTGAAGAACAAGTTGCTGTTGATAAAACTGAAATAGAGAAAGATTCTACAACAGATAGCACTGTTATTGATGATAGTGCAGAAATTTCTGATACAATATCTGAAGATGTTCAAGTAGAACAAGAACCCATTGTGGAACCATACGATCAGCCTGTTCAATTTCAAGAAGCAAGTTTCTTTCCTGATAAAGTAACATTTGATATTGGTATTGCTGAACGCCGTGATTCTGACCTAAGCGTGGATTGCATGGGAGTCTATTCGTATAGTGTCACACGTAGATCTGTAGATTCCACTGGATCTGATACTCTTGGGGTAACTAAACAAGATTTTCGCCGGTCTACATCAAGTGACTCATCTGGCTCTGATCATAAGCACTCTAATTCCACTTATTCAGACCATAAACATTTTACTGATCACACTTCTTCATTTGATAATCATGATGCTGATAGTGGCCCTTGTTCACGCTTTACTTCTCCAAGGTCATTGTCATACGAAACTGCAGATTCTGGACGCACAACACAATCCTATGAAACAGCAGCATCTCACTTAACTGCAGCTTCTTACCACACTGCTCGAACTCACCAGTCTGGTAGCTCTTCAGAATCTGCACATAGTTCTCGTCAGAGCACAATTTCCTTTGATTCTTATGTACCATCAGATGAGCAAGACAGTGAAACACTTCATCACTCCATCTATGAAGAATCTGATGTACCAGATACTCCAACAGTGCAAACTCAACAGGTTTCATTACCTGATATTTTTTCTACACAGTCTGACAGCAAAGCACCTATTACACAAACTGAGAGAAGCAAGTTACCCGAGCTGAGATTGTCTCCACGCTCACATCCCGAAGAAACAGTGTCTCCGGGAAGTTGTACTGTTATTGCAGATTCTACCAGCTTATCGCCTGTTGGTACAGCTACAGTGCCAGATGTAGGAGTCTCTCCAGGTGGAAGTAGTACTTCTCATTCTGACAGTGCTGAAATGCAGTCATCTTTTACTACAAGCAGTTTGAGCCATGTCTCTGATTTGAAAGAATCTTTAGTGATGTCTTCTTCAGCTGATTCTTGGATGAAAGTGGAGCCTGATGATACTGTGCCACCGCAAGAGTATCCCCGTGTTGATATACAAGAACATTCCATTGATATGTTTGAAATTCCTGAAGAAAGTGGAGAATCTTCTTACAGTTTTTCACACAAAGAGCAAGAGGCAGGTGACATGACGGACTCGGCTGATTCCTGTAGCTTTGAGAAAGTTTTTAAGAGTGATTTAAACAGTGAAGTGATTGCTCCAGAAGTTTCTCCTGTTCTAGAACATACTGAGCAATATCTTGAGTTAGAAGTAAGCAATTTTTCAAACATTGAAGACAAGCTTGCCAATCCTAATGAAGAAGCTGAAGCCTCAGTATATCCTAACATTTCCACTACAATTTACAGCAATGAATATTCCAATTCAAATGGACCAGTTGAAGTAGATTACACTCCAGATGAAAGTTTGAGTTTAAGTGGTAGGTATCCTTCACAGATGCATGAACAACCACAATCATCTAATCTGCAAAACCAGTCAAAAGGATTAGTAAGTTCTGACTTATTAATCCATAAAAATGGGTTTCACCATGGAGCATCCGACTTGTTAGGTGAGGCACTTGATGTTGCTGAAAAGTATGAGTCAAATAATCGACATGACACAGAAAAGCAACGTTCTGTTAGTTTTGAAGAGTCAGTAGACTTGCGTGATTATGAACAAATAGAGCTTGAAGGTAATACCTCTCAGTCACCAAGTTTGCCAGACAGGGATTCAAAGATATCTAGTAGCCCAGATGACGAGGAAATTGCTGAGTCATGTGCAAAACATACTGGTATTTCAGAATCCAGAATGGACTCGTACATCTCTGACTGTGCTGCAATGGCAGAATCTGGGCAGATTGTTGACAGCAGTAGTTTGAGACTAGATGCTCCTGATGGCTCGTCTTCACCAACAAGAAGTCGGCCTTCTTCACAGCTCACTGACAAAACGCAGTCATCAGATGACAGACCAGATTCTGAACTTCAAAGGTTAGTTGCTTTGTCTGAGGAAGAAGATGACAAGTTGTCGGACATAATGGAAAGACCTCATAAGCCATCTCCGTCGGAGAGCTATCATGGTGTCGATGATGGTGATGATAATCGTAATAGTGGAGTACAAGAACTGGAAAACAGTCCTTTGGCTTGCATGAGCTGTGTAGATACAGAAGGTTTAACCGAGGAAGTTGGATATCGTGATTTTTTTGAGGAACGCCTCCATTCTCCTGATGCAGCGAATGAAGATACTTTGGAAGATGAGCATAAAACAAAAAATTTATCAGTATTAGAGCATTTGAACAAGGAAATCCCTGATATCAGGGTGACAAGTCATGCCACACCAAAATTGAAAGAGCCTTCTTGTAGTGACCAAACAGTAGATATTGGGAATGAAAGCTGTTCAAAACATTACAAGGATGGTAAATATAAATGTGACGATGCTATTAAAAACCCTTTTACTTTAACTAGTGAACTTGATGGTAACCAAGAGTGTGAACGTCTTGATCATAACTCGCAAAATATTGTTGATAATCCAACAATTAGGCCACTTGAACCTGTTATTTTTCAAGATGATAGTGTTATTTCAGCAGCATTAATTGAAATTCATAGTCCTCCGCATTCAGCTGGCTATGTGCCAAAAAAGCAAAATGCTTTCGATTTGGGAAAAGGTGAATCAGGGGAATCTAGTGGGGGATCAATGTCGTCTTTAGCTGAATTCGAGAGACTTGAAAAGGAGTGCAAAATCGATGATGAAGAACCATTAACAATGTCAACTATCTCAGAAGGCATGGAAAGATCCCTGTCAATGAAGGATGAAGAAAGAGTTAGTGGAAATGAAAGCGATGATCTGAGTGATGTTATTAAAGAAGCAGAAACTAATGTTGAGTCATTCACATTAGTAAGCTTAGTTGAAGTGCCTAATGATGAAGTTTCAGAAGTAAGCATGATAGCTGCATCTGAGAATTCTTCATTGGATAAGAATTTTTTAAATGGTGCTAACCTGCAAGGTCCCGAAGCCACACTTCAAAGTGAAGGATTTTCTTCTGTTGACATAGCTTGCAAGTCTTCCACTCTCCTAACAGACTCTTCCAATCCCCATTGCTCTGATGATTTGCCCACTGAAATGCTGGTAGAAGAAAGGCAGATGATTGGTCAAGGTACATGGCATCAGATATGCCTCTGACATTTCAGAGGGTGCATGGTCGTGTTTGAAAATGTTCGCTGTTGATTATGAAACGCATTGCACCACTATTACCCCTTTCTGTGTATTTTTGTGTGTTGATTCCAGCTTGATTTTCTTGTGTTTCAAAAGCAGCTAACTAATTAATTTTTTGCAATGTTATAATAAATTTTAGTTACTAATTTCATCTGATTTTCAGCATGTGTGTTTTATCCTAAAGATTACTATAGGAGTAGAAAAAGCATTTGGTGACAAATATAGAGATGAGCCCTAACAAACACCAAAACTGTTTTTCCGCTGTTCTTTTGCTAATGTCTTTTGTTCTGTCTTTTTGTTATTCTTTTCCTTCTTTTTGCACATGCATGTCGGAGGCACCCCCTTCAGATTCCACTGCAGAAAACAGAAATTTACAAACACAAATTGCAGAAAAGTACACAAACAAGTAAACAATACGTTTAGAACACAAACAAAACATAGGTTGATCTCCCTCTGTTCAGTATATATTTATTGCAATTTCAGAAGTGGCTAGGCAGAATGAGTGCCTCCGCATAGAAGGGGGTGCCTCATTGTTTGTTGTCTACCTCCCACAGATGTAGCTGATTTTTTATATGAATTGTAGTTCTGTTTAGTGTTATGCATACCAGATTCCCATGTCAAATTTTGGATTTCAAATAAAAAATCAGCTTCATTAAATTTATTGAACTGCATTTTTATGTAATTTATTTTTCTAAAAAAGAAATATGTTTCTGTTTGTTTAATGTTCTCTTGGAATTGAAATTTCTAGTAAATATCTAAAAGTAATAGTAAACGTAATTTTCTGTACAGAAAAATGTGTACGAACAGTAATGCATGCTTATGCAATTACTTGCACCTTAAAATTAATAATGTTTCTGTTTTTTTATAACAGATGGCACTCAAGATGTTCCACCTGAATACATAGTCACTGAACCAGGTACCAACCATTTTGTCTTAAATCATCCGATTCTAATTAATTATGTTATCATAAATCCTCCCAAATTTTGGGACATGAGCAGAGAAATCTGGACTCAAAACTGGAATCTAGAGAAGTTCAAACAAATTTGTTATCGATGCACGGTTTGCATGCTGGATAAAAATGGCATATTCGTGTATCCTAAAATCGACCTGCAAAAAAAAACACATTGTACAAAGTAAGCAACTGCTGGGAAACAATGTCCTTTTTTGCTAGTATTTTTTTTGTAATTGCTGCGAACTCATAGTGCTCTAATAGTGAATTTCAAAGAAGAATTTCATTTTTTCAGTGGCGAATTTACTTAGTATAACAACTTTTTTGTGTCCACTATTCTTTCATTTTTCCCTATTTCCATTTGTTTGCAATTGTGAGATTATGAGAAGTTCTGTTTTCTTTTATGTTCAAAACTCGCATTTTTTATTCGCGTTATATTTATATTTATAGCAGTTATATTTATTTTGTTATTCTCAAACTTTGAATCGGTGTTCTGGTATTCAGCCCTTTTCCGTACTGTGTTTCTCGTGTAGATAAGTGTACATGGACTCTCAGGTTTTTGCGTGAAATACATTTATTTTACTTGATTTGCATGGATGGACTCCCCTAACAAGTTGCACACTTCGTTTTCATTCTCCTTAAGCAGAATTGTTATCTAAATGAAGAAAATGGCAAAAGACTGTCAGTAAATAGTCAGGGTTACTACTTTGCTCACCTTCTGATATGCACAGGACTTTTCTTCATATGGTTACTTTTCTTTGTTATTATTGTCCATTTGCTTGTCTACCAAATTCTTGCTTAGCCATTTTTTTGTCTGAGGGTTAGCATATGTCTTCTTTTTACTATTTGTTTTATCATGTGTCTTGTTTTGCGATTTGTTTCTTATATATTTTGCTTCCACTTGTTTTATGGGAACGAAGCAGTGATCATTCGCTTTAACTATGCTCCAATATGTATTTTATTATTTATCCTGAGTTGCTTGTGAAGCTGAAATAACTAGCACTATCTTTCTCTTACGTGACCTCATTCCCACAGACGACGAGCATAGGCCGAGAGCAGTGTCGATTGACGACGATTCCGGAAAAGTGTACGACCCTACCGAGCATGATTGGCAGTTCAAAGAAGGATTTCGTGACAGGGGTACTAATATAATTGTCTTGTCATAGATTTTTAAAAAAATTACACTTCATTTCTGCAATTGCCATCTTTTAAATTTATGTTTGCAAGCTTGATAATGGTGAGCACAACAATTGTGATTGTTAAATTATAAGATGAGACTGACTTTGAATTTCTAACTTCGATGTAGTCCAGATCCGCTTCAGATACTTTTTATGAAATAAAAGTGCAAGTACTAGAATAAAGAATAGCTACAAGCATTCCTGATTGCAAAATATAATCGAGTACTTTTCTAATAGTCAAGTTTTGCATTTCACATTATAAGAAAGCCTTAAAAACAAAAACAAAAAATCATCACAATATTTCATTCACGAGTTTTCTTAAAACATCTATGTTTTCTGAACCAGCACAGTATGTTTAATGCCAAGTTACAGAATGTTTAATTTCCAAAAAACTTTTAGAAGTTACAAATTTTTTTTTGACTTTATGTCAGCGCAGTTACGGTCTTGCTGACAGGTCCAACTAAATGATTTGCAAGGCAAGCAAAATGCAAGCTTAAAAGTTTTAAAAGAAGTGAGTCTAGTGGAGTAAAAAAATAATTGAAGGGAAAGCTAACAGACACCAATAATTTTATAGTCTAATTTATGCACAGTTTTTTACATTTTGTGTTATTTATACCGGAGTCAAACGTTAAACATAATGTTAATGTGATCTACTTAAGGAACCTATGTAATATGTGCATGATGTATAAAAACCAATTTTTATATAAAGTACTTGAAAAAATAAAGTATCTTTGAATGTGTACAAGTGCTTAGTACAGACACAGTAACGAATGAAGCAAAGGTACTAGCAAGTGCTTGAATAATATACCCAAATTTGGAACCCAAATATTAGATCAAAAAGTGATACAATTTAGATTAAATGTCAAACAAGGAATGCTAGAAAACGAGCAATGTTTAATTTCTCAAAGCATTTTAGAATACCATTTTATTAGTTCTCTTAGAAGCATTTACCATTTAAAGATTTGGTTTTACTTTTTGCTTTAGCTTTTGGGCATAGCCTGTTTTTGTAAGTTTGTTAATTTATGTGTGTATGCTCCATTGATATCCATTATTAGTTGATTTTTGAGCCTGTAGATGCCAGTAGTAGTTTGCCTGTGTTTCGTCTTGTAAAATATCTTCTTTTGCCTGCAGCCGGATCATTTCAATTAAGGAAATTCGGCGAGGGTTTTGAGGGTGATGTTATTGATGAGAACGACGATGGTGATGAAGGTATGAACAGCTTCGACGACGATGATTTTCGCACACTTGCAGCATGACTTGTAGTTATTTCCACATTTGTTTCCAACGATCATAAGTTCATACACACTCTCGGTTAGAGTAGTCTGTTCTGTATTGATTTTTTCGTTCATTCATTGGCTTCTATTAATTTTATTGATTATGTTTGAATGAACATTCTATTTGGATTTGTCATTGTATTTGTCAGAAAGCAGTTGTTTATTTTCTCAGACTATTTCGGTTTTGATTCAAGACACAGTCTTTGAGACGGTTTCACATTCATTTGTTTGCTGATGCATTGTTATTTCTTTTCAGCTGTAATTACTTGAGATCCAATTTCTTTATACCTAGTTGCTTATAATCGTGAATGATGTATTATCTTTTTTTAAAATTCTTGTATGTTATCCTTTGCATATTTTGATGGGTCTTTTCACTGGTTCATCACAAACTTACCAAATTTTACCCATTTTAAAAAGTTAGAATGTTTCTACTTGTTACCTTGTTCTCCATGTTTGTCGAACTGTGACTTTTTGTCGTTTTGATTTCTAATTCACTTTTGGTTTTGGTCATTTTGTTTGCATCTTTCCATCAGATGCCCATAAAATTTCGCACGCTAATGTCACCATCTTTGAGTCCAGTATAACTCAACATCTAACTTGGCATATTTATAGGGTCTGTGCTATGGTTATTTTAAAAACTGAAAGTTCTACAAATTGTGTATTGTTGGATCAGGAATTTACAGTCATTTTTGTTGCAGATCAAATAGCTGAAGACGATGATGTTCAAGTCATAGAAAAAGAAGAAGTTTTGGAAGATGGGACAATCAGGAAGTCGAAGTAATAATAAAATATTTAAGCACTTCAAATGTTGAGAAATTGTTACTGGTGCATAAAAATCTGTTCAGCCTATAATAGGCTAAATGCCAAAATTACTTAGCATCTGTATTGCTTCATTAAGCTTTTTCATTTTTAAATTATTATAATGTCTTATAAAAACCAATACTGCATAGTAATGCAGAGGAAGAGGTGAATGAAAAGAGGAATTCATATTATTTTGCTTGCAGGGTGATTATAAAGAAGTCAAAGAAACTTATTGATCCCGATGCACCACCTGAAGCTCTGCATGACTCTGGAAGCCTAGACCCAGAAATGCAAGCAATGATCGACAAGTATGTTATAATTATTTTTGTTGTAGATAGTATCATTGCTGTTTTGCATCACTATTGGCAATAATAATAAGGCACATGTAGCCCGAGCTCTTTGAAATAATGCCTCCAACTACTGAGTTCTGACCTCAGATAATAAGTAAATCGTTGTCCAGAGTTATCATATAATTTATTTAAAAGTGCAGTAATAGTAGTAATAGTAATAGTGGATGATAGTTCAAGAAAAACTCAAGAAATCTCTATAACATTAAATAACAATGATCGTAAAATTAGTTAGTATAATGTCACACACTGGCCAACATATTTATTAAAAGAAACTATATTGAGTAAGCAATGTAAACCGATCGTGTTATTATTTTTGATTCTTCTAGTTTAGGAAAGTGAAGGTGTTTCATTCTGAATTGCTCCAAAAATTGCAGTTTTTTTGTGTACTGTTTAGGATAATGTACAAACATTATCCCACTTAGTATTTATCCACTGTAGTTTTTCCATTGTATTGTTTCTCTTCTACATTGTTTGTTATTTTTATTGTATTTATAAGAACACTGTATTGCCCAGATTCCTAATTTCGCTTGTTACAACAAATTCTGTACTTTTTCCTTGAATGTTGCCCTTAACTTTGGCTGAATACTTTACTTAGTTTAGCTTAGTTATTTTCCTGATTTGCCACTTTTTTCTGGTTTGTTTGAGAATTTTATGTTTTTCCATTGTGCAGTACCCAGAATTCTGTCTTTTTGCAGAGTATGTTACCTACACTTCTAGATTTTTGCAATTTAATTAGAACAGAATCGAAGCACTATCCAGAGGAAAAATAGCACTAGGATTCTTTCCCCCTGCAAAATACTTCAACTAGAACTTCATGTAATACTTTGTTTCATGTATTTATAGGTACATGCAAGATGGGGAGGGTGCCCAGTTAGATGATGTACATGTGACAAGGACCCACACAACCACGATAGAAGGACCAGATGGACCTCAAACGTTCACTGAGACACGAGAGTGGCATGGTGATGAAGAATAGTTGACCTTTATCACAGCCGTTTAGAAACATCGTAATCCTGTTCATCCCTAGTGGCAGTTAGAAATCAATGCCCCTAGGATGAGATGTGCCTAAATGCTCTCTTTACTTTGTGTAATGTGTGTTGAGTTTTGGAGCTCAAAGCTGTCACCTGTAAATATCCGCAATGCGTGACTTATGCTGTTAAAGTGACCAAGCCCTAAATTGGTCAAACACCGATCGGCCGCTTGCTCCAAAATTTGACACATACGCTATAGGACTGTGCACTTTTTTTTCTCAAATTTGTAAACAACCTAGCAGTTCCAAAGAATTGTCTCCTATTTGTATACTACATTTTTCATAAATTCGTACTATTCCATTGTGCTGCTCTGCCTTAATGATAGATTTATTGGTAATTTGTATAAGGTGGTGCTTCGTCTAATATCTAAACATGTGTGGCATTTTATTACTACTAAGACTGCAGTCTCAAGCATTCACTTACCCAATTGTTAATTATGTGACAGTCAAGCAGTGTTATTTAATTTTCTTTTCTTCCAAAGTTTTTATAATGATTGTAATAATATTATATTTTACGTATAAAATTGTTACTGTAGTTAAAATGAGTTGTTAGTTAGTTGGAATGGTGTCCCGCCATCGCATGGTGGCTGCGGGCTGACCGTTCTTAGCATAGCATCTTGAAACGTACATATATTGAATAGTTGTGATAAAGTTCTTGACTAAATCATGAAGTCAGCAGCATAAAGTCATTTAATGGTTGTGTTGTATACTCGTGACGCAGCACCGCGCAATTTATATTTATTGCTGTATCAAGGAAAAAGGTTGTTTTTAGAGTGGAATACTATATAAACAAAAGGTTACGTGTATAGGAGTCATTTACTTGCTTTTGGAACAGTATTTCGTTAGATTTTTGTTGTAATTTTACTACGTCATAACTTGCTGATTGTAGTGATTGATAATCAGTCCCAGAGTTCTTTGTAATTAAAAACTTTTTTACCATTGTTTAATGGTAAATATTGTTTTATTGGGTTTAGCTGTAATAGCTTTTAAATACGCATAATGATGCTGTGTGCTGGTGTGGATTTTTTAGCTTCTGTGCATCTGTCTTAATGAATAATTAATATACACATGTATGACAATAATTGTAGAATATAATTATATGTTTTTCCAGAGTAGTAAATTAATTATAACTTCCGCGTGAATCCGTGTTTCACAAAACACGCACTGATGCCTATTATTAGAAAGATTGACTTGTTAAGATTTATAAGTCAATCCAAAAATCAAACTTTAAACAATAAACTCTTGCACATCTTTATGATCATATGAACGAATAAAAGCTTATCGTGTCTATTTACATTATACAGTCTTTATTTTTATTGTGTGCCATCACTGAGTTGGTTTTTCATGAGTTGCTACTGTAAATGACCTTGAACAAATTGTGAGGCAAACAATGATTGGGTGCCCATGTTCTATGGTCGTTATTATGGCAAACAATGGGCGCCGCCATATTGTGCACAATACAAGAACTTCTTGCGTGTGTAACAAAAACGCCACTTCTATTTTTAGCAGAATTAATTGATTTGCGTTTCACCAACATTCAATAGCCAAGATACTACAGAAAACAAAGCTAGTACAAATAATGTAAAAATATATTTACAGTTTTATTTTTTGAATAATATAAACAATAGAAAATACAACATACAGAAAAAAATTGCATTTCATGGCAGCGCTTCACATACTAGTTGTCACAAACAGTTCGACATAAGAACTAGTACGTGTTTCCAGCATAGTATGTAGATGTAGAAAAGAATTTTCATATAAACAACATTAATAATAATAATACATATCTATATGACTACTGAATAATGCTAAAAACGATTTATCACTACATATATTTCACTATTATAACCTAACATGCTGAAATCATTATTTTGTTGTTTTCATGGCAAACTACATGTATCGGAAAACTGCACCGTAGATGTAAACTTCCTCTTACAAACTTTATTCTGAGCAAAGCAAATTTGAGCCAAACGTTTCAGTTTAACTTAACAAAATGAAACCTCAGACAGCAGCCTTTACCGAAACTACTATAGAACAAACATTTGACTTTTTTCTAAATTTCTGAATTTACACTCATTGTTTAATTTTAATATTGACTAAACATGAGTAAACCAAAAAAAATTATTACTGAGGTATTAACAACAGTTACTATAGCACCTTACAAAAATATGCACCTTCATATAAACGAGATTGCATCATTACTTCTGTTAAAATAGTACTTCAATAAATTAGCCACTAAATCCCTGTGTACTAAGTTCAGAAATTGAAAATATCTACATATTGAAATATATATTTCGATAAAATTGTCAATAGACGGCGCCACTGATCAATATAGGTATCCGAAACAGATCAGTATAAAAAGATGTCGTTATAAATCACTTACCTTGTTAAATTTATATGCTAACAATGTAAAGGTTAGCTAACTACAGAAAAATTGTTACAAATTTTTGCAAATTTTTAATAAGTTCTCAAACAAACCATCAAGGCCAACTGTTATAGGTCAGAAATCCAGAAACATTGGATCTCTATTAATTAATCACAATAATCAGCAAATCACAATCAAAACTGATAATTAGCTAATTAGGCTACTATCAATACTAATTACTCACAGTTAGGCAAAAATATCAACAGTCGCAACTTGTTACACATAAATTATAATTAACACAAAAATTTCTCACCGCAAGAAATGATTCAATACTGAAAAGGCAAAGTTACGAATCTCATTTTGAAGTAGATATTTACAACATTGAGTGGCCATGCTTCGTTAACCCATAAAATTTTTTGTGCATTTGTAGAACTGGTCTGAAAAGTGTATAGTATTAACTGCTCAACTTTAATAAAATTTCAAAGCCCACTTAAAACGATATGATATTAAAGAATTGTAACTTAATAGACTCTTCAATTTAGTCTAAAGTTTTTGAAAGCGGATTTGATATCAGATATGGCAGCATACTTCTTTTCCATCACGAAATCTATAGGCATTAACTCAAAACAACTCAAAGTTTCATGGCAATGATATCAAAACTGGAATTACCTTAATGAACACCAAAAGCAAATTCGACATAAAATAATTCTTAAGGCCATTGTTATGACAACTGCAGCATCATGGCCGCTTTTCAAGTTCACTAGGCATTAAATTCTATGATTAATATTCATAACTTGCAACTATACAATAGGATAATACCAATCACATAAACAAGAAAGTCACATGACGACATGGTTTTAACTATCATGTGGCCGAGCCATGCGAAGAAGACAAACTTTCTAAAGACGTTTGCCGTCGATAGAGCTTCTTTTTTACCAGAAGATATCCGGCGCTCAAATAGATAGTCCTGTTTCTCCAGAAGCACTTTGGAAGGACCTTTCTGAAGGAAAATTGTGTGTCGTCTTCCTGCAGGGTTAGTAAGAGTTCGTGTGTGGCTACAGTGTTGGGGTCGTACGTTATCGTGTCGACTTTTGTGGTACTGCTGCCATCATCAAACTGCACATTGATGACACAACCACGAAGTCCACAAGGTTCATTTTCAGACATGCGCATGATGTCTTGTGCTACTCGGGATGTCAATCCCAATGGTACCTTTAAAAAAACAGAAAATACTTTCATGTGCAAGAGATGCTCTCAAATTAATCAAGAACATGCAAAAGTCTGAAATAATGCAAAAACAGGATGAAATGTGGAAGCCAGAAGACTTCTTTTAAAGTAATTAATTGCGTAATTATGTTCTAAACAGACCGTTTTAAGACTGCTGACAAAAGTCGATCTATTAACGGAAACTTTGGATCATCAGATTACCCAAATAGATTTTCATGCAGATTACATTCAGAGAATGCGAATCTACAATGCTTCTTTTTTTGTCAATAGGTGACGCCATTTTGTTAAATGGTTTAAATTAGTTTGCATTATATTTTTATAGACCACAGTTTTGGCATGTATGCCTAACGCCCCGCATCAGTATCTACGAATATTCAAGAACCCACCTGAATGTCACAGTGCAGACGCTGCTCTTTTGCAAATTTGAGGGACTTTTCTAACCTACGTCCCAGCCGATGACATATGGTATAATCAATCATATCCTCAAATTCACCATACGCGTTGACGTTATCTGAAACGAAAAACCTTGTAAACAAAAAAGCCCGAGGTTGGGCAAATAACTTATTCATTTTCCTTTTCTTTCCTTTTTCTTCCTACATGGCGAATTTGATTTCCTGCTTTAATATCAGCTCAGCTACATCAACTAACGGCAATTAACAATAATAGGCCTATGCTGATTGTAACACGCAAACAATATCATACTAATTACGTCAAACACTAATTAACAAAATCGCAGCTGAAAAATGGGCTAATTAGTAACAAAGTAAAGTACAACGACCCAAGTTCGTTGACTGAGTAATAAGCTGAACTCTTTTCATGGTGGCTGACGAGTTAAAGTAGCTAATACGAAGTAGGTGACGCGGAACGCTCAATTCAAACATTCAGCTTGGGAAACCTCGAGGAACAAACTTTACTGCTTGGGCGTCTTGTAAATTGTGACCTATTATGTGACTAATTATGACCTATGTACGACAGTTAAGCCTAGGGCGAAATTGTAAAATGCCAGTTACCTGGGCAAGAAAATGTTTTACTCACTAGTAACATTACCATGATTGCTTCTGTTTTTTTGTACAGGCTAAATAATAAAAGATTTCAAGACGCTAGTGGCCCGACCCAGTACATACCATCATCCAATGCCATTAATTTAAAAGTTGCTCTAAAATCAATTTAATCAACGCATGCCAATCAGAGTATTATACCAACAATTTTCAATTTTACATTTAACAGAACCAGCACACGTAGGTAACGCAATGTGTTTTTTACACTAGTAAAACATTTTCTGCACATATTTCACATCACGCTTTGACAAAGTTTCACAATAGGATGACAAGCAAGTAAAACAACAAGATGACAAACACAAGACACTATAATTAGAGTATGTTATCACAAAAAACGCTTACTTAGGGCTTAATAGTAACCAAAGTGAAAAGAATGAACGACCACTTGTTGCCACCAAATGTATTATGTTTTATATATGTCCAGTACTTGAAATCGCAGCCGATCTTATTTTTCGCAAAATAGAAAAATTTCCTTTGTTCGTGAAAATTATCACTAAACATTAACAGAAGGTTCATATGTATAAATTGTATCTCCAATGCTTTTCTCAAATGGTTGTCAGACCGAACAACGACCCGGAATAAATTAAACTCATTTAGGTTCAACAAGTCGCAGCAAACACAGCTGGCCGATGGTCAGTCTATTCATTCCCATCAGCCTCATCCATATGACACGAGACTGACCAATAGCAGACCACTGCGTGCCCTTTTAACTGTTGCTATGTAGATTGAGCATGTTATATTACTGCTGAAGGCGCAGATCATTTATAACATACATTACGGTTATTTGTCTGGAGGAGACTGACCAATGGTCATTTTGACGTGTTAACATGCATGGAGTTAATAAACAGACTACACGTACTGTCTATGGGGTCAACGGATACCCTAATAATAAGTTGTACTGACTAACGGCTATCGTTACATAAGTACCGACTTGTCTATCTTAAACATATACACTATAGACTATTAACTGGCCGTCTTAGACAGATAATTAAAGTTTTGTTTTTAATCAATCAGGTATCAGTGGGCATATTAACAAGCTGAAAAAAGAAAATTAATTGCAAAAGCCACAATGTCATAATCGAAAGAGCTGTTAATTTAAAAAACGCGCATATCTTTCGATCTTAGGTTAATCTCCTTTTCAAGGTGCAGATCTCTGTAGAGATTTGCCTCCTTCCCAGTGCATAGGTACTATTTAATTATATAATTATATATACTATTACATAAAGTTCATTATGATTGCATTGCGACGGGATGGCGAAAGACCATAATGGTCACCAATTTATAAAACATTATTATTGTGTTTAGTTAACTTAGTAGTGCTGTTAGCAGTTTGTAATAGACTTAGGTTTTATAATTATCATATTAAATAATAATGTTAGCAGTTAAAAATCAACATATTTTTTACTTTAATAACATGTTACTTTTTGTTATTGTCGTCTTTATTTATAGTGCTGCAAGCGCCAGATAGCAATAGAAGCCATTAATTTATTCACACTTCCGGGGCAAAAAACTGTCACACAGCTCAGAAACAACAGGTTACAAAATATAAGACCTAGCTCTGCCAGCAATTATTAGGCTTTCGTTTTTCGTGATCGTTTTTTCTTGATACACAACAACCGACAACACCCTGTAGTTGATCACTAGTTAACTTAAATTTTAAAGTTGTTTTAAAACCACAAAAATCAAAATTTAAATCGTCACTATAATCAAGAAGTTCAATTAATAAACAAACGGTAGATGATAAGATATATTTAGTTGAAGAGGTCAGAAGAACATATAAACTTATAAATCTGGGCGAAAAGTAGCTCATAAAATCAAGAAGCCGTTCTGACATTTTGCACTCATAGTACGCCTCGTCCGAGCTTCTTCTAGTCCACTGTGAATATTATTGAAAAAGAATATGATATCTTAGACAAAATCTTCAGTTCTTGAAAGGAAAGCGTAAGGCAAAATACAGAAAACCGCAAAAATATTTCATTTCTAGTTCTACCAAACTACAGCGTGTAGGAAGAGTTGAGTTGCTACTGAAACAATTTTAGACATGAATCCATGTAACTGTGACGCAAGTCACATGTTTATGCTGATGCTTCCTGCCAAAATAAACACATCACGAGCAGCTAGTTAACGTTAGCCAGTCACGTAAAACTTTTCAAGGTTGCTAGAGCTCCGTTCATTCGCCCCGTGTAACGAAATCGCTCCCTCCATATATTACTGTCAGTGATCTAGAAAACAAATCGCCTTTCCCTTGTGTCCCGGGGAGTGAAACAGGAAAGAAAGTAGATCGCTTCATTTTGGTCACGTTCAGAACTGGATTTTGCGACGCATTTGAGAAAAGGAAAAAACTAGGCTCCACTTCTCCTAGTAACCCAAGGCAAAAGTCGTTGGACATTAAAAATCTTTTTTAATTGTTTATTTCGGACTGGTGTCTGACAGATTCTTGTAGTTTAACACTGGGAAATACGTTATGAACATTTGTTTCTTTTTTTTCGATTTACAAAAAGTCTATCAAAAACAGCTAGAGCAAAGCAACTATAATAGCCAGCACAATACTGCGAATGAAAACACATGATAAATAGGCCCTGGTGTGTCGATATAATACTGCAATATAATAAAACAATCTACGTCCATTTCTTAGCCATGTCAATATGAAAATTTCAAACAAAGAAAAGTGAAATGGAATGAAGCAGAAATGAAAACAAATGGAATGATAAGAATATACACATCTAGTGAGCCTATAGTTATTGTTAGGACCAGACGACAAGCTTCCTAACCTCAGATATTTTTCAGTTGTTTTTAGGTGATTTTTTTATCGCAAGGGCATCGCATTAAGTCGTTGACGAAAGACCACATCAGCAAACTAAAGAACTAAATACCACGGTGCTCTCTGCTAAAATACACTGACATAGGGTCTGAACGTCTGCATAAAAACATTCAGAAAAGTACAGAAAAGACGTTCATCCTGTTGACAATAACAGTTTTCTCGGAATCCAAAAATTTGACTTTTTAATAAGATACAAAAACTTTTTAACAACACGCTGTCGACACTTACTTTAAAAGACTTAAAAAGTTAAACGGACTTACTAACTGTTGTCGCTTGGTGTCTCCTCCTAGTTCTGGGAGAGTTCTCATGTCTTTTGGTGCTCAAACTATTCGAAACACTACCTGACGAACTTTGAGCAATAACTGCATATGGAGACCCCAACATCATCACTACACCTTTATCAAAACAATCAACTCAACTTAAAATAATGCACTGACCACCATCTGAGAGCTGACCAGTGTCCACTGACCAGTAGTTGACCACTAGAACTTTTATACTAGCAGGCTTTTAAAAATAGACTACTGCAACGCAAGCCGTCACTGATGAGAAACACGGCAAGAAAGGCGCTGTGCCTGTCTACCCAGCTGAACAGTGAAAATCAATGGAAGAAATATGCATCAGCTGTTCGTGTGCAATATGCAAACTGCATGAAAGCCTGGCGCTGTTAACAAGCTTTGTATTTGTAATACACCCAACTCTATTCATCCAGATGGGTTGTTTGTTCACAGCACATTAACAAGTTCCCTTGGTTTTGTGAAACAGGTCAGGATTAGCAGTGGAAAATTTTAGGATTCTTCCTAGGATCTCTTTCAACTAACTTAACTCCTGGAACCTTTTACGTATCATTAAAAAGAAAGATGAAGATAAGATCCGTGAGGTGAACTTTGCAAGGAATACTCTCGCTGTTAACGCAAACAATTTATCAGAAATGTAACATTACACGAAAGTTATATTTGTTTCAGTAATACGCGAATGCAATGCAGAACTGCCATTGACGTAAGCCTGAATAAATGTTAACAAGCAAATTATCTCTAACATTTATGCCTTTGGGAGTCATTTCATTTCACTGGATACCTTTTACCTATAAGCTCGATCATCGATATAACAGAACCATACCTAATATTCAAGAATTATAACATCAGCCTTAATTATGGTGACTAATATATCCTGAAAAATGTTTGTGGTGACAATAATATAATTACAATGGTGCACAGACCATATATGCACGGTTTAGAAAACAAGGCAACTGCTTCTATAGACGTCTTACGTCAGATTTTCCAAAAGCTGTTTTCTGTTGTTTTTCTCTCGGTTATCCTTCCTTTTTGTGCGTTACGCTGCTATGCTATGAAGACAGCTGTTCTAATTAAACCACAGAAGTGCTAGTTGGTTGGCAAAGTTGCTGTTTATTTGTTTCTATTTTTATGTGCATTCCCTTTTCAATACCGCTACCCCATTCTTCAATGACTAAGATTCTCACAATTTACAAACTTTAAACGCTGAAATGAACACAATGTGTGTGCCTGAGCAACTCGACAGTGGGCCAAGACAATAAGGACAAGAACACTAAACGACATACACGTAGTTGTATCAAAATATACCTCCTCTGATAGAAGCTACATTTTAACAAAATAAATTTTTTTGTCCGCCCCTGGATGAGTACAACTACGAAATAAAGCAAAAGTAATTCCAAAAAGCAAAAGCAATGCTGCACAGAACACCGAGTTCATGAACAAAGAAACTGCAGTGTCCAGTTTCCCTTCGAGCACACAGTCAAGGTACGGTCAGCTAGATACATACTTAAATCGCCTCTTTTAGCTTTGTTCACTAACCAGCATAAATTAATCTAGAAATAAAAGGTAGGCCTGCTATTGTGTCTTGAAAAGAAAATTACTGTCATCAGTCCTCTCATAGTAACCACACTTTGTAACTAAAAACGTCAGTTTAGGCCAAAAAAGTAATTTGAAATTAATAGTTTATGTAAACGTAAAGTACAGGGGGCACACAGTTTTGCAACCAGTAAATAATTTAAAAGAATAGAAATGTACAAAAAACATAATTACTGCGGAAAGGCCCTAATTCACATAGAAACGTGATCAAACTCCTTAGCCTTGCAAATCTGCCACTGAATCAGATACCCTCGGTGGTTCAACTGACAGCTGCCCTATATAAATTAATCTAAACTACTGTCCGAACGGCGTGTAGACATCTATTTGGACTCAGGATGATTCGCCACAAAACGACAATTTCAACACAATTTCCTTTGGACACATATGCACAAGGTGATTTGGACACGTAGGTTTATTCGGACACAAAGGCAATTTGGACACAAGATGATTTGGACACATACGTCATTGGACACAAGTCAGTTACTGCAGTTACTGTTCAGGGACTTGGGTTCCAGGTAGCTAGAAAAAGAATCTTACTCAAAACTGATTGATAATGATTATTCGTTTAAACCACGTTTTTTAGACATCACAAAACCCTTGAATTTTGCAGAAAAGTGGTTTAAAGTCAGCTGTCCCCATGATTTTAACTGTGTCCAAATAACGTTATGAATACAAATAATCTACATGTCCAAACTATCTAGTGTCCTATGTGTTCAAATCATTTTGTATCCAAATGACCTGTGTCCAAAATACCTAGTATCCAAATAACCTAAGTGTCTAAAATGTATGTGTCGAAATAGCCAGCGTCTATAAACCTCCGTGTCAAAAACTACTGTTATCTGTTTAAACGATCCCATCCTATGGTCCTATAGTACAGTAACACTGAGTCAAGAATCCCTAGTTTAGCTTCAGCCAATGTATGTGTAAGTACTACCACAGTACTACGCTGGGTATTCAAATTTTACTAAGTCATGAAAAATACACCTTAATTACTCAATTGTCCCAAAACACTTACACTCTATAGCCCCATAGTAATGAATGCATAGACACAAAATCGAACCTAAATGTGTTGTTTCTGAATGTCCGCTTTTAAATGTGAATGAAATGTTCCTTGCTCGAAATTATGAATAAGCAAAATCTTTTCAAATAAACCTGTCATTGGAATTTTCAATAAGTTGGTTATGACGACAGTGGCTGTTGAACCAAACACGTCATATCAGTTTAGATAATCCATGGAAGAGATTTCTTAACAGGTATTTGACAGAAGGTAACCTTTATCCAGGCACGCAAATCTAAAAATTGGTTCACTGACTGATTAGTGTGAACAGGTACGCAAGACAAATAAGGACGAAACGTAACTAATGTGAACCATGCTGTGTGCGCAGGGCAGAAAAATGTACTGAAATTAGATTTTGGTCAAAAATACTCTGCAATATGACTTCGCATGTAATATAAAAGCGTATAACACGTTCTGTGATATTTTTTGACAATTTAATTGCACTTGGAGATTATGCCTGTGATCAAAACGACTCTGTTTGTTAACATTTTTTGCAATTTATCCTGTCCTGTTCTGCATTACAATTTACAATACTACCACCTATTAAGAAATTACTTTCTATCATCTGTCAGCACTTCACATTATCGCGCATGCGCTGAAACAAAGAAAAGTGTTTTGAGTATTTTCACTATCGGGATTTGATTCTGAAGTCTCAGCTCCTCTGCATGACCCTAGTTTGCCAAATAAACAAAACGCAATTTTTGCCTTGATTGTAACAACATCTAGACAAAATCTCCCTCCCACTCGAGAAAATGTAAAACTCACCCTCTGACCCCGACGCAGTTAACCAGGAACCTAATTATAATTTTTCTGTAAACGCGTGCAAGTATTTTGAAGACCTTAGTAATTGGTTAATTTATTCAGTTCTATGTAGCCTGCTAACTACAAGGACAAATAAGATCGTCCTACGCAGAACACACAATAAGCTTACGCTAGTAATGCCTATGTTAGCATGTACTTCAATCATTAAATACTTCGTGACTGATTGATGTACTAGGTGATTCTTGTTTATCTCGTAAGATTCAGTTATGCAAACAACATGGGACTACGTGCAACTTGGTGCAGCATCAAGTCAATCGCCTTTGACACCAGAAACTAGAATAACAAGAGAAACTTTCCCCAAACAGCAGGAAATCGGTACAAATCTCCAGGTTCCAAACAAAAATAGCAAATGATCACTTATATAATCAAAACACACAAACCAAACTCACAAGATATACATGACATCTCGTTTTCTCAAACTCGCAAACCTCCACCAACATTTCTATATTTTCCGCTCTATGGCAGAGTCTATAGCAGAGCACGGAGATATCGTAAGTCTGGAAAGACTGTAAAAACAAAAGATTGGGAGTAAACAGTACATAAACGTGTTTCTGACCTTGGCTCCCATTTTGTCACAGCACTTAGTATGACATGAAACAAGCACAATGGGTTGTGGAGGTTTTAACTTAGCAGTAGATTCAACCATATTCCATTCAAAATTTTTAATGACATGCAACCAAACGAAAGAATGTAAGTCATGCACATGTGTATAAGAATCTAATTTTTTACATCTTTTTAAGTTGATTCGACCAGTGTAATGCTACCTTACTTACACTGTTTGTCGGTATACATTACAGTGATTAGAGCAGCTATTGTAATAAGTTTACACATAGTTATCAAAACTACAATTTATTCACCATATAACAGCTTACTGGTACCATTATTGCATTGACTTGTTTTAGTTTGCTCTTATTATGCAGCTATTGTGTTTTACACATGTTGGATACAGAACATGTGGGCCATGCAGATGATACTAGTGACTGTAATCCTACGGGCCGCCTGGTCTTTCGGCGATTGTGTACAGCTGAGGACTATGTCTGGGGTTTCATAGGTTCTCGAATCTCGACAATCCCGTCTTTGGCTGAATCGCACTTAGCCTACTGTCGCTGCACAATCCTGATGCTTGTTGGTACATGCGTCTTTACACCATTAGGTTGCACATACAGTTCAGATAAAAGGCTCCTGTAAGCCTCTTCAAAACTGCAATCTGAACAAGTTACCAAAGGGTTTTGCAAAAGGAGCTCGCGAAAAAGTTGCGCGGTTTTGTTCTAAAAAATCTTTTTATAAAGGAAAGCGGTGCCAATCTCTCCAAAACAGACAATCTACGTTATTTTATTTTTATTCATGCTTTGTTTTTTTAAATGCTGATACATACAGTACTATTACTGTAATACTACTATATATAGCCGAACTAGATATTATGCAAAAAGTATATTAAAATAAGTAGTCCAATTTAGTTCTAGAGCAAATGTGTAGAACACGGTCGACCTCAGCACAGACAAACAGTTTTAAAGCAACATTCAAAAAGTCCCAATTCACTATTCGAACTCGACAACCAAAAAGTTATAAAACCATAAAGATGCTCACTATTTATGCCATTATAATCGAAATGTTGTGGTTTAATTGAACTCACCAAACGATTTCAAACGGAATATAAAATGATCAAGAAAAGAATAAGCTATAATTAGCAGATCCTAATATAGATTTAACAGGCCAACATTCCATGCAAAAAAGTTTTGTCTATATTTCACACCTACATATAATAAAACAGGAATACGGTGTACTAATACAAGACTACGTTTATCTGGCGATTTCTACCCTTTCTATTTACTATAATACTAACACTTTCAACGGGAGAAGAATAGCCAGTAATTATTTAATGTAACAATTTTCCCATTTATATGAATAATGGGAGAACCAATACCCAAAGAACATTGTGCCCTCCCTTAATAACAAGTGAAAGATTTCGCCTGTAAACATGTTATACTAACATGCCTCTACAAGACATCTCGCACCTCGCTGAAGTCGTTCAACTGAGGTGAATAACCTTACGTAATAAAATAGATCAAGAGAATAGAAATTTTCCGCTGCGCGCGCGGCTGCGTTGCTGTTGCCAGGGGAATGTTTTAAGCATTTTTTGGTTTTAGACTTACATGTATTTTCGCAGCAGCTAAAACACTAGCTGCACCAGTTTATCATTTCACTAAAGCCCTTTTAGCTTAGCTAACTAGTTTGGGTAAATTTTAGCCATTTTCGTACAGGACTATGGACACTATATCTTAATGCTAATCAAGCCAAATCAGTGCTTGTATAAATTTTTGGGTATAACAACGAGAACAATAAAATATGAGTACCTAATTGCACAAATGATTCTGAAACCTGGGAGTATCATAGCAGTTAATTATGCAAACAAAAGTGATTATTGAACTTGTGTAATTTCCAAGAATAAGCACACGCCTCCACAGACTGCATAACCGTAACGGCACAACTTCAGTGTTACATTAGCCTAATTAGTAAATAATTGTTGTTGTCACTAGTCAGAGCAAACACCCAAAACAAAACTAATTCCTAGAATCTACTTCAATTCATATATTAAAATGAATGATTACAAAACTACTTTAATGCCTGAAATTAAAAACAAAAACATTTTTAGTGGGAGCATTGTAATATGTAACGAACTGTCATGTTAATTGCTAAATAATCATGAGTTGAAGGTCGGCATGGTTCGGCAGCCCAAAGTTTACCAATATCGTAAGACGTTATATAAATATTAATGTTGCACTCTAGCAGTTCATCTTGATCAGATTTAGGGCTCAGTTCATTGTACGCAAATGACCTCATATATTTTACAAAGAAACCTCGCCAGCCAAAAGCGCTTTTTGCGAATAATTGTGTCTTCTAAAAAAGCATTTCAGGATATGCTAACTAAATGACACAAGTGGCTTAAAGCACAAGAAAACCCTCCACTTACATAAAGCTTAAAAATTCGTCTTGGAATTTTATACCACCTATATGCTGCCTTTTTGCATATTAGACTTGCGTTGCGTTAACGCTGTATAAATCATGTAAATCTAAACTCCCGCGATGAGCGTTAGACATAGCCATTTTGACGATATGTCATTTTAAACAAGTTTAGATTACTTTGTGTACACAGAGCATACATAATCAGAGCATTCGTAGCGCGCACGTTACTAACTAAGGAAAATTTAAAATTACTGTATCTTGTCAAGAAGATAATACGTTTTTCGGTTTGTGAGTGGTGCACCCTGGAAGGTGAGTAGCGAGATTTTACCAATTAGTGAAAGCATTTTAAATAATTAATAATTTTCTTTTCCAGTTACATAAGTCTTTCAAGCAGGTAAGCAAAATGCTGAGTAATATAATTTTGCATGGAAAGTTTTTTAGGACATAGTTTAACATTTGCCTTTCTTCCCCTGATTTATGTTGTGCGTATATGACGGGATGTAATGGTGCAGTCGGAACAGTGCCGCGGGAAATTTAAAATGAAAACAAAGAAAAATCCCTTTAATGCGAGTACGATATAAACATAAAATTGCTATAAAATAATATAATTTTTTAAGGCGATTTTTTCTGAAACCTAGTTTAGGGTACCCCTTTTCTGGTCCCTTAAGCCACGCTAAAAAGTAGCTTTATGTATGCTACAAATGGGTATGATATTAATATAGATTCTACGTAACAGTATGTGTGTTAGTATACAAAGCGACTGCGTAAGCATACAAGGTGAGATGTATATGACATTTTCAACTTAGCTGCTGGCTGATATGTAGCTAACTGCTGTATTTAGTTCACTTACTCGAAGGAAAATTAGGAAAAAAGCTCAAGACATCATATAAACAGCTTTTTATACAGTTAGATATTGTGCAAGGCAGACTGCGGTAGACGGTTGCAGCAGAACCGGGATCTAACTCACCGGGAAGGATAATCTTCTGAATCTAGAACGAAGCACCCGGCAGAAGTGAGCAAGTCATGTTCGGATGTCAAATACATTCTCGATGACCACCCTTCAATGAAAGAAATAGCCTGAAACTATAGGTTACAGAAGCATGACAACCGTCACCAGGCCATTTGATAAGTGGACCCGACGCTATTTTACTTCGCAGCCAAACACAGACCTTTTACCACAACTGGTGATAAAGCAAAAACAAGATTATATCGATAATTTATTCACCAAGTGACAAGAGAGAGGGCAGGAGGGTGCTTGCACATTAGGCAACCAACAAAATATTTTGCATGAACATCCGTGACCCACCAGGTTGTCACACAAAAGTTGTGTTACTCTATACACAACACGTGTTATCTTTATCTCAATGCAAATAGTGATTTAGGTTAGTAACAAGACAACCCACAATTTGTCTTCATCGTATCTTCACAAAGCTCGCTATACCTTCGCAGTAGCAAACAGAAAATCATTTTCCAGTCTCTTCGCAAACTTACACGAAGAAAATAATGCTACAACGTTTAGTGTCCAAAATAATCAATGCCGTTTAGATTACGATCCTACAGTTATGATATGAAACAAAGGCTTCCGTTAAATAAAGATAGGTATTTTATTTTTATTTATTACAATTATATAAAGGTTATAAATAATGCTAGAAATTATAGCAGATATAGCTATAGCTACAGCAAGCTGTAGGACTAGTGCTTTAGTAGGCAATATATATATATATATATATATATATATATATATATATATATATGCATTCTTGCCCCCAAAACTCCAAGAAGGCTTCTAAAATTCGTTTTCTGCAAATCATATTACCATAAACTTTTCCTCAGCAAAAGCGTTTTAAGAGGTTATAACCAGGTAAAACATGAATGTGCTTATACATCATTTGTCGAAAACATGACATGTGCAAATGTGCTTATACATCATTCGTCAAAAACATGACATGTGTCAATCGTCCTCTAATCATTTTCGCAAACGAACAAATACAAGTCAACCAGGTATAGTTTCCGGTACTCACAGGAGGGAGAATTCCATGGGAATATCCCGAGTTATTTACTGCTCAGATAAGCACGTCTGAAAGCAACGTGCAACCCCAATGCTCGCTGTAATTTGAGCAAATAAATCACTGGGTCAAGGAGAGCAGTCTAAGCCGAAAACATGTTATTGCAGTTTGTATTGGCATTTTCCGTTTCTGCCACTCAACTGAATAAGTTTGATGAAGTTGATGATATGTTCCGATGAGTTTTAAAATTTTTTAAATCCGAAAATTGATCATGGCACTAAATCCAGACCGTACATAATACTATCATAAATCTTAAACATTCCAATAAAGTGAATAAATGGAGCAAAGGATATCCAAACTACAATCTCAGCAATAACAGTCAACAAACATTAATAAACTATAATAAGTGTGAATATTATTTTTGTCAAAGAACAACGAATAATTCGTATGCGTCGTTACTTTCTCATTAATATCTTTATAAAAATTCAGAAATTTTATATCAAGATTTCTTTGAAAATTGAGCCTGGACAGCATCCACGGCTACAATAAACATGTTCGCCAGTGAAAGAGTTAAATTATTGAAAGGACTTGGTGATACAACAATTTAGCGTATTTTCGCAAGGAACCTGTGAACACAAAACTAAAGCATGAAATATCTTTAGATATGTACAGACACCTTATTGTGAGGTTATTTTATGTTCTGTTAAATGTGAAATTGCTTGTACACACTGTTGTACTTCCTGTCCCCCAACTTACCCTACTCGGAAATTGCTCAATTTTGGGCAACAGCATTACAGCACCAGATGCGTGAATTAGTCTGAATAGTTCTTAATTAAAGTCAAGACACTGAACAACTTTAAGGAGTATAGGTTAAAAGAGAAAACTGTTGGATGGCGGCTCGTAACCTTCAGAAGGGATGGACAGAGGTTAAAGGTTGCAACAATGCAAAAACTGCAGCACAAAAAAAACACACGAGATAAAAGAGAACGGCAGCTGGCAAAGAAGTAATCAAGAAAAAAGAAAACTATAGGGATAGAAAGTCGGATGATTACAATCAAGTGATATACTACACTTGACGCATTAGCTAAAACGAAATGAAAAACAGCATTTTTATATTTGTTTCGACCAGTTATATTATTCACAAAACGAGTTTTTCAGCTCGTCCACAATCATCACTTGACTTAGCATAGGCTGAGCCAAACTTGTTCCTCCTCACAACTGTCAACAAGACAAAGCCTATTTTAACGTGCATAAATTGCTTTCGCATAATTTCACATATGGCAAACTACTTCTATTATGACTGCGGAAACAATTTCCGATTCCGGCTACGAAAACTGTTCACGAGATGATGGCTGATTTTGTACTGTTCATACCGCTCTGAGCGCTTTCATCGCCATTGCCAATTGATTTCATCATCTTCATAATGCAGCCTCTCATAAATAAGCCTAATGAAATAATTAAATGTAAGATACAAAAAGACCTTCGTATGATCCTGAACTGAAAGTTGTCGATTTTTTTCTGGAAAAAAGACTGTTAAAATTCTAGCCACAGCGATTCCTTTAGACGTCGCAAATGGTTACGGAAACGGTTAAAAAACTTCAAACAATAGAAGTCGCGTTGCTGTCGCCCAGTTTTTTCATAGCTAGCGGGCAGACAGACTTATTGTTTAAAAACAAGACGAACAAGTTTTTGTCGCCAGCCAGGGCAGGTAGATAGGTAGACTGCAGTCTATACAGCTATTACTAGAAAGACATTTTTTATTTATACGACGTGACTCGATTGGCAGTTAGTATTTGCAAAACAAATGCCGCTTCGTATGACCCAGCTTTCAGCATTGATTCTTAGCTCGAGTTTGCGCCCTGAGTGCCCCTAACAAAGAAACGCTTTATACTGTTCAACACAATGCCAGTTGCTGGGCAAAACAGATAATTTTACGTTGGAGGAGGGCAGTGGAAAGTTTGTCCAGTACCATAAAGGCAAAATAATGGACAATGCCTTTTCATTTCACGCAAATATAAAGTTGATTTTTCTTTCATAACAATAATGTGTTTGATCCTAAAATTTAGTATTAAGCACACTATTGCCTCATCTATATTTATACTTAAGACTTACCCACTCTAAATTAAATTGTTAACATATTATTTAATTATCAGAAACGCTTTGGCATTATTATAGGTATTAGTATAATTTTTGCCGTACTCCAAAGTGGTGGGGTAAGATGCCAAAATCATCTTGTTTTCCTTTGAATTTAAATTTACGGACGTTAATTTTAACGCTAATACCTTTACTATTTCAATAATTAGACGGTAGTGATATATGACTCATAATAAATAAATAAGTGTTATGATGATAAAATAACCTTTTAACATGAAAGGTGATTTTTTTATGAGTGCCGAGATAAGAGAGGTGGTAAGTGTGTTATCAGTTAACACTGTCACTTATACGTTTAAGCAGTTAGTTCATAACTAGAACTGTTCAAAATTTGGTTTTAGTCAAATGTTAGTACTAAGACCCACATTCTGCACCAACGGCTTTTGTTCAAGAAGGAAACTGGTTTAAAATCGTGACAATTTAAATGAATTTCTTTATCCCCCATTGGCCCCAAGCATACCACACACGTGAATTAGCGGAAACAAAACGAATTTTTCTAAATGTTTTCTCAAACAACGACGACAGCTTCGAAAGCCAAGTTAAATGGTTCGAAACTTCTGTTCAAATGTATTTAATAAGATTCGCCAATTACTAAACGGTCCATGTATTATCCCAGCCTTGCTTCGCTTAACTCTCAGCCAAGTATACAACATACAGAGAACAAATTCCCGTTTTCGCAGATCAAGTTGCAAAGCCACCAGCCAGAAACATTAGGACCAAAAACAGGAAGTATTTTATTTATTTATAAAACGTTATTGCACAGGCAGTGTTAATTTACGAAGTTCAAAACAAAAACGCATTATTAATCTGATATTGTGGAGCATATGCAATAACACAGTTTTAATAACTGCACTGCTCGCGGTTTAGTATCGCGCGGATTTCGCATACACTATAGCGCTGAACGCTTTATAATAAGCGTATCAATTGGCTTCCGCTGTTTAGCCGCAGCCTGGCGTGGAAAAGTTAGACCAGGAGGTGGAAAATTTAGTTCTATAGCTAAAAATATCTGGCTTCACCAGCCTGCGAACAGCTTAGAAACCATAATAGACACACAAGGTAAATAACAAACACACATTAAACAAAAACGAAAACGGTGTACTGAAATACTAGAGGTTTTTTGCTCTTTTTGCACCTTTTATTGCATCTAACTTAATTTTGTTTCTATGGCATTTTACAAAAAAGTCAAAATTCACGACTGGATGAAGTTGATAGCAAGATTAAGCCACAGCAAATGTATATGGCGTATGAATTATATTTTTAAGCTTACACATCATCTCATTAAAAGCTTGTTTTTTTGTAGTAAAAATTGATTCAAATAAACCCTTGTCTTGTCTTGTGAAGTGTTTTCACTTTTTTTAATACGACAATAAGATAAGGTTATTTGAACTTATTTCTAAACATGAATTAAAATACTCGTAAAACTGGACAACTTTTGGTATCACCGTATTAAACCAGTATATGTATATAACATGTACAGTAGGCTGCAGCCATACGATTAGCAAAAAAAGTTTGCTAGGTGTTTTAGCTTTGACTCACCAATTTCCCCTCCGCCACCCGTGTTTGTCGTCTCTATCACAGTTTCAGGATGAAATCCCTCTTTTACTTCGGTATGGAAGAGGACCTCTTCTAATCTCTGGAACATTCCCTGAAGATTTTGCGAGACATTGGCGCTGCCTCCGCTACTAGCTGTGCCAGAATCTAACTGACTTGGCGTACGCTTATATTGCACTACAGTTGTCTTGCTCATATCGGGGTACTTCATCGGGCCAATTACAAATATACAATAGCTAGAAAATAGCATGTATACAATAGATCGCAAATTTCTTAACGTGCACACGTACACACACAAAACTCGTGTGTGCTGCAGCTACAGTGTAACAGCTGATTGCCATACAGTACACCGGCGTGGCAACATGAGATAAGAATAGCAACCAATCACAAGCGGGGGAGTGTCACGCTCAGCCAATAGCATCTGAGGTAGGTGATACACAAGGAAGGCTGCTTAGAAAATATTTATTCTGACTGTCAGCTGGTGCAGGAATCGATGCGTTATTAGTAACCAGTGTGAGCTTCGCGGCTTGTTATTGTAAACATGTAATTCTTAGAATTCTCGAGCAACTTATACGATTTTAGCAATTTTTTAAAGGTTAGGAGTCATGCGTAGTTAATAATAGACTCCCACATATTACTAGGTCTTCTTCTCTGCAAGCAAATTTTTATGTAAACAGTTTGATTTTGTAAAGTATAGCCATGTTTCATTTAATGTTGACTTTCAATGAGGTGTGCTCTCTGTGTGTACACATTTGCACACTCTCAATGAAGTGCGCTGACTGCATGTACACTTGTGTACACTTTCAGTGAAGTGAACTCTCTGTATGTACCCATGTGTACACTTTCAATAAAGAGTGTTCTCTGCATGTGCCCATGTGTACACTTTCAATAAGTGTGCTCACTGCGTGTACCCATGTGTACACCTTCAATGAAGAGTGCTCTCTGCAGGTGCCCACTGTACACTTTCAATGAAGTGTGCTCTCTGCGTGTACCCATGTGTACACTTTCAGTGAAGAGTGCTCTCTGCATGTACACATGTGTACACGTTCAATGAAGTGTGCTGTCTGCGTGTGTGTACACTTTCAATAAAGAGTGCTCTCTGCATGTACACGTGTACACTTTCAATGAAATTTGCTCTCTGCGTGTACCCTTGTGTACACTTTCAATAAAGAGTGCTCTCTGCATGTGCCCATATGTACACTTTCAATGAATTGTGCTCTCTGCATGTGCCCATAGGTACACTTCCAATAAAGAGTGCTCTCTGCATGTGCCCATATGTACACTTTCAATGAAGAATGCTCTCTGCGTGTACACATGTGTACACTTTCAATGAAGTATGCTCTCTGCGTGTGTGAACACTTTCAATAAAGAGTGTTCTCTGCATGTACACGTGTACATTTTTAATGAAAAGTGTTGTGTGTACAATGAAGTGTGTGTCCTGCGCGTACCCATGTGCACGCTTTTAATGAAGAGTACTCTGTGCAACTCTTAATTTTAACAGTTGCGATCAAGTTTCAGTTTTTGCCGTTTTCTGGCGTTTGTGTGTTACAAGTAAGACAATCACAGCATAAATAACACGGCAAGAATGCTATCAAAAGAAGTTAAATAATTGAGCGGCCATAAGTAGGTCTGTACTGTTATTAAATACGCTATTTATGAAATATAGGTTTCATGCTGGTGCATTTTATGTATTCTCATGTTAATGAGCTTTTCTTGTGTGTCAAGAAAATGATATGCCTGCTAGACAGAAAGAAGTGGATAGGCCTCGACATATGTTTTGACATTTTTCTAATATCTTTTCCTAACTCTTGTCATCTTTTATGTTCAAAAATCAAAGAGTCAACAATATTTCATTATTGAAAAAATGAGCCTTGACAGTAGTTTCATAGAGTAACTCGCATATGCGTACTATCTACTCCAGGCCCCCGCGTTCAGATTTTACAAGTAGCGTGGCGCTACCTAGGAAGACGATTAATAGATCACAAGGCGATCAAAGCCTACAAGGAGGTCTGCGTTTGTAGTTTAAAACTGCGTCTAAAAGACATAGTTTAATCAATAAAGAATTTAATCGTAAGAAAATTGAAATATAACTGTTTCTCTCATCGTCATGTTTAACTTTGCTTTTTTCTGAAAAATTTCACTAATCAGCTAGCTGACAAACATACCTTGGGAATATCTTAGACCAGGTGGGCATATTGGACCTTAATATTATGAAATTGATAAGAACAGTAAAGGACCAAATGTGTTTGTTAGACTGAAGATTGTGTCAAAAAGTCGTACAAAGCGTGAATATAAAATCTTTGCTCACTTGTAGGTTTCAGTAGCTACAAAGTCGGGAGTGGAGTGCGTAAGACACAGACGTGCAACAATAAAGATAATCTCTAAATCGTCAGTAAAATAAATTACGCACCTATTATCTTTTTACATTATTTTGAGACCGCCTTTCGGCCGAAAGGGGCTCGCCAAAATTTATTATTATTATTATTATTATCGTGCTTCGCAGAACCCCTGGCAGTATTTGTAAGATGCTTGCAAGCAAGTACCTGTGGTGTGCTAAAACCCGACGTTCGCGCAAACCAACTGTTTGTGGTGTATTAACGGCTGTCAGCCTGTTCACGTTGAATTACGGTTCTGTGGCGATTATTGCCGAAAACTAGTAATTTTTTTAAAACCTCATGGTCAACATGTGCAAACATTAAGAAATTTTTTAAGCCAGAAACCCTCGACGCGTATTTTTTTTGCCAATATAGTTTTTCAAAATACTTTTTCATTATTTTAGAATAACATAATAATATTAATTCTTATTTTAACAGACACGCATTTCAAATAATAATGATATCAATGATGCTCTACAAGATAAACACTGACAGTTTTAAAATTACAATAAAATTAGAAAATAAGTAGTAATTTAAAAAGCAGAAAAGCTACACAATCGTTAGTCAATAATAAGCCTAGAAACAGCACAAAAATAGACATTAATGGAATAAAAAGATTTCGAAAATTTTCTTTAATGCTGTTGCTGTCTGTGACATTTTATTCTAATTTTTAAAGACGTTTCGTTATTTCAAAAATAAAAATACATTTTGAGAATAGAGCTAAAGAAAAAGGTAAACGTACAGTTGGAGACAAACAACGAATAATGTGTAGACAAGCTATTTGTTCTAGAGTTCTCAGTCGCGGGATTCGAACCCGAGACTGTTAAACGTACATAATGTCCGCGACATTAGTGTTGTTGACCGTGATGCTTATGAGATTATATTTGTTTACAGGGATAAGACTTGGTTATAATCTGTGAAACGAATTTTTTTGTTTGCGTAATTTTAACGTTCAGATACATATATAAGTTTCAAAATGAGTTTGTTTTACTAATTTTTGTTGATTATTTATTATCAATAACGTATGATTAAATAATTTATTTCTGCTGTTTATTTTCATTACTATTATGCCACAGGGGCACACAAAAACAGAATTAATTCTGCTGGTATATATTAAGAAAATGCTTTTGAGGGACTTCGCTAGCTATGGGGTAAGAACGCCGTTTTGCTCATTATATAAAGCCGAGGTGCACAACCGTTTGTAGTGGATTACTACCTATAGCTTTAATGTATTACGGAAAGCGTTTATAAAGTGTTAAATTTGACGAACGAATGTTGGTATCAGTTGTGATTGCTTTTTACACATACGATATGATAGGAAAATTCTAGATGAGAGAGTCGGAGAAAGAGAAAGAGGGAGCAATACGAAACAGAGTCAGAAGAGAAAGAGAGAGGGGGGCGAGAGAGGGGGAGGGAGGAGAAACAGGGGAGAGAGAGAAAGAGAGTGTGAGAGAGAGAGAAAGAAGGGAAGAGAAAGAGAGAGAGAGGGGGGAGAGAGAAATTCTTAGAGAAAAAATAAGCGAGCTAATCATTGTAGCATTACAATCTGAAATAACTTGGTGAAGACTTTAAGCCTGTAAACTAAAACATTTTATTACAAAATCCTAAGCACGACCAAATATTACAATAAAAATAAAAATTCAACATTAACATTCAAGTTGAATTGTGTTTATCTTCATCTAAATCCTACAGAAAATGAACTTGTTTTCAATACGTTTATTCTTCCTAGATGCAACTCTGGCGTTTAACTGCACTAATTACATTCAGTAACTAGTAGTGAAATACATTAAATTTGAAGCTCTGGCTTTATAAACCTAATCAGAAGCCTTCAGCTTGAAAAGTAAGCTATACGTCAAACTATTGAAATTTAAAACCTGACTACTAAAACAATACTTAAATCTGTACAATTTTACACATGGTTAACGTTAAATAAATTACTACACAGTAGACACATGTCTATTATAAATCTCTTATTGTATAAGCAGCACTGACATTAAACATCAAGAAACTCACTACAAGTTTGCTTTTTTATGAAACGTCGCAGCCAGCAATTTAAAAAGATGAGGCTCTATATACAGTAAATAACGGGTAGTAAAGAATATCTTAATGAAATTAAATTTTAGCGTTATAATTATCGGATTATTCTGGGACATTAGCTCCTGTATAGAAAAAGTGACGTAAACCAAAGACCACCATTTGAGAGAATCAGCTGTCTTCCAAAAACAGTAGATTTTTCTGGTTTGAAAAAATTTAAAAAGAGAACGGTCTGTCACAGAGATTTGTATAGCTCTGTGGCGGTGCATTATTATACAGGTTTAAAGACATATCAATTAATTTAAAACGAAATCTGCTTAAGTATAGAAGTTATAATTAAATAACTTAGTAAATTATTTATTTAATCAGTTATGTATCATGAAAAAGAGTTTTGTACACGCTAAATCGTTCTGACAAAGAAACGGAAAATGACATGCAAATGCTTGCCTATAGCTGCACACAGACACATACTCATAGACTAATTTTCACAACACCGGATAATAAATTTAATCTTCAGCTCTGCTGCCAGTTTTTACATAGCTAACAAGTCATGTCAATCCATCAAAAATAGTCTAGCAAACTGACTTTGGACAAACCTCAAGAACATTAATGCCATTTTAAAATCTGGCATTCATAATGTATGTTTTTGAACAGGTAAGAGGATATTTAACTTTGTCGAGTACAGTGATAAAATCATATCAACAATTAGTATTGTTCAATAAAGATAACTGTTACCCAAGGCAAGAAATCAGCACAACTTTTGGTTGCGATACAAGAATCTACAAATGACATGCTATGTTATTTAACAGTTAGATTTATTATTTAATGTGTCTGTCAATATTCTCATGCAATAACTTACTTTTGATACTGCAGCAATTTAATATTTTAATGGCATCAAAAACATACACAATATACTAATATATATATATATATATTATATAAGTACATTTTCACTTTTTACATTGTACTATTCTGATATTAAACATCTATATTTATTACAGTGTACTGTGTTGCAGTTAGATCTCAGTCATAACAGTAAATAAGACCATAATAGTGCTTTTTAAACTTACAAAAAATAAAACTTATGTGGGGCTACTTAAAAAAGAAATTATGACATTTCACCTGTTTTAAGAGATTCAAAAAATTTTGATAGCATTTATCAAATTCCTGTGAAAATTTTCAGGTTAATTAATGTTTGGTTTGATAGAGCATGAAAATTAAGTCGTCTACCTTACCAAAATTATTAGGAAACACAATGTCTATACTATCAAAATTACAAATAATTACAATAGTAAAGCTTGGTTGTTTCGAAAATGTTATTTATGCTAGGCATTATGTAATAAATACACAGTATTCACACGTCTAAGCTGTTGAGAGTGTGTTCAGCAACGATACACTTAAGACATTTCTTTCGGGTCACTCTGTAGATTTCTATTTACAATTGCGTGTCCAGAAACGAACTGTTTATTTCTGAAAAGGGAGAAAAACACTGATATAAACAACACCAAACAACTAGAAGTCATATCACTGTGCCAAGCGTATGCATACTGAAGTATGTACTGTGTAGGCCCTATCAGTTTTAGATTTTGAAAAAATATAAAAATGATGCCTAAAACGTATGAATAAAAAGTATAATTACACAAGTCACAAAAGTAAGGACAAATTTGATGCACAAATTGCTGCTTCGTCAAACTATTCAAAATTAAAAAGCTGTAGGTAGCACTTTTTTGAAATGCTATTAGCCTCCTGAACCGCCCAGATCCAGTTGGCAGCTGTTTTGACACTGTATCCGGACTTACCATGTTTCATATTTTTTTGCATCCTTTTAGGTATCTCAACCATCAAGAGATTCTAGCATATTAGAATAAAACAGAGAAAATCCCAGATTGCCTCTTATAAAGTAAACTTTTGCATTTATAATTATCGTGAACGGTAATTAAATTTAATAGTTGCTTTTGCTTGTACATTATTTTAACAAATTTTCGAATGCCACCAATGCAAAAAATTAATATTTACCGTTATTTTCTCCGCAAGTGAACGCAAAAGAACAACAATGTACAGTCATTATCAATCAAAAATTAATTTAAATAATCACCATAACGTGCAAGTTAGTCCATTCTACACAACATACATGCAGAGTACGTAATCGTAATTTTCTATGTAACTCACAAAAAGTATAATTTATTTACAATTTCTTAGTTATATATCAAGTTTAGTATAGCTTACAAGCCTATAGTTACAGTATAGCTACCTGATATATGCTTACTTAATGTAATCCAAGCACATTCACTCTGAATCACAAAAAAATTTGATTCTGCTGTTTATGCAAATTAGATTAAGTTTGTTGACGCTTACACTGGCACACTACTAACTTTCGTCAATCAGTTCCAGCCAAATAAGTTATTTTTAAAGGAAAACCGGATGATTGTGTAAACACGAGTTCAGAATAAAGAATGTTCTGAAATATTGAAAACTACAACAGCTTATTTTAAACCAAAGCTTAGATTAAATAATAATTACGCCGGATACTCAAATTTCGTTAAACTTTCAAAGCTACGCGCGGCTCAGTAAATCTACTAAGATTGGCAGCGGCGCCTTTTTGTCACATCCGCGTGGCCAACTAATAGAAGGCGGTACCGTGATAACCATGATCATGAACTGCTGTGTTAGTTTCATGACGTCACATGATGTAAAGCTGTGACATCATGCGTTTAAGCAGTACTGTAAAATCTATGCAAATGTGCTTGATGCGCAAGGGAACACGCCTGCCATTGCACAAACTGTGGTTAGTTTCTGACGTAAGCAATAGCTGTGTTCGGTTGCCATTAATTAACTTTCTAAGCTAATTATTCAAATATAAGGAACAATTGTTAACTTTTATAGGCATGAAAATGTATATTTTGGACAGTAAATTAAAATGAGATTGAGTCTAAACAATCGTCCGGTTTTCCTTTAATTAGCACTTTCACAAAAAATCGGTAAAGTACAACAATTGAAGTCTGTTGACCAGCTAGACTACGCTTAGCCATAACTAAATACCCATGACAGAGGAGCAAGTTTTAACGATTTAATTGAAATTGGGCGACTAGAGTCAGTGGTGTGTCATAGTCAACGCATATGTGTTTATTTTCGTTAAATCATTCGTAAACGTACGAGATGACATCACCAATTGTTGTATTTCATAATAAGTTCTGTAGTTAAGATGCAAACTTGTAGGGTCTATGCTGAGACAAATTAACACGGCTACATAGTCAGCAAGTATCACACAGCAAGGCTATTAGTCACAAATAAAACAGTACAGTTTTCACGGAAAATGAGCTAAAAAACACAGCAAGGCTATTAGTCACAAATAAAACAGTACAATTTTCACAGAGGAAAATGACCTAACCACCAAACAACAATAAAAAAACGTACTCGTGGTTGAAATTTTTTACAAAGTTAGTAACAGTTGATGAAAGGGCGCCTTACACAAGAGTGTAGTTTCATGCAAGGTAGCCAGAGATACTTATTCTCTATTCTCTGTTCTCTATTATCTATACACTGTCTTGCAATATCGAATCTATAAACTGTTGTTGTCAGCTGGTTAGTAAGTAGGTATCCTTAGTTCAGAGTATTTTGTAATTGGCCTTATAACGCGGTTTCAGAAAGCCTTGATTTGCAAGGAAAAACGGAGGTCTATTAATCAAACCCACAACTCACTGTTACCAATAATAATACTATAAAGCCAGGTTATGGGGCAACTGCTTAGGCCCACTAAGCTGCAAATGTTGTATAAAAATGCAAATTATTCTACACTAGATGATTCTAAACATCTCTCTTCTCACGAAATGCCTCGCTTCATCTATCTTGTGTTTTGTAAATTTGAACACTGCAAATCATTTTGATCTATAACAATAATTATTTTATAATTAACAAACTTCAACAACTTATCTGGCTTTAGTAAATGTTAAGAAATAAATTTTGAATAGTGTGCAGGCCTATGAATTGAAGACGGTCTCAGATTTCTGATGGGGCCTACACATATGACTATAATTATAATATATGTGAAATACTGATAACAATATCAAAAAAACTTGTCTTGTTTTCCAAGAATGGTTTGCTAGTATAATGAAAATTGTTTTTTCATATTATGTGTTTGCTTTTAAGCAGTTTATCTGGAAACAAAGGTATTACACGTCTGGAACCTCCGAGGAGTTAGTTCTCATTTTAGTCACAAACATAAACTTGGCAGTAACATACAGGCTAGGTAATGGTTAGTTGGAATGGAACGGCATGCCATTGGTCACACTAGCGGCGTAACTATACCTTTCCCCAATGTGTTGTAATGTGCCGCGTGCTATATTTTGGGTCGTCTTTTGACTAAAACAAACAAAACTATGACGTTAGGAAAAACATGTTAACCCCACTTGATAAAATAAACATCGCTCCACAAAAAATGAAAAAAGAAAACAAATAACATAAAAGTTACTAAAATAAATCAATATAGACCGTTACAGGTACACTCAGTGTACCAACAACTACTGATGTATGTTAGAAGATTTGTTATCTTGATTAATTTTATTTCAGCACGCAATGTGTTAAATTAATATAAAGTTATCACAATTTTTTCCTATATAATGTACATTCGTTAAAATTTATACTGTTATAGTTACATTAGTTAGGTGAGGGTCATTAACAAACATTTCTACAAACAAGGCTCAGTTGTGCCATGTTTTTGTAGCTCGTTTGTCACCCACCTACGACCATTATTTACGACCGTTCTTTGTCTTGATTTATGGGCTTAAAAGCTGAAATAAAACAGTACTTTTTTAATCATTTCTGTAAAATTTAATATGTATTTACTGAGCAGTAAGCAATAGAACTGCTTGTAGATGAAATAACAGCAGATTATGGCTTTTCTAATTGTGGATACTAATGCAGAATTGCAAATATTCACTGCCGGAACTGTTGTAAGTTGTCTTGGCACAGAATTCCTATCACCCGACTTGCCTGAAACTTTTATTAATATGGGTAGCTGAATTTCTGAATATGTCATATCCAGTAGCTGAAGTTGAAAAGAGTTGAAGGCCATATTGTCGAGGTCAGTTTACAAAATGCTGGCACCTGAAGACAAGTAATAAAGCAGCACTGCAAGAAGCGCAAAGCAAGGCTGGATATTTGCAGGATTTCACTTGATCTCTCTTTCGACATTATTCCGTTTTTGTACCAGTAGAGATTTAAATATTGGATATTTACAAAGCACTATTTAAATGATTTAACATAAATCTGCTAGTTGTATCCAGTCCAAATTAATGGATCAATTGGAGGGCTCTCTGGGCCACTAAATTCTTCCCCTGCACTATTCGATTCGGTATCACCCTTGTCTCTATTTTTATGCCCCTTCCCTTTGCGTTTCTTGCCACGTACATCATATGGAGGTCGGTATCCACATCCAGGTAACGGAAGTCCATCTGGTCCTAGAGGGCATGGTGCATCCAAACCGGGTACTCCCTAAAAGAATGTTGTGTAAAGATTTTAGTAAAATTACAATGAATTACAGTTTCCATTGAAAATTTTACACAAATAGGAGACTTCTAGTGGTTTCTAGTTTTTAGTGATGTCGCATAATCACAATTTACTTAAATTTTTTTTGTTAGACATTGCGGAAATGTGGTATATCAGTTTTCGCCATTGTGTAGAATTCAATGTTATATGTTAATTATCACTATTATAGGTATACAACAACGTGGGATTTGAAGAGGAGTAATATTGTTGCAAACGCAAGAGCCTAAAGCAAGACTTGATTCTTATGATCTTAGGACTTGTGTATGCTCATGAATAGTGAGATCAACAACATTAATCAGATGAAGATTCAGACTTACTTGATCTCCTTTGCTTCCTTTAATTCCCTTTTTGCCTCGTCGTCCTCTATCTCCTTTCTGCCCATCAAGACCAGCCTCGCCTGGCTCCCCCTAGTGAAAAATATATAATGCACTGATCAGAAAGAAATTGTATATTTTTACCCATAATTGGCAGTCATCTGACATTGCGTGTGTAGTTTGCTGGTATAACAAAGAAAAAGTCTGACTTACAACTAGGTCAAATGTATTTTACACAAAATTAAGCTTTTTGTGTGAGCTGAAAAATAACATACTAGAAAACAAAAGACTATACTGTTTTTATAGCATCGTTGTTTTACAAAAAATGTCTATAACAGGCATACGTGTTAGCACAAAAATGACACAAGAAAATTCCAGGTGTGATGGAATGATACCCGCAGGATCACATTAAAGCTCTGTTTACAGAGATTTCTGTACTATTCCAATTAGCAGTGAGTACCAAGGCAGACTAAACAATCAACGAAAATTTAATTTCTTGCAGTAATGTGGTTCTATGTTGCAATTACATACAAATTTTAAAAATGGTGAAAACACAAACTAACTTGTTACGCCTATCTAAACGAATTTTCTAGTTGTTTAGTTTGTTTTAAGACACTCTGCAAGTCAAAAGACGTAGAACAACAAGATTATATTAATGATTTTTTATTAAAGACTGCTAGAACATTCCTATGTTAGCTATAATCATAGTCCACAAAAAATCTCTTTATCTACTCGCGCTATAGACAGTTTGCAGAGAAAACTGCTTCTGTGGAGAGACTGCCTTAATCGTGGTTTAGCTTTGATAAAACTATTGTTTAATTGTCGTGTCAGTTTGTTTATTTGCATGTATATTTATGTTTGTTTGTTTTGTTTGTTTGCTTGCTTGTTGCCTTCTGTTTTATTGATATTCTGTTACAATAGCTATTATAACCACGATTAAGAAACCTTTGCCTAGATGCAGTTTTCATATATATCTGTGAACTGTGAGAGAGTGCAAAGAAAATATTAAATGTTACAGTTAAGAAAATAAAAGAACTAACTAGCTATGCAAGGGGTGACCTAACAGGAGCTAATTAACTGAAAACTGGACACCCAAAACTGGGTACCTTGAATCCATCGGCTCCCCCTAATCCAGGCTCCCCTCTATCACCCTTCTCCCCTCGGACACCCTTGTTTCCCTAGAATCAGAGCATCATAAACAGCAAAGAGTAAGCGTCAGCTACAGCAATGACTGAATCAGTGAGCTGAGAAGCAAACTTGCAATGCATTAAAATTATTCAATAGTAAAATCTAAGCTAAAACTAACAGCAAAAGAGATACACTGGGTGTACCAAGTAAACATCTCTTAATTTCTGAAATGGCTGCTTTTAGTCTACTTTATAAACTAACTAAGAGAAAATGTATTTCTCTACAGTGCATCCAGAGTTTAGAACTAGAAAAACGCAGTTTTCTATTAAATAAATGCAACTGCTCTCAGGTAGTTGCAACAGCATGCAACCATGGTGCTTAATAGTAGCTACGTTTAACTTTTAAATATACAAATTATAGGAATGGCATGATGTAACACACGATATTCATTAGTTAAAAGCGCTACAATTTTGACTTGCCAATGACTTGTGAACCGGTTAAAAAATTGTAAACTGACCACGCTAGTTTTAAATATGTGAGAAATATTAATTAATACCATAACTATGCAATTTTTTTGCAGACAGCTTTAAAAGAAGCAACAAAGACAAACAGGTTTTGAACAAAACTGTTTTATTTGCATAAAAATTTCGTCCACTAGCATTGACGAACATGGAGAAAACTCATTAGTGCCTAAAATAGATGTTTATGTGGGACACCCTGTACTTTTAATGCCATAATGGCAGCGCAGTGCAAAGATGAATGTAGCACCCATATGCAGCAGATATAAGAGCCTATAATCTATTCTAAACCAAAGCTCATAACAGCAGGAAGTTTAAATATAACCTTAAGTTCTAAACTTAGACCGAGTATTGCCAGGAGAACCTACCTTTGCACCATTTAATCCAGGTTTTCCCTGAAAAGTAAATCAAAATTCCAATTGTTAAAAGAGACCATTATCCATCTAATAGTGTCACTGATAATTTTACAATCAGGTTCATCAGCAACAATAATAATAATAATACTTGTAACACTAATTAACCTACATTGTGAATAGACTTTTTAATGATAAACAAATAAATAAAAAGTGGTTTTTAAATTCAACATGCTTTAGTAAAGCAAGCAAAATAAATGGACTAAAATGGAATTAAATACACATACTAATAAATCAGAATTATTGTGGGTCAATGAACATAAATTTATAAGTTTTGTCACATAATTGTATAGTTAGTGTTGAGATTAATACCACAATAAATTTCTTGAATTAATAATTACGAAACATTAAAGATAATAAAATCAAATGAAATTTACTTTTCAAAACACTGTTTCAAAATTGAACTGTTTGCTATTACAACACGTGTATGAAAACCAAAAGATATGCAGTACAGATATTCTTTAATGTGAAATGAATAGGCAGATTTGCTAGAAATAAAACCCCAAAGCACAAGATAAGAACTACAGCACCACTGAGAACTGATCTGTTCATGTAATTAAAATGTTGATTGCATTTGGAAATGTTGGTTGCGGCTTGTATGCGTTTTTGTATATATATATATATATATACACAAACATGTCTGTGTTTAAAGATAAGTTCCTGTAAAAATTCTACACATAAGTTTTAATGATTATGACCTGAAAAAAACAAGAAAATAATTAGTAAATATTTCCAGGTAATCATCAACAGTAATAATTAGAATAAACTTTCAAGAACAAACCTTTCTTTCTAGCAAATAATAAACCAGAAAGTTTAGATTAGCATTACGAAGATTAATGTAATTATGTTGCTTTTTTACATTTATTAATTAATACAGTAATATTCAAATTAGAAATAGCTTGTTCTCTAAAAAAAAGTTACAAAAATATTGAGCAATATAAAAATGGAAGTCCTTTGTGTTTTGTTTTTTATCTTGTTTTACCTCTAACCCAGGTGCGCCATTAAATCCTGGTCGCCCTGGTTCTCCCGGCAGTCCCATAGGTCCCTGTAAAATAAAATTGTTAATGCGGTCAATTTTTTGGAATCCTGAATTCAGAAATCATGACACGCTGAATTAGCCTCATACTTTGGACAATGGATGATACTTGCTAAGAACCTAATTCAGCTCCAAGATTGCTATTTATGGTATAATTACAAAAATTACAGACTAACAGTGCAAAAACATGAAAGCAACTGTAAATATTTTTTTCTAACAAACTAGTGCATGCAGCACCGTGGCATGCATATGCCGTTGGTCAATACTGCAAGAGTGTTCCACGAAGTATTGCATTTTTAAGTAGCACTAGTAATTTAATTATATGAAAATTTATTTGAATTATTAAAAATTTTCCTTGTTAGTCCAAAGTAACTCTCTAAGTGGTAGGAATGACAATACCGTCTCATTAGCAAATGAATGCATAACCACTAAAAAACTGCTTTTGCGTGTTTTCATTTGGCATACATATCTTTTTGTTAAGAGAAGCTATACAGGCACATGTGAATGAGGCCGAGAGCCTCTGTTTATTCATTGTTTTATCTCTTTTGGCTTATCCTTCCATAAGGATAGGAATAAGGATAAGGAACTAATGCCTGACCCCACAACAATCATTTACATTAAAGGAAAGGCGAAACCTTTTGGGAAATTAGGCTTATTTCAAAGTTCCCAAGAAATGTTAGAAAGATTTGGTAATAAATCAAATCAAATCAATTTATTTTACTCCAGCAATACATATACAATACATCAACATACAATATGATTGAAAAGAGAAACAGTATAGGTAAAAAAACGTTGATGAAGTCAAATTAACCAAATAAAAGGGTTGCTATATGACACTTTGAAAGCTTGGCTTGTTAAAGTGGTACAAATGAGTGAATGAAAGAATGGTTAGCGTCAGTAGACATGATGGAATGGAAAAAATAGTAAGATTAGGGATAGGAAGAAGGAAAAGAGGAGAGGAAACGACCACAGTGTATGTTTAATTTACATAGAGCTATATTAAAATAGTATTATAATTGATTGGACGCCATACATTGCGACTGCATGAGACATGGAAGCATTAAAATTGTATTATAAGTATGAACCAAAACTATGATAAGTGCCTCGTGAAATTAGTAAAATGACTAAAAAGTCGCAATCATTTCACGCTTGGGTGCTCTCATTTTGAACGGCCATTTTTCCATCAATGACGCCGTTAATTGACTGAAGAAAAGCAGCACAGTGTTAATTTCAGTCAAAAGTAAAATAAGTTGGACAAAAAATTAGGTAATTTTGTGATATTTTTGCATAAACATTGAGTATACTGGAGATGTTCGAATTAGTTTAAGCAGCGCGGGCTCTCAAAAATTCATGAAGTCCACCAGTTACATCATAACATTTAAGTGAATGGTGGCCAGCACAGCTCCTACAGTGCCTGAAAAATTTCTTATTGCCGTAGTATAAATTAAAAACCTACTTTATGCTTTATAGACATTGTTTTGCAAATTTCTGTCATATTTTTCCAAGTATAAGTGATAGAAGTAAAATAAACCCAAAATGCTAACTGATGTGTCTTTTCCCTTAAATAAGCCCTTGGGGTACTGGAGCCTACTAAGGTCATATTTCAACCTGAAATTTGCAACATTTACTAAAAATATGGAGTAATTTTTTACTTACTGGAAGACCCATTGGGCCTGCGTCACCTTTAATTCCTTTTTGTCCCTGTAAGATAAAGAATACAAGGAAAGCCCGTGTCACTGATAATAATAATTACAAAACCTATTTTACCCAGTACCAACAGATATATTCTTAATAGTCAAAGTATGATGCCACTTTAATAAAGTGGATAAGAAACTCAGTAAAGAGTTCACTAATGATCATATACAAGTATATATTGCAAAAATAAATTATTTAAGTGAATTACAGCTTACTCACCATCCGTCCAGGAATTCCATCAGCTCCTCTATCACCTTTGATACCAGGAGGTCCTTGAATTCCAATAGGTCCCTGAAATTAATTCATGTAATCATAAGAATTTTTTATATAAGACATAGGTGCCATATCCTTCTGTACTTATACCTTTGTAACACATTGAAAACATATTTACAACTGGATGCCATCAGCATCAGAAAGGCATCGATATTTTGATATTTTACTTTCATGTCCAGATAAGAGGACCTGTAAAATATGTTAGTTAGTGACAATCGCATTAACAGTCTCCAACTTTTAATGGATGAGATGGCCACTCACTGAACTGCAAGAATTTGACATTGACCTTGGTCATGATGTCTGCACTCACGCCAAAGATGACCATCTCGGAAAATGATAAAACGTTTTGGTGTTAGTTCACCAACATTGTTGTTAGCATAAACTATGCTTTGAGGCATACAAAGTCATTATGTTCATTGTAAATTGGGTCAAGCTAAGTCGACTTCGTGCCTGACTGTTGGCCTTTCACATCTATAATTTATCTCAGCAAGCTGAAAAATCTGACAATAAATAATCTCGCCAAGTTTGGAGATATCCATATCAGCAGTGTCTGGGTAAAAAGATGTCCACTAAAAGCATCTGAATCTGACCTTTGACCTTCACATCTACATTTGCGGAGACAATCTCACACTGTTCACAGCTGCATAATAACAGCCTAATTTAAACACTTTGAGCCAGAACTTTATGGTGTTAAAAGCATATCAAATGTAATACTTACAGGTAAACCAGGTGGTCCAGGCGGTCCAATTATCTGAAGTAAAAATGCATTTATTAGTCAATCTGTTCATTAAAAAAATCTTTCAGTGAAATCTCAAAGTTCCTAATTGTCGATATTTGCTTTAAACGCATTAAAATGACGGTGTGATATTTTTTGAACAACAATTTTTTCTTATTTTATTTATTAGTCAACTTTGTTATGTCACTGTGACTTCAGGGTAGCTACTAAATATATAAACATTTAAATGTTGGGCATGTACCTTTGGTAAGAAGCACAAGTATTACCCAACAATTTTATTTGACGAAATTGAAAAATTTTGTGTAAATAGTTATTAGAAATTTCTTTTTTGCAGTAGTTGTCATGGAAACATACCATTTCGGCTCCAGATCCGCCGTCTCCACCCCCCTCTCCCTGAAACACAAGAAAAAACAAAATTCACTTACTCGATAGAATTGCTATTAAATCAAAATTATGCATGTCACAAAGACATACTCACTATACTCTTATACTCATTTTATAAGGTAGAGCAAAACGCGTGTCGATGTATCGATTATGATTAACATCAAGCGATCTGTGTTTATCAAAGCCCACATCAAAAGCCGGGCGCCACCGGATACATACAATTATACTTACAGAGTTAACTTATTCTGTTTGCATATGTTTGACCTGACCTGCTGATGAACTACTTGCGATCGTTGATTTCATTTCATTCGTGCTTGGAGTTTGTACACATGAAATGCCTTTGAAAAATTATTAGTGTTGTTATTCTTAAACCATTTGTAATAAAACAAACATTAATAATCATCTTAATGCTAGCAAATTCATTCACCTTCAAATTTGTTGCAATCACTTGCGATCACAAAATGAGATATTTATCTACATTATTGTGTGCAGCCATGTTTTCATTACCAATTTTATTTTCAGATATCTACAAGACTACAAGATTTAATGAAATTTAATTATTGCGCTCAGGTGCACAGTTTTTCAAAATTATAATTTGTCTTTTTTTTCAAAGGCATCTCGAGAATACCGTAAAATTGAAACTGGAATTGTCAGTTCACTTGCTTATTCCTTCATTCGCTTTTTCGTTCATTTGTTCATTCATCCATTCGGTTGCTTGTTTGAAAATGTGTGCATTTGTTCATTTGTATGTGTTTGTCTTTTTTCATTCATTTATTCCTTTTTATGTTCGTCTGTTTTATTACCTTTTCAATCTACCTAAATTACATGCATTGTAGCTAGACCAACTTATACGAAACTTGCTTGTTTTATTTTTTGTCCATTTATCACTTGTTTGGATTTAGGCTGTTTGTTTGTTTTCGTTGATTTAGTTTTGCTTTCTTTTACGGTGCAGTTTTTTTTTGTTCCACAATTGGGGACTCTGCAAGCTGAGGCCCAGCATTCAATAGCAAGCCTTCAGATCATAGTGGTTGGACCATTTCATTATCAAAGACATACATACCTCTAGCATGAGATACTAAACCGATAAAAGTGTTTTAGCCACGCGCGAATCTCTCGTAACAAGGTAAGCAGCCAGAATCATTACAATGAGAAAAACTACCCAGCAAAAATCCTAAACCCTCTTGATCACCCACTCGACACTGGTCAGACCCGTGTGTTGCTTAACTTTGGTTGCTACGCTCACAAAGTAACTACTCGGTTATCCACCTCGTCTCAAAGATATATGTTAAATTAATTTTGCTTCTAACAAATGGTTTAATAGGCTTATTATGCTCCCACAATAACCGTAATTGCTTCAGTGATTAATGATGATGACAAAAGTCTAGCTTATTACACTGAATATTACTGCTTAATAATTACAGAATGTTAATAAGATATGAGCAACAAATTAATTTTTGTGTGGTTGTTAGTGATACATCAACGCTATAACGATACATCAACCGCAGAGTTTTTGATTAACTTGGGTGTCTAATTTTCGTGAATAGTAAGTAGCTCCCAAACTAAAATCAACAAAAAGTTTCCCCTTTCTAAAGAAAACGGATTAGACTTATTTCCATTGTTTTTCAGAAAACTAAAACGGTCTTTACTTTAGAAGATACACAATTTTTAATTGTAATGAGGGACCCAAAACGTTTACAAGGGTTGTCAATAGAGAAGGAAAAACAAACAGATTTATTATTTATTTTACATTTTTTCGAAATTGACAGGATTTTTAAGATCAAGACGCTACTTCGGTACTGGGGGTTTAAAGTCCAACAAATTAAAGTAAAGATCATGATTAGTCTTTATTAGCCTCTTTTTGCAGGGGAAAAGTTCTTTACATAGATTATTCAATTTTTCATTGATATGGTACAATCCTACAATGTTGCTTGTTACACATTCTATCACCTGTCCAATTCAAAAAAATCTGTTTCAGTCTTTTTGGAGACATTTTCAAAACAAATTTGTCCACCAAACACAACAATAAGAATTATCATCATTTTCTCCTAATTCTGAATTTTTTCTAGCCATGTAGGAAATACCAAAACCAGTGAGTTATTTCTCACTTATATATAACCTCTCACCTACAAAGCAATCAGTAATTTTGCCCGAGTTACACAAAAATCCCATTAAGCCTGAATCAATTCTACCTGACGTTTCCAGGTAACTGGTTCAGTTGGAGCGCTAAATTAATTTATCTCAAGCCCATAGCAGTGATGGAATATGCTACTAGTGTAAACGTGCCATATTATTACGTTTTTTTTCCGTTAAAGGGTTGGTTTAGCCAGCCTTTGTCAGATTTCAGTAGGATTTCAATAAGGTATTTAGTGTCACACGTATCAAAACATTTATTACTTAGGCGTATATTGAAGAAATTGTTTTCTATTATGTCAAAAATTATGGTTGCCATTTGAAAAGATATATGTCATTTTGATGTTTAAACATTCTTTGCAGACCACAAGCGGTTAAATTGGTTTTAAATAAATATAAATAAAATCTCTAATTTAATTGACAAGTCTTTTAGAACGTTTTTTACTGTTATTTGTCTTTTGGTCAATATGCTACACAGTCGCCGAATGAGAATCGTTTGCCGGAAAAATTATTAATATTCTGCAGTTCATTTCGTTTAATTATCGCCACGGTTTTAATAATTGATGAAGTGCGTAATTAAATGCAGTCAAATTAAGGAAGATGAATTTTACCTGGTGCCCTTTATTATTTTCTGTGCATGAATATTCAAACCGAATAGCTTTTTGCCTAGCAAATCACGAAATGGCATGCGCGCGTTATTAATTAAATAAAATGTACAAATTATCTCACGTATATTACCGCATGCTCAACTACGAAAAGCTTCGGAAATTAAAACAGTGTATACGTCAGAATGTAAAAAGGTCCTTATTGGAAATGTATAAAGCACAATATGGTGATCTCTCGGATCATAGCTTCTTTCAATTATTTCTGCCCAAAGCGCTGAACTCCTTCTGGTTAAATTCTGTAACCAACCTAGATATTGAAAAATTTGAACCAGGTTTGCAGAGACGAGCAGAGATATGTGTAATATGTACATGCTTAAGTGACCAAAGTTACTATGTCCGCAAACAAATTTAGGAAACGCTTCTATTCGCGTAACGTGTTTTGTCTAAGTCATTTTTAAAGTCAGCCAAGCACAATGTGATGTAGTACGAGCTTTAAACCATGTAAGCGTTTTTAAGTACCAATGCACATTTGCTTAATAAAACTGCTTAGTGATATACAAAATGCGATAAAATTTTTTAACACACTTACCGGCGGACCAGGAAGTCCAGGGGGCCCGATGTTACCGTCTCTCCCTGGCTTGCCAGCTTCGCCCTTCTGTCCCTTGGGACCAGGCATACCCTAAAACCAACTGAAGAGCTCAAGTAAATGTGTTTTCACATGTAATATATGGAAAAATCATTGATGAACACTTTGGGTTTACACTATAACGCTGGCGACTACTGTTATCTATCAGTTAACATCGATCGGGATTTATTTTGGGCTACTAGGTCAGTTTAAAATAAGTTTTAAAAAGTCAGGCATAATCGAATGTCGCTAATATCTGGACGGGGGTACACAGGAGAATGAATGTACAATGCCTTTAAATTGTTTAGCTTCGAACATTTTGCAGCACTTTCATCGCGAATTACGTAGTGGGAAAGTCTTAAGCATGGCAACTCAAGATACCGATTTGTGACTTAAACATTTACAGCTGGTTAGACTATCCAGGCGCATGTCTGTATACCTGATATCAACATTGAATATAAATATTAAAAAATCGAATGGACGAAATGTATCCCAATTTAAAAGAAGTTTTATCTTGATGAACAAAAGAAGAGTTACGTCTCGGTGATCAAGAGAAGTGCTGAGCAATCTCTGGGATCAAGTGCCACGAGCATGTTTCTTGGGAGAACGACTTAATAAATTTTATATTATTTCCGCAACTCTCGAAAACAAATGGTTGAAATACAAAATCATTGTGTAATCCCATTTGGCCTAAGAACTACTAGTAGCACGTACTAGAACCGTTATGTGTATTAAACATAGTCAAATGACGCATTGTCAAAAGTCAAAAGTTATGAGTCAAATTAAAACTGACAATCTTTCAATGATTTTGAGTACAAATGAAACGTAATTGAACTGCGACAAATTTTAGCAGTTACTGTAAGTGTCTAAATTTACACAAGAGCTGGTATGACACACTAAATCATAAGTCAGGGTCATGACACAGCAACTCGCCTGGGTGCTTCTAGTTTGAGCCGATTTAGTTCTACAATAATATTCGTGAGATCAAATGATGAAAAACATATCGTTACTGAAGTAGTAATGGATTTTCCATTTCCAGATTTCTGAACTGATCTACCAGCAAAAATTCTTAAACTGTATTTGCTGATTTCACTACTAGTATAGTGTACGGTTTTGACGCAGACGCTAAATCGTTTTGTTTATCCACGCCGATCATTCTTCACCTCCTAGACGCCGGTGATGAGATTAATGAACCACTGATAAGCTGCTTTCTTTCTATTTCCGGTCGGGGTTTTAACTTCCCTATAATGCGCGCAGTCTCGCCGAGAAAAATTAAATTTTAATCAGAAACCGTTTGCTTAAACACTTACTGCGAGAAATTCTGCGCTGTTTTCAAAAGTGGGGCGGCGAAGCCGTTAATGACTAATTAATAATTATTTCCACGCATCACTGTTTTGCTCAAAAAAATAAGAAGCGGTTGAACAATGACTGCATGTGTCGTGCCTAATAACTGTCAGTTTGAAGAAATTAATTTTGCATCGATATTAAAATAGTGAAAGAAATGTTCATTTGCTTTTGTTTGTTATGTCGCGTTGTGTCGTTTCGTTGGTGACGTTAAGCTGAGCTGTGTGGTGTTGTATTGTGTTTTGTTACGTTGCGTTGTGCTGTGCTGTGCTGTGCCGTATTGTGTTGTATTGTGCTGTGTTGTGTTGTCACTGTGTAGAAATTGTATTAATCTCTGGTTTCTATACTACGCGCTTTATATTTTCGCGTCCAACTGTAACAGGACGCAATGGCTACAAAAGCTCATAAAATCCTGTGATGACCCTAACGTGTCCAGCGTAACTCGGTAATTGCAGCCTGATTATGCTAATAATCAACCAAATTTGTGCTTGATGAAGTTTGGGTGAAAGCCACGTAGCCAAGGAACGTGAGAATCAATGATTCAGTACCACACATGATGTCTAAAATTCAAAGATAATTCTCTTAGACATGGCTATCACGAGTACAAAAAGTTAGCAACAAATGCCAAAAGATGTTCTATATTGTAAACATGTGCTGCAGAAGCAGTTTTTGTTTCCTACGCCAAAACTTACAGCATTATATTTAACGAACCTTTACGAATTGTGGGTCAGGTCTTTTTGGCGATACCAATCATTTTTGCATTGCATATTTGATAACCAAGCCAACAACATTTGAAATACTGGTTTGCGTGCTGTAACCCGATATAATTCCTAAATTAGCATATTTAATATTCATATATTGTTTACATATTGGTTATAATGTGTAAATACGCGCAGCAATTAAGTTTCTCTAATTTTTTTAATAAATTTAATAATAAGCGTAATATAACAAAGATTTATAACTTTTTTGTCTTGACAAAATAGTACGAACGAACAGCCTGACGTCACTTGTTGGCGATTAATGCGAATAAGCCTTTCCACAGTTCCAGGGACTGGTATTTATCATGAAAAGGTCAAAATTAAGTGTACCAGACAACGCATTTGTGTACACTTGACAACGCCTCGCAGCCCGAGCTATTGTAATACTAACAGTTTTAACAGCTAGCTAGAACCTTACTTAGTTCACGCTCTTGTTCCCAAGCAAGATCCTGCTAGTAAATCACTCTACGCAAATACTAATGACTAATTAAGTAAAGTCCACGTAAAACAACTGAAGTTACTGAACTGATGCGGCAGACGGTTTTCCTTTACACACATGCCACGTGACGGCTGTAATTAAGACGCGTTGCTGTGGTACAGTTAAACTGTGACCTGCAGCAACTGCGCGTGCGCACAAAGAAACTGTGAGAAGGCTTATTATTGTAAGACAATGCTACTTGAAATCCGTGACTCACCGATAAGTAAGAAAAGCGAAAAGCAGTAAACCAAAGACGAAGAGGAGGCACAGTAACACAAAGAGCATAGTTTACTACTGATTGCCGTTGTCATTGTCACGCACTGCCCTTTCTGAGTAGTTCTCCTTTTTCCCTTCCTTTTGAAATTACAGCCTGATGCTAAGATTAGGATTTTTTATCACAGAATCAACACGCACACAGACGATTTAAAACAATTCGATGGCAGTCTCATAGATATCGCTGTATTATGGCAATGAAAATATCAATTTAGAAAATACGCGCTCGAATCTGACAGGGACACGATTTTAAATGTTTTAAAATTTGTGACGCAGTTTATAGGTAATGACGTGTTTTACATGCAAGTTTAGTTCAGCAGATTCGCTTTGTCATAAATACACTATAACGATAAAATGTTGCATGCAGTTTAGCGCAAAAAAGGAAACATAGTCAAAATACTAGCATCCATTCCAAGACTTTCTTTTGCGGTTATGTTTCCCATTACGAATCGTTAATTAGCTATAATACTAACGATAAGTGAAGTTCTCAAACTCATTATAGAGAGCGATTGCACACTATTTAACTTTAACTACTTATTTGCCAGCGAATTCACAGTTCACACCTTATTAATACAGTCTTTTATACAGCACTGAGATATAGACTATAAAAATCCTTATTTTTTCCGAATTACTAACACCACTTTCACACGAATTTTCAAAAAGCGTTTCTGCACATTTTTATTATCACTTTCCCACAAATCGTTTTGTACAAGTGCAAGTTTTTATAATCACGTTGAGATGCAATTGTCACAAAACAATTGTTACACCAGGTAAACTTTAGATATCTAAAATAAATTCCCTTCAGAGGAGCAGTATAAAGTCATTGCGTTTACAGCTGTTAATTGGCACTTTCATTTTTCGACCGCCGCCGAAGCGATATATATTTCCACTAATTGCGAGGGTTTCTCTTTCTAACTAATAGATCTGGGCAATTAAACACGCCAGCAAAACAAAAAGCCAACCTGGCGCCGTATATCTTGCGCATTCACTGCGTGTTAAATGAAAGTAGAATTTTTCACCATTGACATTATTGTTTAACCGTGACACGAGTGAATTTGCGCCACATCACCCGCGACTATTCTATTTATTAGCAAGTTTCGCTACGGGGCGCATCCAGGTAAAATTAAATTAGATGGAGAGGGACAGAAACAGATAACTTAAAAACGTTACTGGCGGTATTCGTAATCTTGCAAGAAAATATCTTAGGCTTAGCTAACCTCTGAAATACTAGCACAGGTTATGACCTACGCGATTGACTAAACTTGTAGAGGAAACTATTACTAATCTTGGACACGCCTCAATAACAGAAACCTCTTGGTTGGACGATTCACGCCCAGGCTAGTAAAAACGAACAAAGAGTTCTCGGTATCGCACAATAAAATACAAAAATTTGAGTTGACTCAAACGATGGAATTTTTCTTAAAGGTAAATGTATTAATGAAAAGTTACTAGATTTAAAATCTGGTGGTATTTTCATTTTTTTCATTTGCAAATTTATATATAAAAAAAAAACAGCGAACAAGAAGTATACGCGAGTTTCAACTTAAAAGCAGAAAAATTAGGAAAATCGAAAAAATATCTAGTCCAGATTTGTACACGGTACTATATACTTTCGAAATAGAACTCAAAACTCGTTATAATGTCTCGACATTTCATAAAACGTTAATCTGTCTTGAAGTAAGTGTCGTTAATTTTGAAATTAATGTGGGCTGGTAATTAGTGTGGGCATCGAGACTATACTTAGCTGCTATAAAAACAATTTTTATTTGTGGAATAAAGAAGATTATCAACACTTTAGCAACAGCAAAAGGCAAAGTATGTGTCTTAAATAATTAACCTTGCTGAGTAGTTGTAAAGGAGACGATTACAATGCCGATTTAAATACAATCATTTTATCACATAAATAATTGCAGTGGTAACGTCAAAGATAACAACAACAGTAATCAAATTTCGAAATGCACGTAAGTAAATTAACACACATAATGATGTAAGAAAAAGAGTTTCATTATATTTTTAAGTAATAGATGTCGCCACTTACCGGAAGCCCTTGAGGTCCAGGATAACCGATTTCTCCATCCAGTCCATCTAGACCCGGAAGACCTCTGAGTCCTTCAGCACCCTGTGGGAGAGAAACTTGGCAACGCCACTGTAACCTAACCAGTTCAGCATGCACATCATATGATATTCGTGCAACAGTGGCGGGTCCACGTAGTAAAAGGCAAAGCTCGTCTTGTTGTTTTTGTAATAAATTTTGCTTATGGTGGCATGATTTCCATTTTTTTTTTGAAAAACTTGGCATTTTGGTAAAGTCACAGTTTTCAATCTACATCTAATAGCTACAGTTAGAGTCCAGTTATCAAAAACTAAGCTAATCTAAAGAACTGTTACAGCCCAGCCACCAATAATGCCCAACCACCAAAAGACACAATTATGAAGAAGAACTTATAATTGATAACTGTTAATAAATTTATGACATTTTGTAACAGTAATCAATAGAAAACCAAAAAAAAACAATGTAGATTTAACGCAGAAAAGTGTTTCAATTTTAGTAAATTGAGTAAAGTGAAATTTAGAATAAATTGATCCTCAGCAAGTTCAAGAAGTTTACCTGTGGCCCAGGTAATCCCATTTCTCCCAGTTCACCTTTAAGTCCAGGAGGTCCCATTGGACCAGTCTCACCAGGTAAACCATCCTCACCCTGTAAGAAACAAACGAGAATTATACAATCATATGCGAATCACTAATAATTTTGAAAATGAAGTCCCTAATATTTTTAAAAATAAATATTTAACCATTATAGATCTGTGTTACACCAAGAAATGAATATCTTCCATATTCAAAAGTATAATTGTTCAGAGTGTACTAATTCATATTACCTAAATTTTCATCTAAATAAAACTGTTGAAACATTAATTTTAACCTAAGGTCTAGACAAACTCCGATTTTTGATAAACAGAATCATGTTACTTGAGATTATTATTTAATAATGAATTGTAAAATTAGCTTCATCTTTTACAATTTTTGCTAAGAAGTACATAAATAAAAGAATAATTTTACTGTAGAACACATTCTGTCTTAAATAATATGTACTGTTACAACAAGGCCTTATAAGGAAGCCAATATAATGTGGGAAAGTGCTGACACCTACCTGTCAAACTTCGAACCAGCTCCACAGAAGGCGTAAATCAAAGTTCTTATAAATTAGTTCAGTGGTTTATTAAAAATTTTAGATTGGTTAACATGAATTTTTAGAACTAGCTGTACCATGTTAGCTGTAGCTTAACTTTTTATACAATTATCAATTTTGCTACGATTTATATCAGGTTGGGAAAGATGTTAAAAGTATTATTGGTTATTAGGCTTAACTGCTAAGGAAGTTTAAGCTATACGAGTGTTATTTTGTATAAGCTGTTAATTTTGGCAACAAAGAGTTACTTTTTACAAGAAATTTATCATCTTAATAATTATTGTTACTTAAAAATGTTACCTAGAAGTGTACACAAGTTAATAAGATTTGTTAACTCTAATATAAACAGTTATAAGTACAAGTTCTCATAAGATTATTTTAAAGGTTGATACATTTACACAAAACATAGGCTTGGGGTTTTACATTTACACTATATAGGTCTGGAAGACTTAAACATAGAATATAACTTAATATTAATACTTTGTTTCATTTTAATTTTCAGAAGGGGGAAATTAATTACTAACAGTATGAAGATCTAAGTCTGTCATAAGCTCATAACATGCAAGTTAGGTCTATCCCCTTTTGTCGGCGATTCACTACTGTCAAAGAAGAAAGAGACAGAGACAGGACAAAAGGAAGGAAAGAGACAGAAACAGAATGAAAAAATAAAAAATGAAAGCACGTAAGAGTGTGAGAGAGAGAGAGAGAGAGAGAGAGAGAGAGAGAGAGAGAGAGAGAGAGAGAGAGAGAGAGAGAGAGAGAGAGAGAGAGAGAGAGAGAGAGAGAGAGAGAGAGAGAGAGAGAGAGAGAGAGAGAGAGAGAGAGAGAGAGGGAGAGAGAGAGAGAGAGAGAGAGAGAGAGAGAGAGAGAGAGAGAGAGAGAGAGAGAGAGAGACAGAGAGAGAGAGAGAGAGAGAGAGAGAGAGAGAGAGAGAGAGAGAGAGAGAGAGAGAGAGAGAGAGAGAGAGAGAGAGAGAATAATTATGTGCAACTTGGAATAATATCCGTTGTTAGAAGAAAGGTTTAGACTGGTTAATCTATTTATAATTAGACCTACTACCATAATGCTGCAAATGCTCTAAATTCTAAAACATTTTTTCATGTTAGGCTGGTGGTTGCAAGCGTTGAAGTGCAAAGTTAGTAAATGTACGGTTAGCCCATCGTGCCAAAATGCCCAGCATGTATGTGTGCTTGTCTGTTTTCTGTAGAACAACAACTTCTTAGTATCAGTTCTCAGTGGTACTGCAATTATAATATAAAGTTCAACATTTTTCATAGACTTACAACAATCAAAAATTCTGAGTGCACCAACTACAGTAAGTGAGTATTAGTAAGTGAGTTTTTAAGCTAAAACTCATGCAGGTATTGTTTCGATCAAACACAGATATACAAAACTACATACTAAAGTATGTAATAATATTACAAAGAACTGTCAGGGAAGGAAAGGAACTGTATTTTATTTCAGTTAAACAGTTTATTAGACTTCTAAAGACAGTTACCAGAACTTAAAATTAAAAAAATAAATAATTGGAATAATGGATTTTAACTACTAAAAGTAACAGTTTTCATGTTTTGTGTTATGAAACAAAATTCAATGTTAAAAAAAATTGTTAGGCAGAAATTTTCAGATCATACAAACAAAATAAAGTGCTAAAAAACTCCAAAGAAAATCTTAAAAAACTATCGAAAAATAAAACGTTTCTAACCTAACAAAGCAGCCTATCAAATTCACTTAATTCTTTCTGTAACATAACTGTCTGTATAAATACATAATTATTATTTGTTATTTTAGTACATTGCACACATTTGTACATACTGCATACAAAACTAACCAAGTAATGTACACGACTACATGATGTCACAGTTAAAATAGAACACATTATAAAAGCAGCAGTTATTGATACATGTATGTTTTATTCTAAGACGTAAATACACCTTGAACATTCATTTATGTTTACAACCTGACAAATGTGTTAATTACTTACTCGTTTACCCCTTGGACCTTGTTGTCCCAGTTCACCAGGTTCTCCCTTTTCTCCTGGTAATCCAGCCAGTCCCATATCTCCCTGTAATATTATTTTCTCTTTTTTAAAATAAGATCGCTCACGTCTCTGATTTTATAGAAAAATTTGTAATAGATGACATTGCTGTATGTATGCATAAATGTCATACATATCATCAATATATTTATTGATATACGTAATCTTTACGTGCAAAATGTAGCATACATACTCGAATTACATGTGCATTTTAACAAACAATAACAGTAACACCCAGAAGCAAGAAGCACAGTATCTAACAGCAACTTTGCTAGAGGACATATTGATGAAAACACAACAGTATCTGATACCGATTTCTTAATTTCTTTTGCATTTACTTCTTTTTCTTACCTTTTGTCCAGTGGGTCCCGGTGGGCCAGGTGGACCCGGCGGCCCTTCAACAACTTCAGTTGGGAAAGAGTTGCCCTCAAGTGTGCTAACCACTTTACCAGGAAGGCCACGTTCACCCTTGTCACCTTTCTCTCCCTAGGCAAAATACACGGTAAATTCAATAACTTTGAAAATTTGAGCACAAAAACGGATCATCATACTGAAAATGTCATAATATACGAGAAAATTGATGAAGAACTCTGGTTATTAAAACTACATTAGTGTTTTGTTTGTTGAAAATTTGCAATTTTTTTTCAGACGTTGTTTTTCAAACGCAGCTTCCTTTTGTGCTTCTCAGCATTCAAGCAAACGTTGTGTATTTCATGAATACGCTAGCGCTTGAAACAACCGTATCATCAGCTAACCCTTGGCAAAGTACTATCTGTCACAGTGCTTTCTGGATACAAATGCACCAAGTGTGTGTGACTTAATAGTGTAACTTTAATTTGTTGCTTGTCTTTATTTAGCTTAAAAAATAAATCTGAATAAAGGAAACATTCCATTAAGGAAGCTGAAAAATGTGCAAGACACAATTCGAAGAAGTTCTCCTCTGTCACAAGAATTCTGTCAAAGTACCATCATATCCAGGGGCTAAAGTTTAGACTGGCTAGTTACATTTTCGCGTTAAATTCTCTGCGCCATATTCTCTAAAGAATCTGCTAAATGGATAAAAGGAAGACAAAAAATAAAAAACGACACACAGTGACAAGAATGCACAAGTAAACTGGGAAATTTGGGTAGTCACTGTATAAAGAACTTACCATTGACCCTGGTAGACCAGGTTTTCCTGTTGGTCCCTGTAGGCCAGCTGTGCCATTAAAGCCTGGTTGTCCCTGAACAGTACAGTACATACAGTCATACATAACACAAACACATCACGCAGTACGAATTTTGTGCTCAGAAACGGCAATGTTTTCTATGCAATACTAAACGAATTCAACAAGTCTGCGATTTTTAATCTTTCGCAAAATTTAACTGAAAGTGTAGCGACATGAAATTTCACATTTAACATGAAACAAATTGTTTTTTAAATTCTACCTTTACAATAAATTGTTTAAAGAAAACATAATTTTATTAATAATAAGTTTTCAGATTTAAATCAGTTGCATGCTGCACGGTCATGAAGAATTATTACAAAAATTTCAGAAATTACGGCAAAATGGTTAATATAAAAATAAGGAATGTGAATTTACAAATAGCAAGGCAGCGAAGATAGCATGCTTAATGAAAAATTACTAAAATTTAAAAAAATATAAGACGAATGAAATAACATTTAGTTTATAAGTTATTCGTATAATCATTAAGTTTAGTTTATATAGACATTTAGTCAATGTTAAGAGAAGCCTTGAACAACATTTGAAATTAAAAGATTAAGTAGCTGTTTAAAGTATTAACTGAATCTACAATAAAACCAAGGAGCGGGGTTTACTAGAACAGTAGTTATTAACACACACATTAATTATTATGTGTTACTGGAATATCTCATTTAGCTTAACCATTTATGTTTCGCTGCAAGAAGAAAAGATATACTGTCATTTATTAGAAGTATTAAGTTGAGCATATCAGCAGAAATAATGGGTTAGAGCATGGACTAGGTTTTCGTCACAGAAAATGTTGCTTTTTTGCTCTTTGTTTTTCTTATTTACATTAGATTTTAGGAACGCCTTAGCGAAAGCAGAAAATGCTGTGCTCTCTAATGCAAATCGAAAAACAAAGTATTATTATAGTAAGTAGGTTTTTCGCTAAAAAGAAGTCAAAATAAAATAGATGTTATGACAACAATTTTTTGCGTTAATTAGCGTTGGGTTTAGTCTCACAAGTTATCTGCATAAAGAAATTAGGCACGGGATAATTAGAATGTTAAACGCTTTTTTATTAGCTTACAGGGGTTCCTGGTTTGCCTGGCTTTCCTGGTGACCCTGGACTACCATCCGTGCCGGCTTCCCCTTTCTCACCCCTGCGACCCTAGTGGCGAGAATTAGAACTCAAGTGTTATTTATATTAGAGCTTATTTTGCGTCATTTTAATATCTTACAATCGGCGCTTAATCAGCAATTACATAATTTACAAAAAACGTAATAATATGACAAAACAACATGTAGTGAACAAACGTTGTGCATAAAATACACAATGCAGTTGTGCAAAAACAAAGATTGTGTACTTTTTGAAGTCAACGCCAACATTTACAAACTACATATATTCTACAAATAAACATGAACTATAGCTAAAACACGTAACTTTAAAAATAAGAAGAACACAAGGCTTTTAACAGCTCATCTTTTACTTGGCACAGTTAAGTCACGTTATTCAGTTTATGTACTGCCACAAAACACCTAATCACGTAGCCAGTGCAATATAGTTTTGAGCTACAGTTGTAAGGGTGTACAGTTCAACTGCAGTCAAGATTAGACCCTTGATGACACTATACCAAACCAACTCAAGACTGTTCAACTCTAGCTGAGTATGTGCTAGTGACATAATCTTATGACGACGATATAAAGTTTGTGTTTTAAGTAAAAGGCTGACAAAGTTGAATTAGACGAACTCTAGCCGAGTACGTACCAGTGACATAATCTTCTGATAATGATGTAAACTTTATGATTTAAGAAAAACTGAAAAACGTTGGCAAAGTTGAATTAGAGTGCAACAAAGTTTGCTGACTAAAGATGAGCGAGTGTCATCGATTTTTATACAGAATAAGCCCACAGTAACATTAGGCAAAAATGCCCAATTCACATTAACGATTCTAGTTTGGATCAAGACCATTCTCTCTATAATTGTCAACTTCGGCTCAAACGCAGTCGGTCTTGCTCCTTGTAGCTAAATTGAAAAGCTAACCTGTTCTTCAGCCTAATCGTCATGCAAAAATGTGCATCAAAGCGAACAAAAAACGATAAAAAAATGTGAAGTGTGAAGTTATGTGACTAATAAGCTACTAAAGGGCAAGGTCCGGGCTAATTCCATTTTTGGTTGTGTAGCCAGAATCTGCTTTTCTGACAGAAGTTGAGAATTTATTGCAGCAACAAGGCGCAGACTAATTTTTCCCCATTTTGATCAATTGTGAAAACAAGCAAATGTAGCAGAAGTGGTGTCAATTAGTTTTATTCGATCAAAACCTGGCAAGAAAGGCGAAATAAAACAACATTAAAAGAAAAAAAGATTCGCTTAACGTATAAATTAAATTTTTGCATTTAAACATAAAACGTGTGCCTAACAGAAAATAATATTACCTGTTTTCCAGGAATTCCATCTTTTCCTGGAGGTCCTTCCGGTCCCTGTAAAACAGGTATAATAAGAACCCAAGAAATCTAATACGGACTTCGAAGCGCTTGGTTTTTCGCTCGCTTATTTAGTTTTTTTCTGACCAATTGCTAGCATATGTCATTTAAAGAACCATTTACCCTTGTCATGAAAATTGCTACTGCTGTAAAGTAACCGCCAAATTTGTTTTCCAGCTGCACCCTTTAAAGTAAGCAGCAAAGTCTGCTGCTGCAGCTGCAGGTCCTCCTACGTCCGTTTAAAGTTGCACAGCCAGCGACTTTCATATCGTTGCTCGCTACACTCGTAGGCTCATTACGACCATGGTGTAACTTCTCCGTTTTTTCCATTCTCTCACTTTCTCTCTCTCTCTCTCTCTCTCTCTCTCTCTCTCTCTCTCTCTCTCCCTATCTCTTTCATCCCTCCCTCTTTCCCTTTCTCTATTTCTCCTTTTTCTTCTCTTCCTCCATTCTCCCAGCTCCCACTCTGTCTTTCTCTCTCTTTTTTGTCTCTGCCTCCCTCCCCCCCCTCTCTCTCTCTCTCTCTCTCTCTCTCTCTCTCTCTCTCTCTCTCTCTCTCTCTCTTTCATACTTTCTCTTTATTTTTCTCAATGGAAATGGAAATGAGAATGTTTTTATTATTTATTTAAAAACTAAAAGAAAACTGGATTTTTTTTTCATTACAACTGGAACGATCAATATTCTTCGAACACTTACTTATTGGGTCTACATACCATTACTCCAATTGGACCTGGTAGTCCTGGTGGTCCTTGAGGTCCCATTTCGCCTGGTCGGCCAATTCCATCAAAGCCCGGTAACCCTGGTTCTCCAGGTGGACCAGGAGGCCCAGAACGACCTGGTTTTCCAGGTTCACCTGGTTCACCCTGCAGAAAAGTGCCAGGTAAACCAAAGTAATTTACAAACTACTGGACAAAATACCAAACTTAACGTTTAAATAATAATAATTGTATAAAAAAGTTTGTGTTAAACGCTTGGCAAGCAAATTACGTATTATTAATAGACGAAATTAAATCATAATTGATGAGATTAACAAAAAGAAACCAACATTTATATTATTAAAATCACTCATTTGGCCAACAAAAAGTAGTTTACAAATAAGCCTGATTTAAAATTTACCACATGCTATTTTTCACTGTTTATTTGGCCAAACTATTAAAACAACAATAATAAAATTTGCTGTTTTATTAATATCATTTCAAGTGTAACAAATGTGTTAGTCATATTAGTTTCTTAACTATTATACAAAATTGTTAGTAGTATTAGATTTAGAAGCATCACCTCTAACCAATATAGGTAGAGTCAAATTTATAGAAAATCTGTTTTTTATAAGTAGAATGTACTTAAAAATGGTTCATCAATGCAGTTTGAGCATCCTTTGGGCTATATGCACTTATGCACAACGTGCTTATGAATTATGTAGCATAAATTTTATTCCGATTACAGTTAATTAATGGGGTTATTTAACACAATTTAGTTTGTGAAAAATAACTATAACAACATGCAGGAACATAAATGAGATTAGTTTCCCACCGCCTAATCATTGTCTGTCTATGTTGCCATGGAAATAAGAAAATGCTTCAACGCTTATTACCATGGTAACCGAGTAACTTACTTTTAATGACAATAATCCGACGTATTCAATGCCCAACCCTGGTCTACCTGACGACCCCCTAAGCCCCTGGTGAAAATAAAATAAAATAATGTACACGAAACGTCTAACAACTATGGCACGAAAAATCAAACAAGCTGGGTGAAGTTCTCATTCTTATATTGTTCAAAAACAAAACATTTTAGTAGAAGTCTATTCTCAAAACAACAAGCTGCTCGCTTAGAACTAATAAGGATGATACGACACTCACACAAACTGTTAGTAGGATATTGTCGACTCAATGTAGGCAAGATACTATTGTGTTGATAACAGTATTAAGGACAGTAACTTTACAAATTCTGATGAATATTCGAATAGCGAATAAACGAAAATGAAGCCAATTCGACTCGAACTATTTGTCGACGGACTCGCTGAAATCGAGATGGTAGATCAAAAATCCGACTCTGCTTAATAGGTGTGAAATTTGTTCAACTATATTCATTCGTACGTCAATTTTATGCATGACGATCTGTTTAGAAATGACGGTGCCTAGGTTTTTCGAAAATGACGTCATCGCCGCCATCCTAACTTCAAGTACAAAAATCCAACTCCGAATGCGTTAGTCGATGCGTAATTCGTTATAGTAGATTCTTGTAAAGTTTCTTGACGATCCTTTGCGATATGGCAGAGCCTTAGGCTTTCTCAAAAATTGTGTTACATGATAGCACAAGAATACATTGCATCAAGCACAGAACATCTTATTTAAGGTAAGTATTACCCAGCGCCCAGCACAATAGTGCGTTGAATCAAAAACAGAACATCTCGTTTAAGGTAAGTATGTACACATCCACAAGAGTGCACTGAATTAAAAGCAGAGCATCTTTTAAGGTATGTGTCACTTAAAGAGTGACACACAAAGCATCTTGTTTATTTAACAATTTAATAAAATAATTAAGATTGCCGGAAATGTTTTTCTAGCGTGGTGGAATAAATGTATCAAGCACAGAACCTAAGGTAACACAAAGAATAAAGTGACCCAGCGGAACAAATCTCTCATCTAAGCATAAAAAATACAGTAGGTTCAAGTGTTCTTCAGTTAAAAAACAACAATAATTCAGCATGATGTGAAAAGATACAGGAATTAAAGCACGGTGTGTCATCTGATTGTAAACATCTGTGTAACACGTAATTTTAGGGTTTTCAGTGATGCAGCATCAAATTATGGTCTGCGCGACCTCATTAGAGTTTTTTAAATTGAGTAGTAGGATATCTCAGCTCAGTTGCAAAAGTGTTTTACGTAAATCGGTTAGCTGCTACCAAAACCAAAGTGACAAGTTCAAACAAAATATCTCATTAAATATCATAAGTATGCACGTCAAGCAAGCGTTTCAACAAAGCCTCATTTTAAAATTGTTCTGCTGCTTGTACTTTCTCCATCAAACCACCTGTACTGTTCGTAAAAATAATATCCTACCATTGAGGGAAAATTTCAAAAGCATTATTAGTCTCGGGAATGGTGAGGAACCTATGACGTCACGATGCATAGGAAGCAAGCGCATGCAAATTAGCTGCTGACGTCATGATGCATGGGCTAGGCGCATGCGTGGTTGTACCTTAATGGCAACCAAGTCAGTATAGCCAACGGATGGAAGATACACGCGTGTCGAACGCTTTGAACCCTGAAAGTTTGAAAATGAAAGCAAGACACATGAATGAATGAGTGAATGACTAACAGCACACACATAGCGGACAAATAAAACACGTAAGACGTTTTAAGCTCGAATATAGCTGCTGCGGGATATGTTAAGCAAGAAGATTATAACAGAAAGGGAAAGTAATAAAATAAATGAAAAAATTAGTATAAATAAAACATTATTAAATCAACCTCACTGACACTATAAAAAGGGGTACAGTGCGAGTAAGGGTAAACAATTAAGTTTCGCTTATGGTGATTTTACTAATGAAGAAGCTACGTCACAGAATAGATGAAAAGCAAGTACTTTCATTTTGTTACGTATCAATGATAAATAAATAAACAAAATGAGAAATAAAAATATTACAGGCAAATGCAGGAAATTCTCGGTAATTCCGAGTTCGATAATGCAGATTTCGGATGAAACTAATATTTTTTGCAAGAAATGTCAATCTGTTCTTCTAATGGAATCCATTTAGCAATGGCAAATATGTTATACTGTACTGCAGTAGTAAGAGTTTTCTGTACAAACAAGAAGCGAAATGCTATACAATAAATAGAGGATAATCTTACGGATCCAACATCATATACGTCAATAAATAAAGACAAGTTTACATTAATATGAGCAAAGAGAAACAAGTTCCAAGCGTTGCATTTGTATCAGCAAATAAAAATTTAATAAACCGTAACTGATTTTTTAGAGAAAAAGTGAGTTAATTAGGCGACACTTACTTTTGCCCCTTGAGCGCCATCATAACCTGGTAACCCTGGATCTCCCTATAATGACAACAATGGCTTGAAAAATTGATTTGAAAAAGAATATTAAATTTTGTGCGTCTAACAAATTTTAATTCTCTCCAAAAGAGTACTTGCTGCAGTGTTATAAAGTAGTTCTTTAATTATTTAATTCTAGAAATCAGAAACTGTTTGAACTGTAAAAAACGACTGCATAACCACTGGGTACAAAATTCACTTACATAACTTTTCGGCCTTTTTCTGCCCTGAAAGCACTAGATTTATTTATTTTTTATTTTTTACTATTTTCCCAGCCATGCTTCATAATGCTTCATAATCGTCCTTAAAATGGCAACAAAACTTTACTTTACCAGTGCACAATTACATAAACTATATTGAAAAACTATGACGCATCCATAAATAATACACTGTACACACCTTTTCACCTTTTGGACCTGGTGCTCCCATTCGACCCTAGATAACAAGATCAAGCAAAATGCAATTTATATAAATTTATCTAGGTTTTTGCTGTTTTATATAAATACGTGTTTTCATTGTTTTCATTATAATATTTAAATCAATGCTGGCAAATTTGTTACTTTTATTGCATCAGTAACGTCCATTTTATATGACATTGATGACATATGATTGACATTGATTGACATATGACAGTGCATATAGTTAATGTTCATCAAATTTTTAAATATTAGACTCATTTAACATTAAAAAAATCGGTAGCACTTTGGTCTTTAAAAAGTTTAAAAAGCTTAAATTTTTAAAATAATTGATAAACAATCAGTAACAGATAATCAATAGCATCTTACCGCATCGCCTTTAGCACCTGGTACTCCTACATTACCCTGACAAGAAGCATTAATGGGTAAAGGGAAAAAATCAGCAATGTATGAATTAATTTAAGCGACACATTAACCAATCTAATATAACCCCCTGAACCTCGCACAGACTATTGTAGTCACCATCAGGAACGAATGACATTTAAAATTAAAATTCGTCACACTTTGTAACATGACGAATAATTTTGTACAAAAAGCTTGATTTGAGGGGGTCAGTCGTGTCTACCATGACAAAATATAAATTTGTATAGACTGCTGGAGCTCATCATAAAAGTGAATGATCACAGTAACCAAATTTAAGTAACTCAAGGCTTTGTCTACAAATGGATGGGTGACTGCTTTTGAACTGTTTCATCTGCCATATAACTCCAGTAAATTACCTCGTAGAGGATGGATGCTTAAGCGCCTGAACCCCTGTTGGCTCAAACTTGAAGTGTTGTCATCTTAGAGTATTGTAATTATCTTTTATAATGAGCTAGGTTCAAGCCCGCCACAATTGGCTATACATTAAGTAAGTAGCTATAAATAGTCACTGTTGCATATGAATAAAATAGATGCATTGAACTCTCAATTAGTTAAATTGATTGTCTTGTTTATTAATTAATTTAACTTTATTTACAAATGCGTAAATAATTTGGTTTTGAGCAGTGATTAATCTTTGAAATGACGCGTCGTTAATGAAGATTTTGTTTACTATTCTACGCAACTCAACGCATCTCATCCAGAAATTAATTTATTTTAGTCATAATGCACACATGCTCTGCAGAGCTTGAAAAAAAGAGTTCCCTGTGTTACACAAGGTAAACGAAAGAGGAATTAGCTCAACATTACTGAAGCATGGCAAAATTAGCGCATTTTCTTATCACCTTATTTTAGCGCATTTTCTTACGTGAATACAGAGCTCTATACTATGATGGCTTTTTTATACTTCGAGTAGCCCTATTTTGTTAACAACATATAGATAAATCTTCAACCAAAAAATTTATATCACTAACGGAAAAATCGATCCTTTTGCAAAGTCTTACATTTGACGTAGACAGTTCATTTCAACGTAGTTCATGATGGTTTCTTTAAACATTCACAATCTTTACTATTTACAAATTTCAAATGCTAGCTTTATCAAACTACTTGATTTAGAAAACAAATTTCAGCAAATTATACATAAAAGTGACTTAAGAACAGTAATAAAAATTTACAATATATTTACCGGTTCACCTTTAGGTCCGTCTAGACCTATTGGTCCCTAAAAATAGACAAAAAGCACGTTAATTGTTAAATATATTAATTTTTTATTCTTTTTGTCCACAATATTTAAGGTACATTTTTGATGATGAGCTTTAAAAGTAGGCTCACTTTAAAAATATGATTATCAGTCACTTAGCAATGCAGAAATTACGACATATTTAAATATAAATAAAAGTAAACCTACTTCAGTTTGATGTAAAGTGATAAATACATGTATAAACAAATAAGACTTTAGCAAAAATCACCACAGCTTATATTATTACTATTATTACTTTGCTTACTACTGTTTCTTTAATGTAAAGAGCAACACATAATGGATACGCTGTCTATGGCAATAATGATGATGATGATGACTATGACGACAACAATGACTCTACTTTTACGATGATAAAAGTAATAGCATGCGGCAAGTGCAAAAAACAACAAAAAGTAAGCATGCCTAGACTCAAGAAAGTAAGTATAAAAACCTTCAACGGGGAAATTAAATTTACAAAACAAAATAGATCATAGAAATTTAAACATGTAGTTAAGAAGAACAGGTGATTACAATATAACTTGTAATGCACACAACTCATACAACAACTCATACAAAATGTATTAGATCCACTCAAATCAGTTTATTAATACTATTCACAATAATAGAGCTCATACAGTTTATTAATTAAAGGAAAGAACCTATCTAAACGTTTTATGTAGACCTTACTGAACATGTCTATATTAAGCGTGCATACCGTCAAATAGTCACTACTATGTTAAATTGCATACCATTAGTTTTTATATAAGTTTATTAGAAATGACAATAGGATTAGATAACATTACTAAGGCTCTATTTCTATTGGACGTCACGCCAGCATGCTGCCTAGCAACGTGCAATTGCTATAGCAACGAACCGGAAATCCAGGATAACCCCTTGATCCTTTTATACCCTGCAAAATAAATTTTTATATTTCTTTAGTAGAGGTAACTACGCCGATTGCGCGGTTGTGTGTTCGAAAAGATTTGAAAAGGTATCTCTAGTTTTTGTTCCAGGCAACCGGTTTTATTGAAGTAATAATAACCAATGTTATTTAGATTCAATTTCTCATCCTTTTCTGCAATACACGCTTCACATAGGTGTTGACCTAGCGGCCGACTTGAAATAAAACTGATATTATTTAAATTTATTTGTTAATTGAAAGCTACATGGATTTTGCTGCTGAGCTTGACTTCTTGGTGATAAAAGCTATTCAGACTTACCGGTAAACCTGGAGGACCACGTAACGTTTGTAAAACATTATGTAACGTTCCTGCCTCCCCTTTATCACCTTTTGGCCCCTGAAAAAAGATGTAGAAAATCTTTATTATCACAAATTTATACATCATTGACGTTGAGCGATATTTACGTCGCACAGTTACTTTAAACAGTAAATCATTGAAGTAAAAATAAAAAAAACATCTTAAGAAAGTCGCTAGTAATTTCTGACTGCTGAAAAATCTATACCGTCCTGTGACATATACAAATTTCGATTTGACTCAGTGAACTGTGTCACCTTTTAAAGACGCGTGTGCAATATTAATGAATAAAAAGTGTGGATAAAATAACTGATGACGACGTAAACTTCCTTATTGTGCTCAATAAAAGAACTAAGCATATGTTAAAAATAAAGAAAAATACGGGCTAATAATAGGCCAAATATTTGTCTAAATTCCAAACAAAGTTTTTGCGCATTTTATTGATGGATAGATTGACACTTTGATACTTTCACTTCAATAACAATCAACGCTGCCACAACACATGTTTCACATTATACATTATACATATATATGAATAGCGTCATACTGAAAACAGACCAGCAATTTTTTTCTCATAATCGAGTACAATGACGTGAAAGGGAAAGCACATTTTTGAACAGACCTGAACTCTACATTTTGCAAAAAACAAACTAAGCAAAGATTATGTCTTCTTTCAAAATAAAAGAGGTGTTAATGACATATAAAAACATATAACGCTGACTTAAAATGTGCAGAAAAATTCTAAACTTAGTCAAACAATCCAAACACCGACAAACAATCACAGTGACACACACCCAAGCACTCATTAATATTGCAGAAGTCGCAACTTCAGCCACCTAATCTAACTTTATTTAATAACAAAATCCGAAACAACGAACGAAATTTATAACAATTTCAATAAAATAATTGCTACCTCGCAAAATGCACCTAAATCTATTTTAACATTGGTTTAGTGGCTGGATTTATTATTGTACAACGTGGTACAACCTGAAAATCAAGCTAATGGGAATGGGCTAATCTGATGAATTCGCTGTAAGCTTAATAAGGGTGATTGACCTAATATTAGAACCATTCGTGAAGTATTTGTACATTGTTTTGCTATTGAAGTCTTTATAATATTCTCTGAGGACGTTAAATGAGGTGTGTTATAAGGTTATACTACAAATGAAAACGTCATGCTAACTGACTTGGGTATTATTGATGCAGGACATCATAAAGCTAGTAAATTTAATTTTTTTCATGCCATGCAAAGAATTATTAGTAACGTCAAATTTTATTGCAAACGTCGTTAAGTACGTTAATCACACAATGCGGTTTGAGGTTTGACTGTGTTTCCACGTGTGTAAACGCTTAGTATAATACAATAATAGAGCAACAGAAAGTTACTTCATGGATTCAAATGCCTAACATGGTGTCAACAAGATTTCGGAAATAAACCAAAAAAAGGTTGAATAACCGAGAAAGTTTTTTTAAAGTAAACCAGACGCTCACAGAAGACTGCCATAAGTTGGTGGTTCATGTTGGTTCTTTCAAATAACCACGAAAATATAATTAAATAAAGAACAGCAACAACAACAACCGCAACAGCAACAGCAGCAACAACAACCACCACCACCACAACAACAACAACAACAGTTCAAGGACCTCAAAAATCGTATGAAGTTCAAGGCTCGACTCATGATTGGAAAGTTTGAATCCATGAACAACTTTGGTACACCACAACAAAAAGCCCTATAAACTAAACAAGAAATTTGCAAATACTAACCCTTGATCCCGGCAATCCCGGAAATCCTCTTGGTCCCTATGGAAACGCGAATATTATTGTAACTATGGCAACAAAAATGATCAAAACCCATCATTGTACCAATAATGGTATTTTGACACGGATCCTGATTTATAACTAAGATACGTCATATACGCTAAAAATCTGTTTCCATAACACCAAGAGCTTTGCCACGGCAACGTCTCTTGATGTCTCAAGTGTCATGGAAACAAATTATTTTCTTTCTTTGTCGTAGTGCAGATAAGTAACCTCAAACTCACGCAAACACACACTTCTTTCTAGAACGTAATTAGGGAAGTTAAACAAAATAAGGTGGAAGATTTAATAAAGAAAAGTACAAGAAAGAAATACTGTGATGGTGGGATAAAGAAATGGCTATAAAATAACAGATGTGCGTAAAACAGTAAGCCCTGTGCGTACATGCGTGCGTGTTTTGCATGTATATGTGTGCAACAGCAATGAGTGTGCTGAGAAAGTGTGCTAGTGCATGAGGTGCAGAAAAGAACAACTATGAAAACCATTTCTCCTAATGTCAAGTCTCATCAGGATAAAGATGTTTTCGGCACTTGTCCGTCACAGTTTATTTTACGAATTTTATATTCACCGATATTAAATGATCTGAACGTTTGGCTGAGACTGGAACCCTTGTAATAAAAGTTTAAATTTAATTTTTTTGGAGAAATGCTTCTCGGTGAGCCATGCTAAATGAAATGACTGATAAAGCTGAGGCTGAGATTAAAGATCTTGAAAGATCAAAGATCTAATAGTCAGATCAATGATCTGGCAAGACCAAGATAATGGATACCGGAAAACCATCGCGCCCTGGTGGACCAGGGGGTCCTCTTAAACCTCGTGGACCCTGCAAAATGAATTGTGGTACATGTAATAATTATGAGACTTATGATGTTTAATATAAGTAATAATTATGAGATTGATGATGTATGATATAAGTAATAATTACGAGATTTATGATGTATGATGTAAGGTCAAATAATTGCTTTGTGATTTGGTTTAAAGATTGAGCCAAACGCAATGAAAGCTATGGTAATTTTGAGAAAGCCAAACTGATACAATCTTACAGACGCAAACATCTAATTGAAGCTATTCTTACAATACTACACTAAAAAGTTAAAAGTTTATATCAAACATAAAGTTAGCTATATAATCTAACAAACCATTATAGCGCCAAGCCTGATTTTAAAAAGAAAATTATTACTACAGCACCATGACAAGATTTGAGCCTAATCATATGCCTACTATATATCATTTTGTCATGTAAAAAATCATAGCGTTTTAAAGTCAAAATTGCCAAGAATCATTTTCAATGTTTTTTTTCGGGAAAAATACGTTTACACATGAAATCTACGTAAAATTTCAAGCTGCAGAGATGATTACGGAAAATGTTTCTGTCGCATTTTAAGTCTTCTTCGTGCCATAATTAAGAAATGGGGTTTCTATTTGTGCGAGTTATTAGTTTTCTTATCGCCAAGCCATGCACCTTCCATCAAAATCCGTGAAACAGTCCACAATAAACTTATCTCTGCCACATGATAACACGAAAATAATTTTTAATGGCAAGAATCAGAAACAGAGATGACCGACACATCGTATTTTTAGATTTATTTTTGCTGTAAAATTTATCCAGTGTTTTCTGTAAATCGGCTGTAGGTTAAATGTACGAGAGAAATAAAAAGCAACTGTAGTCAACCACGCAATCAGCAGGAAACCCACTGGGAATAATACTCTGCAGACACATCTATTTATTGTCATTGAACAACAAGAACACTTTACGTAATCATTTAAAATTTGTATTCTACGAATCAGGAAAGTTTGACTATAATAATGCTACAATGCATTAATGCATTTGAAACATTTTGATTGTTGTTTACAGTAATAAAACTAAGCGCAAAGTACGAAATACGGTGCAAGAGATATGGAAAAGTTAAAAGAGCTACACCAGAAGTGTGGCTACAGTTCTAAATCTACATGTGAAATAAACGTCATGTGTAAAATAGTGAGCATACCGTCAAAGGAATGTATCCAGCATCCTCAGGCTAATAAACAAACACTATTTATTAGTAAACAATCAATCTGTAAACAAGCACAACCTCTTCAAATTTAATAGGGGCTAATTACTATTGAAAATGCAATTTTAGTTGCTACGAAAACGAGAACATCAATCCATTCATTCAACAAAAAGAACAGTTCAAGTCCGAAACAGAAAAAAACTCGCAAGGCCGACAGCTGTCTACAATATCTACAATATAGACAAGAAGGTTACGGTTTCGCAGGTAAGTTGTTTACACTGCGTGACTTAAATAAACGCGTTGAATTAAACGTATAGAATTGAATAAAACAGTTATTTTTTACTGACTCTCTGACAGATGGCGACAGTTGACAAGCCGCTGCATGACGAAATTTTACAGGAAAGATTGTGGGAGTTTCCACTTAAATGAAACCAATAATTGAGCAATACTCATCATACTGCTACTTGGAGTAGTGCCGCGTGGGCCAAAGTTAAACTTATTATTATTTGTTTATTGTATCCGTATTATGCGCTTCAAAGGTCTGCGTATTCGGATACGTAACAATTTAGCAAGCGTTTTTTTTCAATTTTATTTAAAGAGGAAGAAAAGGCAATTCTAAAGTGTGTCCCAAAAAACTTTCCATACAAAGTTAGATTACTTTGCATTACGCTTACTTGTTTGAAAGATTTTTTTAGTGATTTAAAATGTTCGCGCCAACTGGCAAACCATGTGTGCACCACTGAATCATTAAAAAACATACTATTAATCTTACTGACAGAATAAAATAGTTTATACTTTTACTTAGTGAAGACTGCGCAACGAATGCTCTGATTATTATTTCAAACTTTACGTAATTTTATTTAAACTTTTTCAAATCACCTATCGTCGAAATGACTGCGCCCAACGGCCATCAGAGAAGTATAATTTCAAGTGTTATACAGCGTTGCTGCTAATGCAAGCTCTGCGCGGAATAATGCAGTATATATACATGATACAAAATTCCAAGACGAATTTCTTAGCTTTATGTGAGTAAAGGGTTTTCTTGTCCTTTAAAATGGGTGGTACTTATTGTTAAAGATTCTTACTAAACGATCTTAGTAAATTAAGTGCCATGCAGAAGAAGGTTTGTTTTCAACAATTTTAGCAACATCCCGAACATTATGTGTCAATTCTGGACATATATGGTTGGCATGCACCACAGACGAAACTTAGAAATGATTTTTTGCTAGTAATTAATGCTTATGCTTGATTTGGGCATCAGAATTTTGAGATGATTAATGAGTAATTGCAGCGACTTGGTCATTTTGCCTTTCTTATTGGTACTAAATGTCACCTAAATGTCTACTGAGCTCTTCTGTTAGTACTATTATATCTAGTGCCCAGATACGCTTACAAGACTTTTTTTACTGAAATTATGTTTTTTGAATTGTGCATTTGATTCGTGTGTGTTGTTTTCTAATATTCATGATAGTGACTACTGTATTGCAAACTAGATTTACCCCTATAAGTTTTTGGCCAAGGAAATTTTTTATTCACGAAATGCGGATAAGAATGAAATAGGTCTATTATAATAACATAAGTAAATGAAGGGTTCGAAACTACCCAAAACATATACTAAGAAGTAGCACACAAAGTTACAACGAACTTATTACTGTAGTATATTTTGAAAATAATCTTTGCAAATATATATTAAGTACATTTTGCATATATAGATATCGCAATCGAAAATAGTGGATATGTTATATAATATAAGGAAAATAGAAAACAGTAGCTCATAACGACGTACTTTTCAGAGCACGAGATACGAACATGGGGATGAGCGGCAGACGTTAAACGATATTATTGTTGAGGATAAAATATTATAGCAGAATTTAATTAGTATTTCTACACAAAGAATAATAGAGAATTTTCAGAAATAGCAGCATTTATGATGACTAAATGTTCACAACACTGATTAACTTTAAACTACGCAAAAAAGCGTTCAGAAATAAAGGTGAATAATGATAAAAACTGGAAAAGCGAAAGAATTTTAACAAGAAAGATGACTTATATTACAACTTACTTGTCAATTAATTTCGATAGACAGTTTAAATGAAATACAAAACACTTTATAAAATAAAGTTTATCACTTAAAATAAAGAAGATAATCACCATCAAAACACGTAAACAAATTAACAGCTGTGAACTTTTTCAAATACTTACTATAACACTTTGGCCTAGTTCGCCCTTTATACCTCTTCTGCCCCTTCTACCTCTCGGTCCTGAAAATCAAATAATAACCATTAGTTTTTAATTCTCATAAGTTAGGTTTTATGATCTGACTGCAGATGGAGCTACGTGTACTTATATTACTACATTTTTAATTATTAATATTGTACTGTAAATTTCTGTTTTTATAGACGCCTCACGCAATCATGCCTCTGGCTTCCCTGAACGTTCTATTTATTAAACAGATAACGCCTGATTACACAAATAGGGCGCTTCGTCACTTTGTTTAAGTTTTAGGCTAAAAGCGTAAGCGCATAAGCCCCATTAGCCATACTGTGCGCTAAACAGTTTAACATTTAGATTAAAAATTCACACAAGCAATTTTAACCGGGACATTTCATTTTTGGTTGGTGAAACCCAAAACATTTTCCGTGCCGTCTTGGTACATATCGGCCTTATAATAGGCGTGACAGCATAATTAGTTAGTATCATAAGCCTCTTCAGTTTCGCCGTCGTCATCGCTATTGTTGTTTTTCTCTGCCTCCTCTTCCTCATCACCGTCATCATTATCATTATCATCATCATCATCATCATCATCATCATCATCATCATCATCATCATCATCATCATCTCATCATCATTACTATCACATACACCATCATAATCATCATCATCATTACTATCACCATACACCATCATAATCATCACAGCCTCCATCACAACTATCGCTCTGTCTCAAACCTTGTGATTTTTCTTTTACCACCTATACAGTGCTCAAAGTCCTCAGTAGTCAAAATCGCCACAGCTGCCACCAGCAGCAACAGCATCACCGTCATCACAAGTGGCACCTAAACGGGCGCCATCAGCAACTTCATACTACTAATAATTACGCAAATGTGTGCGAAAACACATGATTTAAAGCTTTCATATTCTGGTAAAAGTTTTGCAAAATTTAATGAAATAAACAGCATCACCGTCATCACAAGTGGCACCTAAACGGGCGCCATCAGCAACTTCATACTACTAATAATTACGCAAATGTGTGCGAAAACACATGATTTAAAGCTTTCATATTCTGGTAAAAGTTTTGCAAAATTTAATGAAATAAATTACATCTGAGTTTTTTTAACTGCTATCAAATCGGCCATTTGAAACCATAGTGTTTCGCAATGACAGAAGAACACTATTAAATCTCTAAAGGTTAGACATTTCTTGTACTCTAAAGGCCGTTCACGTCAGACCTACCCTGCAGGCAAATACTGATGACTACCACGAAGTTTACGTGGTTTCGTTTACTAGCTGAGAGGAGGCACGCGGATATCGCTATCAGTAATCGTAAGAATTTGAGATTACATCGTAACCGCTTTAATGAAGCCAATATGGCAAGGATTGGATAATAGCGCGAAAACGTCAAAACGAGATAGATTTCAATCACAGCAATGTTAGTCTACCGTAAGGGCAAAAACTGCCAGAAAGGCTTTTATGAATCTTGCTTTTGCTTGATTTTGTATTATTATTTTTATTTACATTTGCCGTTTTGCGCACCATCGAGCCTGTTAATTCGTCCATCAATTTACGGCTGTTTCTTATATGTTTCTAATTGTGTTTTACAATAAAGATAACATTTCAGGAACAATTGATTGCGTAAAATATTGAAAAAAAATTTAAAATTTTTGGTAGATTTTGCCAGAGTGAACAGTCTTTTTGACAGTATAGAAAGATTGAAATAGTTAGATTAGCAGAATAAATTTAATCGTTTTACTACTTTTAGTAGCAATTAATATCACTTTTTGTCAATCACAAGCTTGACCATGTAAATGAACATATAACCTTCTATGCGATAATGTGAAGGTATGGTTCGTCAAAATTCAATATTGTGACCTAATAGTGATTTCTAGTTGTAATTATTGTAATTTGGTTAAATTCTGGAAAACTAGCCTGAGTAATTTGTTTCGATTTGTAATTACTTTTAGTATTTAGAATTACTAATGGAGAAAAACAGGCAATTGTATTACGAGTCTCGGTACTGTAACGGCTAAAAAATATAAAGTTGTTCACGCCAGATTCATGTTTTGTTTCTTAAAGGAAAACCGGATGAGTGTGCAAACATTAATTCAGAATAAAGAATGCTCTAAAATAATGAAAACTACAATAGTTTTTTAAGTCAAAGATTAGATTAAATAATTACCTCGGATAATCAAATTTCGTTAAACTTTCAAAGCTACGCGCGGCTCAGTGAATCTACTAAGATTGGCTGCGGCACCTTTTTGTCACATTCGCGTAGCCGACAAATAGAAGGCGGTACCGTGATAAGCATGATCATGAACTCCAGTGTTAGTTTCTGACGACATATGATATATAGCCCATTTTTCGTGACACCACGCGTTTGAACAACACTGTAACAGTTATACTAATGTGCTTAATGTGCAAGGGAAGACGCCTGCTATTGCACAAACTGTGGTTAGTTTCTGACATAAGCAATAACTGCTTTCGGTTAATTAACTTTCTAAGCTAATTATTCAAATATAAAGAACAATTGTTAACTTTTATAGGCAAGAAAATGTATATTTTGGACAGTAAATTAAAATGAGATTGAGTCTAAAAATTCGTAAGGTCTTCCTTTAAGGACTGTAAGAATTCACAGCAGCACGAAGCAGTCAATAGCACCATTCGGTTCAAGGTTGCAGTTTCACGTGTAATAAATAGGCTAATGTTATTGTAGTCAGCAAGGGTAACTATAATGTATACCGTTACCAGTAGCCAGTGACCTCAAGTTCTCAACACAGCATGGGCACTAGAACTTAAAAAGATACACTCTCAACAGAGTATTAAGTTACATCATGTTTCGAAAAATCTGTGAGAAAAGTTAGTTATACAGTTTTCAGTGTTTATAAACAAAGAAACAGGCATGTAAAAATGATATAACGCCCAGGGTCTCCCAATTTGAAAAATTGCGGATCCTGCGTACATAACTATTTAATAAGTTGCAAGAAAAGCGTAGAAGGTAAAAGACTAATGAGGAATGTAGTTCACATTTGTTTTTTAATTAAAATAATTGTGATTTTACCAAAGAATTGTTTTTTTCTGGACACGAGACAGGTAAAAAAAGCGGGGAGGGGGAGAGACAGAGACAGAGAGAGGAGAGGAGGCAAAAAGAGAAGCAGAGATAAAAAGAAAAAGAGGGAGAAAGAGAAAGAGAGAAAGGGGAGGGACAGAAAGAGTAAGAGAAAGGATGAATGATTGTGGGAGGGGAAAGAGAAAGGTAAGAGTGATTGAGAGAGAGAGAGAAAGAGAAGCAGAGACAAGGGAAGACAGTGAGAGCAAACTCTGGTGAAAAATTTGAGCACGAGGTGAAAAGAGATAAAGATGTCAAGCGCAGCTGTTTTCTATCTGGCTTCACCATCGGGCGCAATTTTCGACACGTGTAGTGTAAATCTGTCCAAATCTTTACCAGACTGGCCAAATTTCTCCTCACTCAGCGGTCAAGCAGTAAATTATGGTAGTTAGTAACACGAATAGCCCCGGAAGAAACCTATATTGCCATCCACGTGTTGATGTATTTGGATTTTATGGTAAACGCTACTTCACATGCATGTATCTTGTCATTCGTTCGCTCTTTTAGAACATGGTCTCTTCTTTTTCTTGTTAATCTGTTTATCAGCTCCCTTTTCAGCCTGTTTGTGTGTCCATTAGCTCAATTGTCCATTTATTACTTCGTTTGTTTCGTTCATCATTTATTCATTAATTCATTTGTTCAAATTATTATTTTTATTGGTTACATAACAAAAGATTAATATGTATGCCTACTTTTTGCAACACAAACAGGTGAATAAGTCAGTGAACTTCAACGACTCCATGTCATAAAAATATCTAAGCTACAGACCTGAAATGTTTTAACGTTTTTGCTCCACATACTATACCATTTTTATTGTGTTTGTAAATAATGATAATAATTTCGTTTTACTTTTATATATTTTATATAACAATAAACTTTAACTTTTAACTTTAAATAACAAATATACTGTTTCAGAACATGAAAAAAAGCATATAGAGCAACAAAAATATTATACGAAGAAAACATAAAACTAAAATCCATTTCTTGCAGTTTGTTTACTCAAGTACAGGAATATCTATAAAATTAATATACCTCAAAAATACAAAGAGCTATCTTATTCAAAATCTACTTCATTTACTGTTCGAAACATTTTTGTAGAAATAAGGCTTACGGGAAATGGTCAAACAAATTTTACTATTATGCTTAACACCTGCACCAGTTTTTAATAAAAAACTCTCTATAAGCAGTGCTGGATTATTACCTTTTGAGGCCCATAGGTTAATAAAATTATGGGGTCCCTTCAGACGGAGCCTTGCTCCAACTCACCCTCGGGCGTCTTGAATATCTTTTACTCGTGATATATTTTAGCGACATTTACGTTTGCAAATTTTTAATTTAACTAGAATAGTTATAATATAGCTATAAAAATATTGTTTGAAAAATGCCACTGTTTTGCTATTTATTGCAAACAAAAATAGCTCATATTTCAACGCAGCCGTTGTGAAAAAAATATTTTTACCAAATATTACCAAAGCTTGAGCCCTCCCACAAGTTTCAGGGGCTCTAGGTACAGCCTATACTACTCTGTAGGATAATCTAACCCTGTCTATAAGCAAGACTACAAATCAAAAAAGCAAACTAGAATAACAATTTGGTAGATGATTTCCACGAAAAACATGCATAGATTAATATTCCACGAAATATTAAATGGGACTTGCTTAAGTTAGTTTACATCCCATATGATTCATCCCTTATAGTGAGTCCTATAAGTCAAAGAGCATATTAAAAAAGCACACTTCCGCTAAAAGGTGGCGCTACATTACGAACTTATTTATAGCTGTAGTATTGCCATCTGTAGTCTATCTTATGAAGAAATAATAACAAAATGTTGATCTTTTAAAACCAAAAGACGCTTAAAAATTTGAGCCATACAAGCATAACAAACATATAATTTTTCAAACAGTAGCAGTTGTCGCAGTATGTATTCCACGTGTCAGGTGGCATTTTGTTACATTACATTTCTAGCATAGCAAACACAGACAACTATTTTTGACACTTTTCTTATATACTAGCGCTCTCTAACCACCTCCATACGCCTGCTTGCAATTTCGCATCCTCGTCAACTGTATCAGACATTCAATCAAAAACTAAAGACACGAAAATTTGCGCGCATATCTGAGACCTCATCAAAAATATCCAATTTGTTTGTGTTTCTTCCGAAAAAGCCTCATTAAATGCCCAACTGAGAGGCAAGAATGCGATGTTCATGTGTTTAGTATTTAATGTTACGCAGGGTGAGCGGCGCCAAGAAAGGGGAGCATTTGAATAATGTCAATGAAGTCAACAACTAAACATGAATTCTTAAATCAACATAACTGCAATCATTTAAGTGTGCATAGACGAATTCGAAACACAATCTTGCAAATATTATAATCTCTCGAATACTTTGCTGCAATTTAGATTAGAACAAGACTAGTCGCACCTTCAGTCCTGACCAATTTAGTAAAAAAAACATGAATATTGTCACTTTTTATGCTTGTAAGTCGCATGTTTTGGTTACAATAAAATTATTAACTTCGACAATGCCCATAAAGATTAAGTCATTTACTGAGAAAGGTAACTACATGTGTAGTGAAACAAGAAATTTATAAGTAGTAAAAATTCGGAATCTAATTTAAGACCTTCTGTTCAAAGCAGAAAAGTATTAGTAGATTACTTAGATAATTGTGAGTATTAAGTCTTAGCCACGAGATTTACGATTATTGTCATGGTGAAACCGCATTTTTAGCGTCGCAATTTTGTTGAAAAAAGACTTAATTTAAATGAGACTTGAACTATTGTGATGTGGATGGAACTTTGCCAACCTCAAGTTTCCTTGGCCGTAAATGGAAAAATTACATTTATAGGGCTGTGCGCACGGCTGCAACACGCGAGGCAAAAACATGGTTGTTGTTGTAGTAACTTTTCCTACCATAAAAGAGTAAAACGTGCATACTATAACAACTATACAGCTCAAGCTTCAAGAATGCAAAAATAATGCGCGACATAATGTTCATGAAGAACCAGTCCTTGCAAAAGTAAATTTCCCGTAAAGCAACGTCTAGTAAGACACGCAAGTAGGTTACATGAAATTCACAGTCCAGCAAGTTTATAAACCTTTTCAAATCATCAAGCGGCTAGCAACTCTTGACACGAAACGGGTTTCAGTTGAACTTTGCCAGTCGTTCTAAACAGTGGGAAACCATGTCATAAAGTTTACACAAACAAACTTGGACGCCTAACATGGACGACACATGTGTTATGTCATAATTGTCAGGACCATCAACTCACACCGGTTATGCATGCAGTCAGCCATACTGTTATTGTTACCAAACAGTTGTTTTTCTAGCGTTTTAAAAAGATTCCATGCACGTGTGTGTACGTCCATGGTAGGGTGTGGGGGTGTTGGTATGTAGAACAGGTCATAATACGCTGAACTGTGATTGTTTCATAAAACAAACTCAATGAACTATAATTTTTTACTGATGTTTAGTAAATATCACTAAGCAACAAAAACACGACAACTGATGCTTTGATTACAGAGCCATGATGACAACATTTGTGATGATGATGATGGTGGTAACGGATACGACGACGATGACGACTCTAACGGTCACACCCCGAAATGATTATGCAGAAAGCAACGATGTTACAATTGCGCCAGAAGATGATGATAACAAAAACATGGTATTTTTTATTGGGCTGGAAACTATTAAACGTAGCTTTTGTCCTACTCGTGTAAAACGGCTTAAAAAGATGAGTCGCAACTGTTGCTTATTAAATTGAAAGTTGTTGCAATCATAAATATTTGCATTTTGCAGTAACTTTTTAAAGCCATTTGATCTGCAGCATAGCATTGATTAGGGTTGCCAGGTTTTTGAAGCTGATATGAATTAGTGCGTATAACTCCAGTAAATGGTGTCATTTTTCCTATAGCAATGCAACGTTTTATGATTTTTCGTGAAAATTTGAGTAGGAAGAGGAGTTATAATAACTTAGCATTTAATTAATAAAAATATTATTTACGCGCAGTCAAATGCAATTTGTACATTAGGTGACATTAATTTTAATGTAAATCAAGTTGAGTGTTGTGAAAAACATGGTAAAATAAAAATACTCATTGGGAAAAGTAATTTATATTACAACATAAAGGAAACATGAAAACGATAAACGAAATTTTTTTTTAAAAAAACAGTTTTTGTAACATTTTACAGTTTTCTACATTGCATCATTGAGTTGTTTCGTGAACGTTTTTATTAGGCGCACATGTTAATAATACTTAATTAAAAGAACCGAATTTTGATAATTTACTTATAATAATGATCTCACAAAGTAAAAGGTAGTCACACTTGTTGCATTCAGTATTGAAGAACGATATTAGCAATAACATTGAAGCAATAAGGTTACGCCAAGTACTGTTAGCTAATAGTGTTTATTTTGATGGAATCTTAGTTGTTTGTAAACATCATAAACTAGTTACCTGCATTAATGTGTCTCATTAACAGATTTGAAATTTATAAACTAGGCTAAGGCGTAAATGCTGGGCGCCAATACGAGTTTCAAATCTTAGTATGTATGACCCGCGTATGTAGTTCACAAGATTTTTCTTCAAATTTTAAGAAACCAGACATGTTGGTCTCTTGGACGAGCTGTCGGGCGCTCAAAATCGTTCAATGTTTACCAAACATGAGAAATTCTGCTGTGTTCTGTCAACACCCAGTTCACGAGTCCACAGCCAGTAAAACTGTCAGCCCATGTATTTTCTCAGCAAGTAGTTGTAGTTAGCAAGGCAGCCCAAGTGAGAATTCAGCACAAGGATGTTATGGGATGTTGTCTAGTGACATGAATAATCCACCTGGCTTCCGTCTGGACTGAATAAATCAAGTTTGACCTTCAGAATGTTCAAATCAAGAACATTGTATTGTTATGACCGTAGAAGAAAATACAGCAGTAGCAAAAAACTAAGAATAAACGAAACCAACAACAACATCCAAAGTGACTACTGAGAGCACCATGTATTAGGTGACCTCGAGACAAGAACATGCCCAATAGGTAAGTGCAAAACAGGATTAAGAGAGCAAAGCTTCAAAAAAAGAAAAGTAAGAGAAACACAATGTAATGAAGAAGACAAACACAAAAGAGAATAAAAAATTGTCATGAAAAACAACGTAGAGGTGGTAGAAATTGTAAATGTATTATCAGTTCAATTTCAGCTAATCTTATTATCGATTTCTTATCCACTTATCCAATTTCATAATTTTATTATTTCTTTTTCTGTGTAAGTCTGCTTACAGCTTTGCACAATTATTCTCTACCAAAAATTCTGTGTCAGTTTGTGACACATAAGGCTTGTTATTAGCCTATTACTGTTTTATTTTGACAGCTGTGTTACCAAAACACCTCCTGTGCCCCATCCTGGCCTCTTGTTTACCCGTACAGATTGCGTAATTGTTGACCACTGCTCTTTAATGTTGTGTATTTGTTTCCGCCCGTGTATGGCTTCACAGCAAGTTAGCTGTGACGTCTGGTGTCGTCAGCATTTCTTAAATGCACCGTGTACTGACATAAATGCCTTAATCATTCACGTGACTTAAAAGTGTACGATGTACTGTTTACTGGAAAGAACCCTTTACACGTTTTTGTTTAGAATAAATCGTGTTAGTTGAGATACCAAGCAATATATGAATCGCATTGTTTTAAGGGAACGCACGGCTTTAGCTGTAAACGTTTTAAATTATCTCATCGCTAACACGTTCGTAAGAACTTCTGTACATTATTTTGCAAAATTCGTAAGAAGTTTCTCAAGAGCGATTAATTATAAGTATGAGTATAAGTATAAATATGAGTATGAGTATGAGTATGAGTATGAGTATGAGTATGAGTATGAGTATGAGTATGAGTATGAGTATGAGTATGAGTATGAGTATGAGTATGAGTATGAGTATGAGTATGAGTATGAGTATGAGTATGAGTATGAGTATGAGTATGAGTATGAGTATGAGTATGAGTATGAGTATGAGTATGAGTATGAGTATGAGTATGAGTATGAGTATGAGTATGAGTATGAGTATGAGTATGAGTATGAGTATGAGTATGAGTATGAGTATGAGTATGAGTATGAGTATGAGTATGAGTATGAGTATGAGTATGAGTATGAGTATGAGTATATGAGTATGAGTATGAGTATGAGTATGAGTATGAGTATGAGTATGAGTATGAGTATGAGTATGAGTATGAGTATGAGTATGAGTATGAGTATGAGTATGAGTATGAGTATGAGTATGAGTATGAGTATGAGTAGAAGTATAGTATAAGTATAAGTATAAGTATAAGTATAAGTATAAGTATAAGTATAAGTATAAGTATAAGTATAAGTATAAGTATAAGTATAAGTATAAGTATCTTTATTTAACACCTTTTTACCGGAAGAAAAACACGTGCATAAAACGATAATATGCAATGTAACAAAATTATTATGATGATTAATTTATCTGAGATATGATATTAAACTGATTGGTGAAAGGGCGACGGAGAACTAAAAGTTATCAAAGTCAACTAACTTGGTCTCTAACTTGGATTCACGAAGCCTTCTTACGAACTTCTTACTTACGAACAATTCATGCGATCACAGAATTAAAATGCATTTGAATAAAAATTTTGTAAAACACATCGTGAGTGGCCCTCGAGAGATTATAAACGATCTTACGAACAACCTTACGAACAAAACTGTCCCAGAGACGCTTAGTGAATCCACCCTCTGATCAACTAGCTTCTCAGTACTGGTCAAATATTAAAACACCGTTGAATTTAAAACAACGAAAATAACAACTCGGGCAAGTATGCAAGTGGAGAGCGGGGGAAAACGGAAAACGCCAATTTTTGTTTTCTACCTTAAGAAATAATAACTTTTGGTGCTTTTAACCAGCATTTTGGTCAAAATGCAGCGCAGTGCTCTATAGATTCGTTTTTCTATAAGCGTAATAGTACTGACAACGGCTTATTGATAAACTCTTAACTTCTAGTTCACACATGACATCAGTATAGCTTTTTAGATTCGCGTATTCAGAATTCTTTACAAATATTACTTTTACATAAAAAATCTGTAGTTTTATCAAAGGTTATTGAAGAAACAGTTGTCCTGCTAATGATATACAAGACAGTTTAGCTCCATCCAGGACTTGATCATAGTGAAATAATGAAATTTATGCTAACCACAATTGACTCATGAAGCCAATAATCTATCTAAGCAAGTGTTTGTGGTGTCTTATGCTCGAGCACACTGTTTTACAGACGGAAATTTTATGAAAAACTATTTTGGTTATGTCTGCCACTTAACCATCACTGCACACGTTTTGTCAGAGGTAACTAGTAAGGTTGTAGAACTTTGCTGCATGCATTGTTCATAAAAATTAAAATTATTAATGTTTAGATATAAGATAAATTTCGTTAGCAGAAAGATATATAAGTACACCTGGTATATGAGGCTTCTATTATGGGATAAACATCAGTCAGTTTGAAAGATTTCCGTTATTGACTGTTAGGTCGTGTGCCGGAGATAATCGGCTTAGAATCGGTTTGTAGCCGGACATCTGGAAATGACAGGGTTTCATGTTGCATACACTCCACTTAGCAAATTACTTCCCGCTGAATACAGCCAGGCATGTCTACTGGAGTCCAGTATAAGATTAGCTTATGATATTCTCCACTCTGCTTAATTAAATAGACATCTTCAATTGCCACATGTTTATATTTTTTCGTAATTCGATGCGGTTACTCTTATTTTTTCTTTCAGTGATTACGTGGCGAATAAGGCTGAAGGTAAAGCAGCTGAGAACAAAATGGATGAGAAACTCAAACTGTTAAAGTTATAACTTTTCGCAAGTGAAATATTCAATTCAATTCAGTTTGTTTTATTGGCATACACAAGTCAACACATTAGTAACAGTACAATTTAGACGGTGCATTGAACGATTATAGGCAGTGGAGCCAAATGGCCATTAGATTAAGGCGCAATAAAATAGGCAGTTCAACATGACCAAGTTAAAGTTCACAAGGGCAAAATTGAACAGAGTATCGGAACTCGATCGCAAGCCAAACAAGAGCAATGAGTGCATGACGACCTAAATAAATTACGAAGCCTGGATAAATTTCTTTCTATTAGCATTCGAACCCAGATTTTTTTGCATTTCAGCGGTTATATTGACAACACAGATTAATTTTAATTCTCTGATTTAGAAACATTTGTTTTAGTTATTGATAATGTACCCACAAATTCATTTGCGGTTTATATTAATGGAATGGCAATAAACTAAATAATTCTAAACTTGGCATAAAGATAGATGAAGATTTGCACGTTAATGAACTTTTATATGCAGATCACAGCAATTGTAACAAAATCTCCAGAAAAATTGCAGCGTATGTTGGATATAGCTGAAAATCACTGCTATCAGTGGCGTTTAAGTCTTAATGAAGAAAAAAAACCAACATTGTATATTTTAGAAATACGTCTGAAGCTGTGACAAATTTTTACTTTAAAAACGGTGATAAAATTCTTACAGCTAAGTCTGAATATAATTATCTGGGAGTAGCTCTAGATGAATTTCTCAAGTTCGAAACAGTTGTAACCACAAATGTCTGACTCTGGCAGGCGCGCACTGCTGTAATATAAAAACTACATACTTACTAAGGCCTGTTCTTTAGTAATACTAAGCTTTTTGGCGCATGTGTTGCGCCTATTTTAGATTATGGTTCTGGCATGTAGATATTCAAAAAAATTGACAAAATCAACTAACATCTGAACAGAAATCTTAGATTTTCATGAGCCTTCATAGATATACAACTAATTTAGATGTAAGTGGCGAATCTGTGCGGACACCAAGTCACATACGCAGGAAAATTAAAATGTTACATTTGCGACACAGATTTGTTAATATAGATTCATACAGATAATCAAAGAAAATACTTTTATGGGATTGAAATATATTTGTTAATTCTTCTATTAAAAATTGAAGTTGTGAAATAAATGAGATTTTCGCTTTATCTGATCTATCCAGATTCGTACATGATGCATCTAATTTGTAAACTATTATTAGCATTCCTCATTGCAAAAAAACGTTGGTAAAATAGAAGGTGGAGTGGTTACACGAAGTAAAAAATGAACCAAAATGAAGAACATTTAAACTATTTAAATCAGAATGTTGCTCAGAGTATTATATGAATTTGTCTATGGCAAGAGCTCAGCGATTGTTGTTGTTACAGTTTAGATGTGGTGTTTTACCTTTGCGCATAAAAGCTGACAAGTTTCTACAAATTAACTTATACGATAGAATTTGTACTTTTTGTAATATAAATGTAGTAGAAAGTGAAGAACATTTTTAACAAAATGTCCTTTTTATAGCAGTTGTATAGATGGTCTGTACGTTAAATGTTACATTATAAAGAAAGATTTACGCAGTTTGACTAATCAGCAGAAATAAATTTTTATAATGACGGGAAATAAATAATTAGAGAAGCAGCAAAATTTATACAAAAAAGTTATGAGAAAACAACAAGAATTATATAACTAATCGTAGTTTTCTTAAATTTTAGACAATCAAATATAATTTTAGGTAATCTTATGGCATTAGTTGTTTGTTTTAATGTTGTGTACATTAAAAATAAATTTTGTAATATGTTCTCTAAAGATTGTCATATAGTATCAAGCCAACTAGTTTTCTTTATAATAATGTACGTGTAGTTATAAAAATAGTGATTCTTAAGCCTAAATGGCTGGGTTTTCGATAAATTCGTTGTGATGTAAATAAAAATGTGTCACTGTAGTAAACAGTCATTATTATTACTATACCTAAACTGAAAAAACTAAGAGAACAAAGAAGATGAGATCCGCACTCTTGAAAGCGAAATTAATTAGAAAGTCTTGAATTTTACTGTTCCTTGACTGGACCCACACAATCTTTTCATGCATCATCTTGGAACAAAACAGCAAAGAAACAAATGAAACAAGAGTTCGTAGAAGGTACACGTTTAGAACAGAACAAAAGATGTTTTCGACCTTCTGACTGCAGGTAGGCCTAAGTCAACTTATCTTTTCAGAGAATTTTCAAAAGTGTTTGTGGTTGGAATTGAATCAGCCAATCAGCAGTAATTGTTGAATTCGCAGCTTAACAGCTGTATGCTGATTGCTTTATCATACAAATAGGATAAAAACAATCGAGACGTCATGTAACCCGTAACATAGCCCGCGAATGATGTAACAGGAAAACGCCATTTTGCTAACAGGAACAGAACCCATCGCCCACACTTACTATAACTCTGCACTGGTTTTTCAAGCGTCGTATTTTACAGCTGATCTCCTTCACAAGGTTTCTCAAAGGTGTCAGAGCTTTATTTTTTGGTACTTTAGTGCCACATTAGCTTTTTTCACCCCACAATGAGTCCACGCAAGACTGGAAAAACGTTAAATAAACAGACTTGTATGTCTCAGTAAGGCTTATGCGTCTTAACTCCAGGTGGTTTAAACAAACTTCCTAAATCCGATTCCGAAGCATTGGTTCTTTAGAGTCTCAAGTTCAATAAAAAAGTGGAGACAGTTTCAGAGAGATGACTTTAAACGTAAGAAAGTTTTTGCAAATAGCCCCAGACAAGACTAGTGGCAACTAGAGGTAAGGAGCTGCAGTGACAATATGGTGGAGCGTCCCTTTAGTCATCAACAACTAAATTCATGACCTATTCCTAAAGCCAATATGAACACAGAGTCTGAAAACAGATTCTTGTTAATAACTTCATATTGATAGGAGATACCTGTTGAAGTCGTATTTCCACAGGAAAGAACCCGAGGGAATAAACTGGGTTGATAAGCGGTTATCCTAGGTAAAAACTATAAGAAACGATAGCAGAATGGGCACTCTCAACAAGCATTTCTATCGTCAGATTTATGGAGAATGATTGGACTTAGCCTATCAATGATTTTGCGGCAGTATATTACCGTAGAAGGCTGCTTCAAATCTAATTCTAATATGGAAAGAAGTTTACTTTAGCCATATTAACAGTGAAATTGATGTAATTGAGAAACTGAAAAGCCTACTATGAGGATAATATAGCTCCAAACTAATGCTCAGAAGGGAGGTGTACATGCAGATCTACCTAATCACGTACCCGTAATAAGTGTTAAATAATTAGTTAATAATTAAGTACCCATAATTGCAATATAGCCATACAAATATCACCAACTATATTTATAAACGGTGGGTACTTCATAAATTAAAATCTTTCCTGTTTAAATTTGGCAAAGATTGTCCTGCAGTCTGTTTGAAATTACAGGAAAAGTTCAGAATGTTCGTTAAAACCTTGCACTGCAAGAAGCAAGCACAAAGACTTGGCCGACTCCTAAAACATATGGCTTTGAATCAGCTGAACAAGAAAAAAGCATAATGTTTAAGGCAAACAAATGAATTTAGCTACTTAGAAAGTTAGTTGTGTGTTTTAACTAAAATCTGTCGCAGATGCTGGTATAATTGAGTTTTAACCCCAAAATTCTGTTCACAATTCAGCCAAAGGCCTGGGCTTCTATCGTAGTAGTTCATATAATTCATACTGTGGCATTTCTGTCATTTGACGTTGCTAAGTGTTTTACCCAACACTCTGCACCAAACTATTTCCGGAGTATATATATGTATATCAGGTGGGGCAAAAATGTGCCCAAATTTTGATCGCGTATTATAAGAAGAAAATAACGGAATCGCTTGACAATCACCACACTGGTGATACAGACGATTTTGCCATTATTTTCAGAGTGTCCATCACATTCAAAGCAAACTAGATAAATGCTTTTCTTCCAACAGCTGATAGTTTCTCGCTTCTTTAATAAGTATTTGGTTCCAACACTCAACAATTTTTGCCTCTGGGCACTCGTCTTCACTTTCTCTTAAAGGAATTCCTGGTACCGAAGTCCATATCGATGAAGTTCCATTTTTTATTGATACCAAATTTTGTGGGGAAGACCATGATGTGACTTTGTTGATTTGATTTCTTTATTATTTTGCTGGCATGTAGCTTAAAAGCGCTTTATACCTCAAAGTGACTGTGTTTCAACTGATGATTAGCTGACATTATTTTAGCGTTCAAATTTTAATATGCAAAAGCTTTTATGCTAAAACTTAAAAACTACCAAAACAATAAACTTGTAACTTTTACATAGTTCAAGTTAGTGTACCGTAATATCATGTTGTGAATTTTCAATTTTGCGGGGGTATTTGCTTCTCAAATCAAATGAAATCCTCTAATATTATTGTAGTCTAATCTTCGACACCTTTTTTCTGCGCGACCCGATATATTATTTTGCTTGCTGTAGTTAAAAAATGTAAAAATTTCTTAGCAATAGAGAACGAATTTTAACAATTGTGAATGACGTTGTACCTGGGTACATTAATAATCAATTACTCTGCATTCGGGTTTACTACAACCTAATCCCCATTGAAACTTTTCAAAGTTCTTTGTGAAGTCAACTTGCGTTTCTTGATTTTAGTCATAATCATTTAGCCATTTCTGACTTGCCATACAAGATTTTTAATTTTAACAAAAATGCAGTTAGAAACAAACTAAACGGCACTAAACCAACTTGTTGAAAGTTTATGTACACTGTAGTGTGGACAGCGGGCCTTCAGAACCATACAGTTATAGGGCATACTTTGAACATCAAATAACTGATTGCAAAAACAGTTTAGATTCATCGAGTTTGCTTCCGAGAAGGTGATAAATTGCCAGATTTTCCTTCACACTTTTTTGGAAGATTAGAAAGGTATAAAAAACATGAAGATCCACTTAAAATGAATGATGAGAACAGTAATGAATCGAAACATTGCAACATGAAACTGATACTGATTCGAAGACCATTGTCATAATGGTCACAAGAAAGAACGGATCATGGTGAGTTATCATCGTTAAGGTGAATGTATTTCATTTGAATAAATAAACTATTATTACTGCAAGCCGTCGTTAACATTAAATTAGAGATCATTATGAAAATCGTCGTAAAGGTAAATGATTAAAGTAGCAATAGGACTAGTCTCTAGCAGTAGTAGTAGCAGCAGCAGCCATAGAACTAGTAATAAAAATCTGTAGTAGTTGTTATCTGGGTTTAAAAACATTGATCATCATAATGCTGTTATTAGGAATAGGCAGTTAGTTTTAGTTCATTGGGAACCCGTTAGTTTATATAATTATTAAATATTGATTAGCAATTATTATATAACCGTCTTGCGTGCATGCATGTGCATTCTTCAATTTAATCACTATTGTCAAAAGTTTTGAGAAGAGATAAAACAAAACAACTAACAAGTGCTAAATACGTATAAAAGCATTTTATAGCATATGTGGAAACCATTTTGTAGGAACCGGTGAGTAACACGACAAAGGCGAACAGAATAAATGGGTGGTTAAGGTGCGCAGTTTGCAACCGAAATTAAGCAACGCTTATCCTGTTTAGTAAATGGATGTGTGACCGACAAGACAACTACTTCTGTGTGGGGTCATCTACTATACTGTGGCCCGACTGTTTAGCTTTTTGATGGGTGATTTAGACACGTCAAAATATGAATTAAGCACCTACTGTACTGCAAATAAAAAAGTCGCTTTAAATTGAAAAGTAAAAATTTATCAATTTCGTTTAAAGTGGTATCATTTAATTAAAAGCTTGGTGAAAATTACGCATGGTTAAAAGTGTTTAATGGCATCCATAATAACTGTGATAATTGTAATTGCTTTCATAATTATGAAATCCTTCACTTTATGTGCCATTCTCCCTAAATCATAGAGTTCTGAAAACAAATTATAAACAATAAGTTGACGGAGGTCGACGCGAGGTCTCTGCGGTTTTTCGAGTCCCCAAGTGGCGTATTTTTAGCCGGCTAGTGTTGGCTGAGTGAGAGAGAGAAACGGGATACTTATGCTACCGATAGTTAACTCGTCTGAAACACTGGAGTATACTGCATGAAGATCGAAGAAGCCAGGGACTCCTCTCTGTTATTCTGCTCTCTCTCTCTCTCTCTCTCTCTCTCTCTCTCTCTCTCTCTCTCTCTCTCTCTCTCTCTCTTTCTCTCTTTCTCCGCGATGCTAGATTTACATCGCACATATTATTGTAATTTTCATGTTTATCTAAGTTTGGGTGTGATTTGTTTGTATTGGTTTTTTATTTTTATGATGTTGTATGTTGTATATATGTAAATTATAATATGAAGTTATTATTCATATAAATTATAATAAAATAAAATATTTAATTAAAAAATATTTAAAATATCGTTATTTAAAATAAAGAATTAAATCAGATAAATCAAAATCTACCTCTCCCTCTCTTCTGCTTTGTCACCTCCCTCTCTTTCTCGTTATCTCTCTCTCTCTCTCTCTCTCTCTCTCTCTCTCTAATTAATTAATTAATTATTATAATTATTATTTTGTATTGCCTTCCAAGCGTTTTTGCTTTTTTAATCGTCGAAAACACATATTTTTACAAGACGATTCAATCGAATCTTTGATAATAAAGTCAAATAATCTTTAACAACATAACATACAACAGCAAAAAACAAATTAACTCTTTTCACCTAAAGTTGTTGAAATGATCTCGGAGAATTATTGTACGTATTCAGTTCTGGCTTAATGCCTATGTGCAATGGATGCTAGTACACAACAAGGTAAATAGACCAAGCTGTTACAAAAAGTGCTGTTCAATGCCCTCGTAGGCAGACACATTTTTACATAGCATTCAAAAGAGATCATCTTAACATCGTTCTTTATGGCGTTGATCTGTCATTACCGTCAGTGGACTCGCAATTTAAACCTAATTTCCCATCCTGACTTTGATTCAATTATAAAAAAATAACACTGTAAACTGCCACGTAGCCAGTTGCCAGACGCTGTGCGTGCTATGTACCGCAAGATCACCCAACATGAATGACACTACGTACGACGTTCGCGCTTACTTGACATTGTATCATGTATCACCTATCATGTATTTCCGTGTACGGCTTTGCCATGAGTTTCACTCGTCATTATCGTCACAGACATTTTTTCCACTCCACTTTTCTTCTCACACGATTTACTAGCAGTCACCAGTTCACAGCGCGAAGCCCGAGGTGCAAAACCGCATTAACGAGGCATCAGGGTCTAAAGTTTATAATCAGATAAGAGAACGTATAAATAAATAGAAACCGTTCGGGTTAAGAGTAGAAAGCTGATACGTGCGATTGTTTACTGAATATTTTATGTGGAAACCGGTTGCCGCTTTTGAAATTCTCACGTTGCTAAATACTGGTACCTTTAATTATTCAAAACAAGTATGTTTGAAATGAACTCTCAAGAATAAAGTGTTCGAAGCCGCGAAAGAAAAAACCGAGTGAAAGTCCGTAGTGAATCTGGCTTTGAACCCCTTGCTACTCGATTACCAACCCAATGGCGTAGCCTTCATGTATCATATAATAATTATACATATCAAGGCAAACTTTAAATCAATGCTAATAGTTCACTACTCACAAACCAGTTCGCTATTCCCAAAGCTCATAAAAAGAGGAGATTACCAACAATTAGATTAATTCTTTGTTAATTTGGAACCTAGAATAAATCTTGATTATGCGTCTATAGCCTCACTTTCAAGATTAAAAACTATTCAAACGAAAGACAGAATTTACTGTCAAAAAATCTGAAAAATTTAATTAAGTTCGTTTTATCAGTTAATGATAATCTTAAAGTCAAGATCAAGTAATTAATGATGATTAGTTATTATTATATGAGTATATATACAAAAGCTTTCTTTACTGAGCACTTTCTTTTTTACCTAGGTTAATTTCCTAATGTTATATAAAATCAAGATTAAAAAACACAAAAAATTAAAAAAATTATCGAACTGAGAATCCATTAAAAACTCGATAAATAATTTATGATTTATTGGGTGGAAACACATTTACAAGAGCACACGGTCAACACATACAAAATACCAATGCAAACAAGTAGAAAGTGATATATAAAACATTACATACATGAAAATCTCTGGTGTATGCCATAGACAACACCATATGTGCACATGTAACACTTTAAAGTTTATAACATACTTGACTATAAAATGTATAAATATTGAGTGTTATTGATTATTCTTTTTTTAGAAAACATTTATTTGTTAAATTGCAACCGATTATTAATACTTCTTAGTCCTCGTTTCCTGACTGAAAAAAAATTTAATATCATTTGAGATTTAAGGTTGTACTACTATAATCTGATTCGTAATTCGCAAGGCTGGCAGTAAATACGCTGCTATACACGTAAAGATCAGCATTTATTTATTACCTTAAACTGAGTGTAGTGCAATTGAAAAGAATTAATTTTCGAAAGGTCACTCTTTTAAATCTAACGTTAATCTAATACACTCAGTGATGTCATGACAAATGTTGACATTGTAAGACTTAACAAGCATTATTATCTTGTTTGTTTATTTATAAGCATTATATTAGTTTTTCTAATACTAACATTACAGTATAAGTATTGCTAATACTAACACTAACATGCTAACGAACAAGCATTATATTTCTGTTTGTTTATTTGATGTGACTGTACTACTACGATTACGAATAAAAATGATATATATATATATATACTTTTATACTTTGATATATATATATAACTTCGCCTAAATGTAGGAGAATGAGTGCATAGTCATCTGTTAGACCTGTTAAATGAAGAAAGAAACATCATTAAAATGTGAACGGTTATAACAAATATAACTTAAAGTGTCACACGTCTGACAGTTTAATGAGGTTACAGGCAGTTACCGTTTAAGCAGCAGCTTTAGTAAGATCTCACCAAAGATTCATTTCATTTTCCGCCCATGATATTCCTAGAACACCCCAGTAAATGCATATTTAAGTGCGCACGTCTGGCGTTCTGACAGTTAAAAGTGGTTTAATATGATACCGCTACGTTTGAAAACGCCTTAAAAATTTAAGTTAATGTCATTGACATTGGCAACTTGGCATCTGACAAGTAAAATACTGGACGAATTTATGCTTCTGACAAAATACAAGAGACGTTATTGGTTGTCTGCAACTGCTAATTGCTTATGGAGAAACCATCTTGCGACAGGCACAAGTTATTTTAAATTTTCAGTAATATCAAGCAAATCAAATTTTTCGAGCTTTCACAAAATCACCGCGAGAAAATGGATGACAAAACATTTTCCGTCGTTAGCTTTGATATCCAGCTTAGGTCTTACACCCACACAGACTTAACCTATTGCATAGCTCAGCTAGTTCTTCATTTGAAACCCTTCTTTCTTATAGGAGAGCCAGCGGTTGCTTGCATGGGAAGAAGATGACAAAATATTATACATGCACGTAGAAGACAATTAAAACATAGCAAAGACACAGGCCTGTATCATCTAAGAAATCGAGATCAGCTACTAAAAAAATTGCCAAAAACTGTAAGCGAAGATGGAAGCTAGGGTGTTATACTAGCAATAATGCTGTTTTAGTGGGAGGGTATTGACATGTTACGATAGATACAGTTCCGTCAGCACATTGCGCATTTTAAATTTTTTAGCACCGGCAGCTGTCTTGGCTTATAAAACCACAAGTTTTTTTACAAGTGTTTTATTATAGGGACTGCTTCAAATGCAAGTACTTGTTGTAGATCCCTACCAGTGTAAACCTGGGTAAGTACTGTAAGTATTTAGTTATTCACCAATTTCGCCCATTTTTTCCTCTTTGATTTTTTTCTGGGAAAGGCGAATTTTAGAAAAATGTTTTCGAAAAAAAATATGAAAAAACGCTACAATGTCAAGCCAGTAACAATGCCACCCCCAGCAGCACAGTAACAGGCCATGGCCTATCTACAGTTAACTGCAGTGACAGACTGTAGTCTGTCAACAGTGAATTAACCTGACAGGCCATTGCCTATTTACAGTGAATGAAGGTGATAGACTGCAGCTTGTCTACAGTAAATTACAGTAACAAACGGTAGTCTACCTACAATAAATTACGGTGACAGACTGGAGACTGTCTACATTGAATTAAATTAACAGGCCATTGCCTAGATACAGTAAATTACAGTGATAGACTGCAGCCTACCCACAGTAAATTACAGTCACAGACCATAGCCCATTTATAGTAAATTACTTTTGATGCTCAATGTTTGTGCAATTTATAATAATTGTATGTGATGTGACTTCCACATTCGACATGAAGGGAACAAATGAATTTCAATATCCGAAAAATCTGAAAATCCAATGTCTTATCTTGGATGATTATCCTTGATAAGATAGATTCCGGTCCAGCCAGAACCAATACCAATCGCAGACTTGCATTAAGTGTTAGGTGCCAGCTTGTAGTGTGCCAAACTGCGTGTAAAAAGAAAAAGAAAGAAGGAAAGAAAGAAAGAGCGAGAAAAAAGGAAACAGGAGGGATAAGCAAAGTGAGGAGAGGCAAAAAAGAAAAGTGAAGCAAAAAAGAAAGTAAAGAAATAAGAGGACATGAAAGTAAGAAATGGGAAGGAGAAAAGAGGAAATGAGAAGAAAAGAAAAGAGAAAAAAGTTGAAGGGAAGAAAAGGAAAGCAAACTTAAATAGAAGAAAAGCAAAGGAAAGGAAGCAGAAAGGAAGGGTACGGAAGGGAAGGGAAGAGAAGAGAAAGGAAAGGAAGGAGAGGGCAGAGCTGGGCAAAGCGCCTCAAAGCAAAGAAGGGAAGAGAGACGAAAAGAAAACAAAGTTGGCGAACAATGTAAAGAAAAAGGAAACAGAAAAGAACAAAAGTGTTTCGGTGCAAAGAAGACAAAACGGCATCTGGAGGAACGTACGGGATGAATCAAACAAAAATAACCTGGCGTTGTATCATTGGTATAACTAATCAACGAAAAGAAAGGGAAGGAATCATTAGATATAGTTTTTAGTTGACATATTGACGAAATCACTGCGCTGTGATATAAGCCTAATGTGGTTGTCATTCAACACATCTATTCATAGGAAAGGAAACTGCAAAAAATCTAACCGCTGATTTGATTATGCTTTAGCACTTTGCCACAATTTGATTATAGATTAGTCATTTTTCAAGCAATTCTCACGGTCAGCATGAAAGAAATTGCGACTTTCTCTTAGATGGAAAATGGAAAATTTATCAGGAAGAGTTTAAAGCTTAATTTGCGAAAGATATGCAGCTGTTTTGTGTCTAGGCAGCACAACACACAATTATAACGTTACTTATAATCATATTGTTTTTAAAAGGAGATGCAAAATCATCCCGGTAAGTGATAGCAGTGACATTCATAATCATAAAAGTACTTAATTCATTTAATACATATTGGCTCATTTTCCGCAAAAAGATAAAATGCCGAAATTTCATTCAAATTTATGTATTTTGCAATCGATACTCAAAATAGAAAATGATCTCAGAGATACTTAGGCCTATTAATGAGTATTTTAAGCATTGTTTCTGCGTTTCATGCCAAAGAATTGCCGCAATGCATGTACACTAGAAATATCTATTAGCTCAATATAATCTTCTCATTGTGCGTTTAACCTTGGTGCGTTAATAATCGCATTAAGAGTGACGTCTAGCGTGGGCAAAATCAACCACAATGAACTTAATTAAATTTGCGCATTACTGTAATTAAATCTGTACAGCTAGGATCAGACACTGGACCAGACGAAGCTCTTGCACAACTATGTAAAAGGTACAAAAAACTAATACCAGTATGAGCAAGATTAAGAAGTAGATACAGGCTGAGATTACTTGTTCAATTAGTTGTGTTGCCCTTTTCCTAGAATCACTTCTCATAGCAGATAGGTTTATAATACTGTAATTCATTGTAGATGGGTTATAGTCTGTCACTGTAATTTACTGTAAATGGACTACAGTCTGTCACTGTGATTTTCTGTAGATGGACTACTTTCTGTCACTATAATTTACTGTAGATGGACTACTGCCTGTCACTGTAATTTACTGTAGATGGACTACTGCCTGTCACTGTAATCTACTGTAGATGGACTACTGTCTGTCACTGTAATTTGGTATAGATGGGCTACAGTCTGAAACTGTAATTTATTGCCCAAGCATATTTTACCGTATGTTACAGCCCAAACTGAAAATACTACACGTAAATTGAGTGGAATTATCATTCATCATTGTCAAATATCCTGCATTTTTTTAATTTAGTCTCTATTTTTAGAGTTATCTCATTGATAGGCTTTTTGATTTTCTTTTGTTTTTGCTTTGTCATTGTACATATTGCACAAATTTGAGTTTTATGCAAATATTTACTTTCACAATTACCGTTCTCATATACAACACGCTGCTTCTCAAATGTCATGTTATATTATTATCATTATGTTATATCATTTAATTTCGTTTTTGCTTTACTTAATTGTCTCTTGTAATATGAATAATTTTTGCATTGTTTTTCTTTAATACGCTAAAATGAACTTCATTGGAGGAACCTCTAAAATTAATAGTGTCGTAAATGAACTCTAATCCAGGCATGTTCAAAAGGTATTAAACCTGTAAATAGGGGTGGCTGACTTAGTTGACCGTATGGTCTTTCGCCACCCTTTCTCCATACAATTAAGATTTCTTTTTAACACCTCGTAGGCTGCTAACAAATATCTCTTAGTTTGTAAATTGTCAAAATTATTAATATGTCTATGATGTACTGTAAAACTTAAAGGAGATAAATCAACAATCTTAATCTTAATCTAATATTGTTGGTTGGCTACGCTACGTCGCTGTAATTTACTGTACCTAAGCTACGGCCCGTCACTGTAATTTGCTTCAGATTGGCTAGTTTGGTACGTACTGTTGTTGCTGGCTTTATACTGACGTGTTTTTCTGTAGTTGAAAACATATTTCTAAAATTTATCTTTCTTTAAATCAACTGAAGTATAAAAAATTAGCGAAAGTGCCTAGGATTCTAAAAAGAGCCTTTACTGTACCACTAAGTTATAGGTTGCTAGAACTTCATGAAGCACTTCAGTTTCTTTAATATGGAAAAGATGGGGCTTAAATCTGGCTTCACAGGAATTTTTCATAATTTTTACTCTTTGTTTTAACTAATTTTAACTTTGTGTCATACTTTTATTGTAGTACTATTAATGTCTCATCAGCTTATTCAGACTAATTATTAGCTGCAAAACCAACCTAAGAAAGTGTCTTTGACCTTCTTGCTTACAATTCAACCGCTAAAAATATTTGACCTTCGAATCTCATACGGAATTCAAGCAATAAAACATCAGCTGAGCGTCTTCATGAATGAGCTCAGTTTTGAGTGCAAATGATGCCACCCATCTGATTATGATTAAATTAAAGCGCTGAGCGTCACGCCATAGTAAATAAATGTGAAGCCAAGTAACAGACGGGGGTCGATAAGTTTCGTTAAAATCCCTCAAATCTAGCAAGAATTTAACAGAATTTACACAATTAGAATATTATAACTAAAAGGACCATTAATGAAACAAAGCTTTTTGCAAATAAACAAAATTAACAAAAATTGTTAATCAAAAAATGATTTCTGTGCAGTTTTAGATACGTAATTACTTATCTAACGTAATGACAAAAAATGTCTTAATAGTTAGTAATACGTTCATGCAGTTCAAGAAAGACATCAAGTACAATAAAGCCCATCATATAGGCATAAAAATTTGAAGCATTTATAAAACATAAATATAACAGAAATCAAAGCTACATTTCGTCCCATTTGGGACATTATTAAATTTATTAATTTATTCGGAACATTGTTGTTCACTTATTCATCATAGACATAGGCAGTAACACTAATCAGTTAATGAAATGATGAATTATATTACTGAAATGATCAAAGACGGCTTTAAAAGTTTTTTATGAAATATGCCTCCTTGATTATCGAACTTAAGGCTCGAACTGACAGACTCCACATCTTAAAAGTTGTAATATGTGTAATATCATAATTTTTCCGGAAGAACTGTTTGTGGTGTATTATGCGATGTTGGTGTTATTACTTTAAAATTACCGAATACAATTCCATCTTGTGAGTTTTGACATCTCGAAACTTGCTGCTTTCAAGCTCCTGAAAAGTCTATATTTCGTCATAACCATTTTTAGAAAGGGAAAAGTCACAATCAATTCCACCAAAGAAGACACAGCAAACTCATCACTGGTATGTTTTCACTAAAGCATTATATTATTCTAGTACTATGAAAACACTTACTATAGACATGGTTAGTGTTAATGTTAAGCCAACATTGTGTCATTAAGTACTACTAGCCAAACATGTTTAGCTGATGATGGGTTGGTTCTGCTAAATGATGCCACCTGGGTCCCTCTTTAGTTACCACGATAATTGTTTGTTTTCAATGAAACTTTTTCACCAATTTAATATTACATTCCTGCATCTACAAATACAGGAATATAACTAACATGAAGCTGGTGAAAAAAGTTTCATTGAAAGCAAGCAATTATCATGGTAAGCAAAGAGGAATCCAGGTATTAAGCTTTCACATATCACAAAAGACACAAAAACGTTTCCTTGCAGCTGGTGTGTCGAGAATTATTTGTTATAGATTCTATTTTTTCTAAAGCAAGTTGTTTTATTATTTTACTGTTTTATACAAAGGTTGAGACTTGAAGTTGGCTAGAAGGAAATAACAAATTTAATTTAATGTTATTGTGGATCTATATTTGGTTCCTAGCTAGAAGAACTCGCTGAACTGGTTTTTATATCTTTAGAATTGTCGTAAATGTGTTACAATTAAATACGAAACGACACCCTTTTCCCAAAAGAAACTGCTTAGGCGACAGTTGAAAAAACATTAAAAGGCCATTCTAAAAGAAATAAAGTGGTATGTGGATTGCTTGTAATTCGACTGAATTACTTTTTGTAGTGGGATATTATTAGAGACCTACTAAAAACGTTATGACTCTTGAATTCTAAGCGCCACTATGCTCATTTTTTTTAAACTCACGCAATGCAGCTATAATAAAATTGTAATAGCCTCTAAGATTAGCTCCTGCGGACACTCCTTATGAAAGAAACCCTCTTTAGCTATCACAAAGACCATTAAAATATCCACATAACTGTTCGTAGTGCCACACACGTTGTAGCATCTATGTAGACTTACTATGTCTATGTAATTATTTCATACTAATAAATAACAGTCTATTTTTATACCACTTAAACATACAGTCAGAAGTAATTTACGTGTTTTGAGCCAGTGTACTTAAATTGCCTTTGAGTAAGAAACTAGGCAATTTCTCGGGTTAGCAACTCTGCCTCATGCTGTGGCATTGGGAAAACATGCACTACATATCCAACACAAATTAATGATAGGGGAACCATGGCCATGCCATATGTTACGAGAATAGTTTCGCTAGCTCTCTATGTGGGGCCAGTTATTGAACTAAGATGTCGAACATTAACTAAACGCGTGCGTATAGTTTTTGCGATGACAGGAAAACATCTTGTGCTGGGATGTTCTTCGTAATTACTATGATATTTGAGGTATGTTAGTTTCTTATCCCAGGAGATTTGATAATAAAAACCGGAAACAGATCGAGACGAAAGTGGGATAATAAATATGTGGTGGTCCGGATGTAAACCTCGTAAATTTGACCTCAAGTTTTAATCATAATAGTTTCAGGAAGTATTTAAATAGCTGCATCATAAAGGCTAAAAATTTGAACCAAATCTTGTCTTGAACACGAGTCCTCAAATGAACGCGGCTTGCCAATTGAATTGCCTCGTTTATAACTGCCTCGCTAGGACGTGATTTTTCATAGACATTGTTAACTTCTAAAAAAGCCAACTATGCAAACGGTAAACCTTCTTTTACAGATTGCAGAAACACATGAAGGGTTTGAAAACACACATTACACTATATGCGCACTGTGGGCACAAGCCTTACTAGGCAGATCTCTGGTTGGCATATTGACATTAGTAGCCAATAAAGGAAATCTCGCACAGTTTGATACGTTGGCATTAATGGAAATCTTTTACCTAGTATTTACGTTACTATCTCTTTTTAGTCTAAATAAAATTGATACATAGGTCTAGTACCTTAACAAATTATAACAATGATTTACAGCTGCCGAAAATTCTAAAAAAAATGTGTACAAACACTTGCCGAAAAAAATGGTTTGTTCCAATAGGCGAAAATAGTGGCCTAATAAAAGAAAATGATATAAAGGCGACTGAATACCCTCTTTCCGAAAATTTACACAGAGATTGCGTAAAGTACAATAAGTAACCTTCTAAGAACGAAAGTCGTCTAAGGTAAGTTATACGCAGAAAGCCTAGTCATAATTTAATCAAAATTGAAAACACAGAGTAACCAACGTAAAGGTTTCCCGACGTTTACGCATTAGCCTGAAAAACCCGTAAACTTTCAATTTTTCAATCAGTCTAGTAGAATGTTTGTTTCACATCTGTCTAGCAGGTTTGTTGCCATTGCTACTATTCCCGGTTGCTTCATTTATGCTGCTTAAAAATTTTAGGCTCTAAATTTAGCCAGCTGTTTTGATACGCGAGTTCTTCGCCATGAGTAACTAACCTAATTTGCGAATGTTTTTAAATTGGTCAGATAGGCCTCTACGCACATGCTTGATGTTGTTGAGCTAATGTGGAGTGCATATTCTACACAAATGCGAAAATTTATAGCAGTGTCTTTTTGACACTTCACTAAACTGCGAGCGCTACTTTCCCCTAAGCGGTTGTCCCATTTAATCAGTAATCTCTCGCCGTGTACTTTATCTTTTCTAACTTTATAGCAGTGATCTTCACTTCCATGCGTTACTGAAACATTTTGGATATTAAAATGTTTTACCCGGATTTTTCAGCTTGATTTTTTTCCTGGAGAACCCGGAAATGCTTTCTAGAAAATCTGAAATTATATCTTCAGTAAATTATTTATTGCGCTTTTCATTGAAGTCACAAAGTTTACACAACGCTAGTGTTTTCAAAGTTTAGGTGTAGCCACTTTGCACTTTTAGCATTTGAGTTGTTATTTTTCGCCTTTCGTCGAAGAAAAAATTGTGTTACACTTTTACCCCATAAGGAAAATGTGCAAAGTCCTAATTCAAATGACTGGTTTTCGCCAGAAAATAAATTTACCCAACACTGTGACAACTAATACATGGCTTTATTACTCTGTGTTATTATTAAATAATCATACAGGGAATCATCATTACAATAACGCTTAAACATCATCATCATCATCATCATCATCATCATCATCATCATCATCATCAACATCAACATCATACGGTCATTACGTCTGTTACAGGCATTGGATAGGCAGAATTCTGAAATAAAAAAAATCTGCCCTGCGACAGCTAAACACAGCCCACAGCCCCTAAACTCAGCCCAAACGTTTGACACTTCTATGCCCAGGACTTGTCAATATCATTTCCGTAGTTGTAAACCGTTATTGATCAGCTGCCAACCAAAGGTATAGCAACACTGGAAACTTTTAAAACACCAACAAACCATTATTTTCACTAAAAAGAAGCCAGTTTTCATTTTTGGAGTTGAAGGTTCAAGGTTGCAAATATTAAAAGCTGTGTTAGCACCATGTTATTTTGCGTAAATAAATCGTGCACTGAATCCCATGACGGTCCAAGCAGACACAGCGGCGTCTGCAATTTGTTAAACCGCAACTCTTAATCTGTCGAGATGATCTATAGACCGTCCTTGCGGCGGCTTTCTCTGCCTGCAAAAAGAACTCGCCTGGAACTTTATCTGCGACGTTAAAACGCAGACCGGAAGTTAATGGCGGTTCAGTGATGGATCAAAAAATGAAAAATTTTGCTTTTGAAAGCATTTAAGTATGGACCATAGAATTTGTTAAATTAGTGCTATGATTGTCAAGCAGCGAACTCGTTAACGCTACACATTACAAGACACTCTTTCGTAATTTTTATGTAATGGTGATGACTTTTTTCATGGAATAAAATTTTGGTAAAAAGGCGGCTCTGAATGCACTGTAAAGTAATTATGGAGGTTACTATAGTTTTATACATGGACATAATAAGCATGGACATTTTAATACGCGCAATACCTAGAGTTAATCTTTTAGCAAAAGGTGAGTATTGTTATGACTAATCATTAAGTTAGCAATCTAAAAAACCTTATTCGACTTGCAAATGCGGTTTTATCGAACTAAATTTAAAAAAAGCGATTTTTAAAATTTACAGTTTTGGCAAATTGGCACACTCGCATAAAAATCAACTTCGTTTCACTTCTCATTATTCAGATCTTAATTAATTACTTATTTCAGTTTTCTTGTTCGCATAATTAAGCCAGGCGCATTTAATACTGTGCATAAAGTGACCAACCTTCAAAGGCGGCACAATAATTTATCAATTTGTGAGCGGTTATTAATTGCTATTTCCCTGAGCCGTAATGTACGTAGTGTTGATACCCCAGGGATAGGCACATCTGTCTGCTAATATGATAGACGACTGATGATTTGTTATGTAAGGAATTCGCGTGTATAAGGGCTGCTAAGTGCGCATTATCAGCGAAGCTACTGCATTGCGGGTGCCTTATCCAGAAATCAGTCTTTCGAAATTTTACTGTCTTTATAAACAAAGATTGATTAATACAAAATCAAAATGGTTAAACTTGGCGTTTCAATTATTTTTCGTTGGGTTTTTATACTTACAACTTTTTCCACAAAAAATTTAAGAAACGATGTTTAGAATTGGAAAAGAGTGCGATAGGAGAGACAGAAAGAGAGGGAGAGAGAAAGAGAGAGAGAGCGGGAGAGGGAGACAGAAAGAGAGAGAGAGAGAGAGAGAGAGAGAGAGAGAGAGAGAGAGAGAGAGAGAGAGAGAGATGGGAGGTTGAAGGCGGAGAAAGTGAAAGGCAAATGGCAAATGAATAAGAAAATAACAACAAAAACGCAAAAACGGAAGAAGTCCAAGAATGGAAAAAATTGTGAGAAAACTAGGACGGCAGCAGCAATACGTGGACGAGGAAGTAAAAACGGTAATGGTGGCGAGAGAAAAAGCAACAAAAACAACTCTAGGAGACAAAGGAAAATGTAGAATACGGTCTTCATCTTAATACTAGCTTGGATTAACACTAAACACTAAATAATTTGCGACATTTTTTCAGCAGGAATTTTTTACTGATATTTTCTATCTGCTTGCTTTGCAAAGATGCTTAAATTTGTTCACCTTGTTGCCTTTCATTGACCAATCTCGGGGCCAATTAAACCACCTATTCGTCTCATCACAGCTAAATAAATACAAGCACAAACTGGGCCGTGAATGTACCCTAGGATTGATACATTTGTCTGTAATGGATACTCATACAGCAACGAAGTGCAAACAAATTTTAAGGTTTCGGAGCCAGATCGCTTTTCGATTTATGTTTGCCAGAAAGCTTATGGGCTCAGTATGTGCATCCTTGGGTTTTTCTATCTTACGGAGGATCTTATGAAAACCGCAAGCTCCTACTGGAATTTCACATTTTAGAATTCAGTATCTTAATTACGTAACGGAAAAAACTCAGCCCACCGCATGACGTCTCTCGAAAATAATACTAAGATACTTACGTATGGATTAAAGAATGTAGCAAAGGATTAAGAGTTAGAATACTTTAAGAAAAGTGCTATAGTTACGGCAGTTGAGTATTCTTTAAGGTGGGAAACTTATAACTATCAAAATTGGTGATAACAAGTTGAAAAACCATTATGATGAACGTCGAGATAATAAAAACTTGGTCGACCAGCAACGAGGTTTTTAAACGACTTCAACATCAGATCCTTGCTAACTTGCTTTAGGCCTACCATCAATGGAGAGCTTAGCATTATCATTATCACCATCCTCAGCACCACCTACACCACCGCAGTCAATGTCAATACTGCTGTCACCACTGCCACCACCACCACAACCTCCACCAAACCACCAAAGTAGCTGAATGAAGCAAACAGTAAATACTTGTATAACAAAAAACTATTAATCTTTATACCTCTCAATCTTGTGAAAGCTAAATAGAAAACTCAAATCATGACTGTCCATTGGTAATTTTGTCAACTGCAGCAATTTCACACAAACATTTGGAAAATAACAAAAGGAGAGCCACCAACCTCTTGTTGTAGCCGTTTTAAAAATTACATCCTGTGAATAGCTGTGTTAGCCTGAAAAGCAGCAGCTTTATCATGTGCATAGTGCACTATCAGTAAACTTTGGTACTTAGCACTATGAGGCTCAAGTCAAATAAAACTGATTGAAATTTTCAGCAATTACATTTGTCGTCATCATTTTTGTCACCGCCACTTAGATATCACAACAGACTTTCCGTAGTTAGAGCATCCAAATACATTTTTGGAATCATCTAGAAAATGACAAGAATTTTTAAATTTTGGAAACTTGATGCGATTTGGCTCAATCAGTCAGCTTCGCGGCAGAGGATCTAGGAAAGTAGGTGGCCAGGAACAAGCCTGGAAATCGCTTAATCCCTTGGGAACGTGTAATCCCGGTAACATGGGGACCCACTGCGCCTCAACAGCAGACCATGTAACCGGATTTACTGGATGACTTTCGGCTGCAAGATCCAAAGAAGTTAGGTCTTGTTGGAGCCAGAAGAAATGTGACCTTAGTTCACTTTTCAGCACAAGAATTGTGCACATTTCTTTGCTAAATAGGTTGTTTTTGCTATTTAATTTTTATGTTTTATTACAATATTGGCAACTTGCCCAAATCAATGCTTGATGTGTGCAACTGGCAAAGCGGCAGGCAACGTTTCAGCCTTAAGCTACGTTCACAATGTATCTTTTTTCGCTTGGGTCTTGTAGGCAACCACATGAAGCTTTTTACGTTCTAAAAAGCTGTTACGTTTTTTTAAGTCCTCTCTAACTGTTACGAACACGAGGAGAAAATGTTTAAAACTTGAGTTACTAAAGGCATATCCGACTTGAGAATTGTGGATTCTAATGCAACCTCGCCTTAAGTACCCTGTATAGTTTTTTAGTATAAAATAAGACAAATTTTATGATTTTTAACAAAAATTTTGTTAATAAAATGCGAAGCGTATGATCTGTAAATTTATCGATCCTGTATATTATCATATTATACCGATCCAGCACATTACAATATATTACAATCACTAGAATACACTATAATACTTTACAAAAAAAACCGCACAGACAGGAGTCCCACGTATAGGGTATATTCGTCATACAACACAATGATAAAATAAAAAAAACACAACAGCATTTACAGTAAATAAATATTACAATCAAACATACAGAGTTATAATAGAAATTTAGAACAAAATTATAATATACAGCATTCGAATTTTTATAAACTCTAGTTAAAAACTCAGATGAAACCATTACAAAAAGTATAATTGCCAATCTAGACCAATAAGGCTAGGATCGTCCAATGAGCTACGTGGAATCCTTTCATCAAGTCCTGAATAAGCTTTGAAGCTGTTTTACTGTTTGACCCCCATAATATAGCTGGGATTAGCTGTCAGATCAGTCACTTGAGAAACAACATCTCAGTCACAATAAGATAGGTCAGCATCGTTCAGATATATGTTTCTGCAGTAATAAGAGTTGGCAGCACTTTATACATCTGTTATTCGGTCTTTTTCCGAAAGTCTGAATCAAATATTAGTCCACAAACAGTCAGTTATGTAGCCATAAGACACATTGATTTTGAAAATTATGCTAAACAGACACCATTGTTATGCTATACTTTTTAGACTGCTATTCATCAGTAAAGTCTATTCTACATTATGTAACAACATAACTGCTGTGAGAGCTTGCACAGCTGAGCTGAACTTCTACAGCACTCCAAAAATACCAATCATAAAGCGATAAAAAAACACTGTTTTTTTACTATGGCACAGATAGCAGTCCGGATGTGACGCCGGTTATTTTCATAAGCGAGCCGTGTGAAAAAACTCGGTACAACAGCGGTCAGGAAGCCAGCGCTAACGTTCGCGACACGCAAGGTATTTCTTTGAAAAATTTCAACAGCATGTAAATTCGCCGGAATGTTTTTACTGGCATTCACCGACAGATGACGCAACACGTTACGACGCAAAAAGTATGCAGTTAAAAGAGTCAAATTGTTAGCGGGTGAGTTTCTTAAGATAGACTGCGTGTTTGCCGACACAACAAAAACAAATTTGGGAAATGTTTCTTCGTGCTCCTTCTGTCACAAGAGGTCATAACCTGTAGAACCGATTGGCTAAAGTATTTTAGCAACATGTAGAGAATACACTACCCTCTCGTGTAAGATACGAACTTTTGGTATATGAACAGAATTTTTTTTTAAAAAAGACTGGTCAATTTGGCTAAATTCTGAAATTCAACAAGCATATGAATGTATTCACTCTTTGTATTTTAATTGTTTTCCAGTTTTGTAAATAGTGTAAATGTTTTTTATTATTGCCGTTTGTATTTCACTTTATGTTTTACATTTTCTTTTAATTGCGTTGTTGCCGAATTGTGAAGAAAGAAAAAAACCATGTTTACACAAAAAACTTTTTCCATTCGTTTTACATGGTTTCAAATAGATTGATGATATTTAGTCGTCATACACTATTTCATCAAAGTTTTAGAAGTGCCTTACACGATCGACTGCACACCGACATATTTTAACTGTAATCCCTTAAGTTTCAACGGCTTAAAAAGCAAATACTTTTCAGTATGTTAGCCAAAATGGTATTAGAAACCATAGAAAAAATGCTTTCCAGGATGTCAGCATAAATTTCACGGTGGCAGGGGAAAACCTTTTTATAAAAGCCCTTTCTAAACGTTATAGACTAATTTCTTAATAAAAACATTCGTATAATAATAATAATAATAATAATAATAATAATAATAATATATAATATAACAATAATAATAAACATACGACACAAAAATATTCGTATTGTTTTGCATGAATACCGGAAAGTGTCCAAAACGAAATACAGTCTTTGCCCTTCTGACAACTTATTTCCGTGTGCCAATAAACCCCAATGCACAATTTGTTGACATTTTCTTAACGATTTTCAAACGTCACTTTTCGTCATTGACATTTTACTAATTAGCGTCTTTTGTAACTACGACATCGTCAAAATTAAAAAACGATTAATATTGCGACGCATTTTTCAACATTCTCAGAATGAGTGCAAGATTACAAACAAGCAAAGTGTGAAAACCACACAAAACATGTTGGTAATAAGATCAATACCAGTTTTCGTGACTGCAACCAAGTTTGCTTCTCAGGGATAAATTTCATCGCACAATTTTTCTTAACGGTATGCATAAATATATCCACAATTATACGCCTAGTTATATGGAAAATTTTTATATAGTAGTTTCTCGTTCAATAGCTAATGTCCATGCATTTCTGTGAGTACATGGGTGCATAATTACTTTTAAGGAACGGAGAGAATCAAGCTTACATTGTTATAACCTGATTTTTACTTCTCCCAGCTGCCGAATAAAGTGGTTAAATTCCCGGGGGCCATTCTTTGCATTGTTACCTGTGTTTGTAGCAAGCTGAAAGCAAAACTCGTAAATAAGCGATTAAAGTGACACTAGTGGGCGATTTTGGCACTGAATGGACGATGCATAATGCAGTCACCTGGTCGGAAAAGTTTAGGCATAGTGTGAATGAAATAATTTAAGAATTCAAAGTCGGATAAGGACTGTTGTGTTGGCATGGACTTTCATTATAGGGAATTCTTGGGTTTGGGCCAAGACGAGATCAAAGAACCAAGGCTTTTGCTAAAAATGTCATTGGAAAGCTAGCTTCGCTTTTTCTATAATAAATTCGTTTTTCTAAGGGCTTTTTTCATAATTTTGGTCTTTCTCTGTTCATATCATAAGCATTGCTTCTTTTATATAGGGTGCCAGTCTGCTGCTCAAGCACTGTTGTGCAGATCTCTGAGATGAAGCTCTGCACAGGCAGCAAGTCTTCGCCAAGTTTGGAGATTTAGGTGCGTACATACATACTCCTTCGAGATAATCTAAGGTAGCAAATGATTTTAGCAGATGAAGCTGCCTTAATAGTAGTCATTCATTCATTTACTAACAAAACAAACGCTATTTGACGTCGCAGCGAGTACATATCGTAACTACTCAATTATTTTTCACATAAATTTTCCCATCACCATCTTGATAATTAACAATGTTGAAATCATCATCGTCACCTGTATTCCACTAGAATCACTGCCAACTACTACCACCACCTCCACCACCACCAACACCACAACCACCACCACCACCAACCACCATCATCACTGCCACTGTGCCACCATTGACATTGCTGCTGCTGCCATCATCACCACCACCATTATCACCACCACAACCACCACCGACACCATTACCAAAATCACCACCGCCACCAGTACCACCACCACAATCAACAACAACACCACCACTCTATAATCATCTTCCTTCATGTTTTGTCATCATTTAAAGGAACGACAAGTCATTTAGCATGCTGGGTTTGTTTTACTGTTATCACTTAAACTTAGAAAAATATAGCAAAGACTAAACTATAAGCAAAACAATCTATAAAGCCTAAAGTTAATATATACTACAGTTGCACAAAAATTTTCAGGTAGCCGCCATTCGCTTGAAAATTGTGACGTAACTGGCAGACTTCGTGATTATTTGCAAGTGCATCGTAGCTTTCCGTAAGCGCGTGCTGCTTAAACTAAGTCAAACTTCTGCAGCTTACCTAATGCTCAGGCAAAAATGTCACAAAACTAGCTATTTATTTTTTGTAAAAACTTATTATACTTTTGACCGCAATTGACAGTGTGGTGCCTTTCTCTAATTGATTAACGACGTCATTGGTGGAACAATGAGCGTTCAAACTGGAGGCACCCGAGCGTGAAATGGTCGTGACTTAAAGTCATTTTACTAATTACATTAGGCGCTTATCACACTTCCATTATTAATTCATTCAAACATTTTGCGCGAACATTGAAATCAGCCTAACTTCCTGGAAGGCTTGCTTTTTCCTTTAAGCGTGAGGTAATATGAAAACAGCCAAAGCCTTGACCGCTAATGCATCCAAATGGCATTTTAAGTAACACCAGAATAAACACTATTTGAGAAAATGAAACAGAATTATCCTCAAAGAAAAATGAAAAATTAATTTACCATCCATTCAATGGGACTCAGCAGAGATCAGAACGGAAGTGAAAATCCCTCATGTCAACATTGGCTTTGCAGCACAGCCAAATAAGAAATAAGCGGTATCAACGCTTGAATTTATAACAGAATAAATAACTAAAGTCGATAACATACAAGAAGAATAATCTGCACTGACCTTAATTTCTCTAAAGGCTGTAAAGATAATCACGGTCATCCAGTATTGTCGAATTGCAATTGTGGATTTCGGTTTGAGTCTGGCGAACACTTCTTATACTGCCCATTATGTCAACAAACTAGGGTTGTTATATTTGTTACAAAATTTATAGCAAACATAGTTATAAACTAAATGAAATACTGTTGCCTCAAAAAACCTTAATATAGCTGCTCTGGGAAGTAATAATCTGTTGATCTGGAAAAGATGACTTTAATTATGTTGCTAATTGTAAATATTCCAACGTGTACATAACTTCATATTTCGTACAAAACGCTTCCAGTAGTTCTGCCTCATATGAAATGCGTTAGCCTTAAATATTCGTACATTAACATTTTTAACTGTCTGTTTATTAGTTATTATTAATGTTATCTTGTAGTAAACTTGTCAGGTCGTGTATAGATATAGTCAATTCTTATTGTAAATGTTTATATATAGTGTGTAGTGTGGTGAGGACCTTGAAGCGTGCTTTGAAACTATCTGATCGAATCCTATTATAAATTATGTTTAAACTAACTCTTAGTGTTGCACAAAGTTTATCACAAATAATCACGGTAAAAAATATTTTTTGCGTAATTACTATTAAACTGTAGCTCGTACTTTAGAACCTTAACTTAAACACTTGTACAACGGGGCCTTGCAGTGGAATAGCTCAATTCGTCCTAGGTGGCCTAAAATGAGGTGCATCAAAGATTAATGCACTTTATTTTTACACCTTAAATAGCTATCAGCTAGAATCAGCTATAATTACACGATTTTAAAGCTATTTTCATTTGGAAATCGAAGCATCACAACTCGGAAAATGAAAAGCTACAGTGATTATACAACGAATTCACCTTCTGTGTCAATTCAATTATAAATGAATCAAATTTAAAATGGTCGACTAGATGCTCAGTTACGTAATTAAAGTGCTACCATTTAAAGAAATATGAAATGTTGCATATATGAATTCTAAAATGTCAAAACTACGGAGAGACTGTAAAGTGCAACAAAATTTACAGTTTACAAATTTAATGTCGCAGTTATTCTGTGTATGAATAAAACTGCTAAGAATTAACGCGCTATTAATATAGGCTAGTATTGGTACTAGACCATACATGTAGCAGTAATATTATTAGTGTTAGTGATAGTGTTAGTCTTAGTATTAATATTAGCAATAATATTAATATTAGTATCATTATTAGTATTAATATTATTATTATTAGTATTAGTATTAGTATTAGTATTAGTATTAGTATTAGTATTAGTATTAGTATTAGTATTAGTATTAGTATTAGTATTAGTATTAGTATTAGTATTAGTATTAGTATTAGTATTAGTATTAGTATTAGTATTAGTATTAGTATTAGTATTAGTATTAGTATTAGTATTAGCGTTAGTGTTAGTATTAGTATTAGTGCTAATATTAGTACTAGCACTAATAAGAAGAGAGAGTGAAAGAGAGATTAGTATTAGTACTTTATCTAGCACAAGTACTAATATTAATAGTACAAGCAGCACCAGTACTAGCACTAGCATTAGCACAGTGTTATTTCGTATTAGCACTCCTTCCTTTCTCTCTCCTTCTTTCGTTCTCTCTCTCTCTATCTCTCTCTCTCTCTCTCCTACGTGCTCTTTTGTGATTTGTTTTGATGTATTATATAGAAAATGCGTAGTTAGCATAATGAGATTTTAATATATCAGAAAATCTTGGTAAGTGATGCTAAATTTACGTGGCACATAAGACAACGGTGGCGAACATTATTATTGTACTTTTTGTGTGTATGTGAGTTAATTAAGTTTTGTGATTTCTTTTTCACAACAACATGTTATGTGTTGAAAGTGGTAGTGGTGAAGGTTAATCTTATGTTCGAAATAAAGAATCAAATCAATTCTCCTAATATCTCTCTCTCTCTCTCTCTCTCTCTCTCTCTCTCTCTCTCTCTCTCTCTCTCTCTCTCTCTCTCTCTCTCTCTCTCTCCCTCTCTCTCTCTCTCTCTATTTCTCTCTTTCTTTCTTTCTTTCTTTCTTTCTTTCTTTCTTTCTTTCTTTCTTTCTTTCTTTCTTTCTTTCTTTCTTTCTTTCTTTCTTTCTTTCTTTCTTTCTTTCTTTCTTTCTTTCTTTCTTTCTTTCTTTCTTTCTATCTCTGTCTTCTCTCCACCTTTCTTTCTCCTTATCGTCTCTGCGTATTTCTATCCACCTCTCCCAAACTCCCAGTCTTTTTTGCTTTAACGTGTACGTTACTGGCATCGTTGGAATTTATCACAATTTCACATATTCGCTTGACTCGAAAACATCCCAATTAACCTCTCTTGGCTCAGCTTGCAATTCTCAGTAAGCCTCCTCAAGCCAGCTCAGCCACTCACAGTCAATTTAGCACGGAAAGAGTCAAAAGCAAAACCAGATTTTGTTGACAATAGAGCGAGTTATAGAATTTCGAAAACACTTCGAACGGAGCACTGGTAATTTGGGACAGAATCAGAGAAGGGATGCTCAAAATAGCCACGCAGGAAATAGTTTAGGAGAACTAGATGAGTTCTGTGATCCTATTATAAGGTTCCCCAGTTTGGTGTAGTGAATGTGGAAGACGAGTTAAGGTAGCAGAAATTTGGTATTGAGATATATTCGACATTGAGATATATTATTTGACGTTTATGGCACTTTTCGCTTTCTGTTCTTTAAATTGAAAAATTCTTTGGACTCGGTTTTACTAACCCAATTTTATTAACCGAAAAAGAGTGATTGCAGCATAAACAACTTACAAATAGCTTGGAAACGTAAATAGCTTGCAAATTCATGAGATGGATAATAAAAAGTCTTCATATTGTGGAAATCTTAAAAAATTTACATGTAGTTTATTTCAAACCTTGCTATAACAAATTTAAGCCTTTCCTCATTTCACTTTACAAAGTTATGGGATTTTCATGTAAAAATAGGCTAATGGCATAAGCACTTGGATCCGGAATTTGCGGCGATGATGCAACGGCAAAACCGGCAAGTGTGAAATCGGGGAAAAAAATTTGCCAGGCAAAAAGCAACAAAAGCAGTTTACGTTTAGCTAAAAAATTCCTATTTCACATCTTCTGTCGTGTCTTCCGCTTATCCAGATGCTTGTGTTTGTCGCCTTTTGACTTTTGAACGATTCACTTAACTTTCACACTACAGCCTCTGTCCAAAAAACGTTTCTTCTAACATAACTCAATGGTCTGGTTTAGTTTGCATTGTTGATGGTAGTAATATGTATATCAAGAAGTAACAGCTAATCAGCTAACTGAAGCAGAAAACCTTATATCAGTTTATGTTTTTTTAAAGCCATCTGTTACTGAAACCTGCTGATGTGCCACTTTTGAATTATTGTGTCTGCGAAAGTATCGGTTCTACTTTCTAGAAAGACCAAGGGGTCGTAACCAAAAGGAGTGGTTACTCAGGGGTCAAGGCTGTGCAAAAGGGTTAGTGAAATGGTAACAAACTGTTACTACTGGAACATGAGAATCTTTTTGAGTGGCAAAATAGTGTCGGTACCAACGTCAGACGGACGATAAGAAGAAATGAGCAAGAAACTTTCATTTCTATGTGCACAAACAAGACAACGTGACAAATTCTATAGACTGCAACTAGTTTATAATAATTACAATATCTATCATAGCGAAATGGCTATGATTGATATTTTTGTAGACACCTTCCTAGAACAAATCTATAGCTAGTTACTAATTTTTACTTAAGTCGTGTTTGTACATTAACAATTAATATTATAGGCTGACGTAAACTGGAGTAAGAAAGGGTGTTTTTACAATTACCTGAACACTTTATAAACATTTTAATATCGAACCTGTAACTATAAAAAGCAAATTATAAAGGACCGCTTGCAATGCTTTAATGTAACTCTGCACACGATGCAGTGTTATAACTACACACGCTGTAGTATACATGTAGAATATTCCATATTCATCGGAAAAATTGATCGGAATAATCAACAATCAAAAAGACGCGCGAAATTGAGCAGAAAATAAATTTTCATTTTGAAGCGCTTTTGACTTTCCTTCTCTCTTAATTCTTATTCTGGTTCAATAACGAGTAATAAGCAGTGGCATCTGTATCTGGAACTGTCAGCAACGCCTGTAATTCTATCATATGAAACGTGCCTATGCCTTTAGCTGGCAAAACACTGGGTGTAATAAATTTATCAACTTTTTTCAAATGTCTTATCTACGTTGTGAAAAAAGAAATGCAAGTGCATGATATATCCGTATACACATGTGTTTTTTATTTAGTCATTATTGTACAACGCTGTACTTTAACACATCTTATTATTCTTATGGGTGTGAAAATGTTTAAATTTAGTTCAATATAATAGCAAGAAATGATGGCATATTTCAACGATGATACGAAACAATGATTTTGAAATTTTAAAGCCAGTGCGTTAGAAAACTGACCCGCGCAGGTCTCTGGTTCAAACGTAGCTCAGTCCATACCTTTTCACAATTTCTTTCTGTTTATCTGGTAATTATACATAACTGAAGTAATTAACAACTGAGTAATCTGAAAAACGACTCTTACCACTTTGTTTTTAGTCGTTAGAGTGAATTTCCTTTAAATAGACATAATTTTTAAAAACTCTGTTTGCTCTTTCCAACGTCTAAAACAGACGACATACATTACAGTCATTCATAATGACGGGTGTAATAGAAAAAGCTCAAGAAACTTTATGAGTCTGCTTTTAAACATTGTTACTTTTAAGTGAAACGTTCATTGTTTTCTTACTCTGGAGCTCTGCTAAGCCGCGATATCGCGAACAAATGATGTCACGACAAAAATTTTAATTTGTTCACAAAGCGCAACCAAATTTTCGACACAAACAACCAACCGAAATAATGAAAAGGAAAGTCTTAATAGTCCTCAAAAGGTCATAGTGATCATAGTTAATTACAATTTGTCCTACTCTGGTTAACAAGAGATAGTTAAAACTGTTTAAATGCATAGTTTCATTAATTTGCACCTATTCTCACAATGTGGTTTGTGAGATGTGCCACCCTTTTAGCCAACGTTGCATGAAGCCCTAGGAATCAACTTCATTTGATGAATAGCACGAAAACAAAATGAAAATTTTATGTGCAGAACCTTCGCAATTGAGTCAGCGGGCTGAAATCAGAAAAACGTTCAAAACCTGACGCCTCGCCAGTTTTATTGCCAACAAGTTTATTCAATTTCTGCCACGATTTAAGATCATTTATCTTTTCAAACGCCAAGGATCGAATTCTTCTGTTCTGCATTCAGTGTTCTCTTATTTTCATCCAGCGAATTTTTACTATACAGCTTGAACTTTGATAAATGATTTAAACGAAATTAAAAATAATTGTAGTTTTTCTAGTTCAAATATATTATATGAATGCTAGCACAACAAGAACTGAGTCCTCCGTCATTTTCATACTTCCGTTTGGGTCAGCGTGACGTTCCTTGAACAGGGAACTTGAACATGTATGCAGAAGACGCGTAATTTGTTAATTTATTGTTAACAATTATCTCTAGTGCGCCTTCAGCATAATTAAACTAGGCATATAGACATTTAAGTACTGCCTACATTCAGAGATGAATAATCAATCAAACAACAAAGTTACGTTGCAGTTTGAGTCACTGGGCCAGACCAGATTTCACTTCTGATGCTCAAGAGTAAAAAATTAGCTAAATATTTTGTTATGACTTGGATGAAAACTTTTTTGTCGCGTTTGTTTCATTTTCTGTTTTATGAGCGAGGTATTAACACCATATCCAACTTTTATGATAATCCAAGGTCTGACAATAAGCCACTACAATTTGAATACAATTTACAAGAAAATACTTTGAAAAGAAATTTCACCAGTTCAAAACGTGTGACAGAATGTAGCATGTTACATTTGTCAGTTATTTCTAATTTTCTATTTGTCGAAGACGTTTACAATGATTGAGTGAAAATATCTACACTATATGCGATATTAATTAACAGACTTACCTGGTGGGCATATGCAGTCTTTTGATGTACTATGTAAAAGTTCTCTCCGACTTCGTTCTACTTCTAAAATGTCACTTCCTAATTTCTATAAAATTAAATGAAATGCAAAATAAAAACACAACGTATTCAAAACGTTGACCAGTGCCTATTTTGGGCAGACAATATAATAATAAAGTTTTCAATATTGGTTAACTATACTTAAAATATCAAAGCTTTTCTCTGTTAAGGTGCTGAGTGAGTAAGACGAATTAATTTCAATTAAAATTTTGAAATTCAAAATGATCACAACAAAAAGACGTTTGTGTTTGTTGAAAGAAAACTGAACTGGAACCGAATTTCTTACGAAAGAAGTTCTGCTTTATGCTGCCAATTTTGCTATTTGAAATTACATATATTTGCTCATACAATATCGTCATTAATATCATTATAAATTTCTATAGACTTACAATATTAGCATTACAGCAATAACCAGATTGTCATTAATTCAAATATAGTATTCGCTGACATTTTGCGTTTTTTATTTCAAATTAGCAGTAAGTGCTCCAAGCACAACAATTAGACTGAATAATTTTCAAGCGTGTGTTGTGGTGCTATATGAAACCCTATACTACTGCATTTTGTATTATAAACCTAACTTAATAGGTAAATTTTAAAGCAATTTATTATTATCTGCATTTCAATTAAGATCATATTGCGATAATTGAGATATCAAAAAGAGCAGGTTTTCGCCCGTACCTCGTCGAAAACTTTCTTTAATTTTTTCTCTATGAATCGTTCTATTTTCGAACTGTGCCGTTCGCACTCTTGTTCTAACACTATCACTCTGTCTTGTAAAATTTCTAATCGTATGCTGTAGTACACAGTACATGCTAGCGATGCCAAGCACATTAGTATAAGAAACACCACCAATCCGTATCTTGCAGCATTCGCCGCACACCTTTCTGTGTCCGTATCCGTCTTTTCCGGACAATTATTGTCCTCAGCTTTCGACATTTTGACACGTCACCTCACAAACACTCATAGAAATTCAAGAAACGAATTCACGGTAAAAAATCATGTTTTCATGTTTGATTAAAATTTATCAACGGAGGTTCCATTTCTAATAGAGGACTGCATGTACGTACTGCACTGGGGATAGCCGCCGAACGATCTAATGGATAATATTTCTCCAGAGTGCGTGTGCTCTCAACAGCAGACGAAATATTATAATAGACTTCAGTTTCCTATTGCAATTATTTTTGTCTTGTGCTGCCATCTATCGACACGACAGCAAGATTAGATAAACATTAGAAGAAGAATTAAAATTTGCTAGATTAAACTAGTGTTAAATTAATATTGGACTGGGTATAGATAAAGTGAATAAGAGAATAGCCTCCGCAAGTGCTTGTATGGGAAGTTCATCAACATTGGCCCTGACTAGCAAATGGTTTGTTATTTGCCGAAGAAAATGCATATAGGAGATTTCATTCCATGTATTTTGTCTCCATTTATTTCTCTCGTTCGTGGAGCTCCAAAGGCAAAGAGGGTTACTTAAGACAACTCTGGCGGCATTGCGTGACCTTGCGTCTCATCTTCAAAGATTATCCTGGTTAATGAACAAAGTTCTAGTCACGTCGCAGTCATCTACATTAAGTAGAGTAGACGGGCTGCACGCTTGGAGAATTTTAACGTACATGAAAAATATTACAGTGAGGAACCAATTATTTAAAACAATTAGCCATATGCATGTGGTTAAATACCTTGCACAACTGCTTATTCACAGGTGTAATTTAGTATGCCCCAGGGAGTTGTTTTCAAGAAAAGCAAGGCAAACATCAAAGTAAATGACTAATCAATTAGGGCGTACATATATACATACATACCTACAATTACAGCAATGCTGTCTATAATGATACTATGTCGCAATGCATACCAAAAAATAATCTATGGTTAAATGACATTTAAGCTTAGTCAAATCTAAAATATTATCTTTTATTTATAGCTTATATAAACAAAAATGTCTTGCACGATTGTACACTGGGCGTGTTCTAGAAGGTAAATTCTTATCTGGATGGACTATGAACTTAATCATACACAAGAAGAGAGGGGTAGATCTTGCGCGGCTCTATTAACAAATATTGAAGTAAGAATTAGCTTTTCCGTTTGAAAAAATTATTGTTGCAACTTTTGGTAGGACGTGAATTTATCACAAGAAATCGGGTTTGGAAATAAGATTTCAAACAATTAGACTTCCTTTTTGTTTTTGTTACTATGCATGTTTAAACCTTTCTCAACATTTTTAGGACTTATCACGCCCTTCAGAAAGTTGATGCGACTTGAGTAAACAAAATAAGATAAGCATTATTATTGACAGAGCTGTTATTAATGCTTGAACTTGGACAGGGTTTTTTGTAGACTTGCAGGATTGTGAAACACACCTATGTACTAATTTTTGCACAGAAATCGACACTCTGCAGCGCTGGAGTTACCGAAGCAACGGCAGATCAATTAATAATCAGTTCGGCGTTGGAACACTTTCACAGCAACAGAGGACGTGAACCAAAAGAGGACTCCTGGCCAAAACTAGAAACGTAAAGGTACTTTTTCAATTGTCTTAGCGAATATTTACGTAAGTTTCATTCGTTTCTATGGGCTATGTCGTGACGATTTTCAATAGAATTTTGCGCATAACTTCCAGTCGTATTTCTGATGCCTGCTGACAAATGCAGCGTTTCCAATTTTAGATGTTTTCTAGTGATTACTTTCAAATAATAATTATTATCGTCCACTGTAATTGGATGCTTTATGTGAGAAAGACTAAGTTTCTTCGACTATATTAAAGTATACTGAAGCATAGCGGTATAAGTGATTGCATGTGTTACTACTAAAGTATGAAACAATTTTTGGTACAGTTAAGCGCGAAATGTCACGCACAAAATACATGATTTCATGGTCCATCATTATTTGCAACAGAGTTTTCCGATCAGGGGTACCCGCACCTCCAGAGGGTATGAGACAACAATTCAGGAAGTGCGAAAACTTTGATTTGGCAATCTTTAAATTATTAACATCATTAAGTGAGGTTCCGTGTTTTTCTTATGAAGCTTTATTTATATTTTCCATTTCTTTCGCGGGTTAGCACCCTTGATTGCGTCAAAAAAGTAATGATGATTTGCAACAGCGCCAGTGCATATCTCATACGTAAGCTCAGTTGCTAAAAATCCCTCAAAATCTTCTAAAATGCAGGAAACGTGTTGGTCTTCGGGGTCCTGCCCCAGATCCCACTGGGAAGAGTTTACTGGACGTTCTCTCATACAGACCACCTTACTGTTATTACTTTAATCTCGTCACTAATTATTAGTTGAGCAATGTAATGGTAGGTTGGTAGCTGGTGTAGTTGGCTTTGTGTGACGTTGGACTTGCAATTGAAAAGCCTCTGGTTCAAGTCCACGCTTAATACGTTTCCTTTCTTGGTTTTAAAAGCTTAACTAATGTTGCTTCATTTCAGAATTAGAAATTCGTGCTTTTTAGTTTATATTCCAAAGCTTCAGAGAAGGTCGCTCAGTAAACCGTTCATAGGAGTAGGATACTAGCTTAGTCAGTGGTCACTCCTTTAGCGAATTCACTGAAATTATTGGTCAAATCTTATTGCTCTGTGGAGCATTTTCGTATGTCAAAAAAGATACTAAAAACAAAAAGTATTCATATTTAATCTTAAAATCCATCGATTTTTACCCTCAGACTCTGTCATTCATATTTGCCCTTTCTGTCGACCTTTAATTAAAACAGCCAGTTTTTCCTTCGTCACTACAATTTCAAACCGCATGCATTAACACTGATTCATTCGACCACCCGTTAATTAGTTACACCTGGTTGCTTTGCTCATGCGCATGCGCTGTTTGCGGGAACTCAGGTTTCATAGCATGCAGAGAAATTTAATTTGCAGCAATCATAAGCAGTCGATAGTAAGTGGTTGTAATCATTGGAGTACGCATTCACTGTAAATAGGTCTATTTTTCTTAACGTTGTATTTTCTTTGTGAGAATGATATGTAGTTGGAAGTTAACGTTATGGAAACTGAAGTCAAATGCGATGATGTTAATGATGTAAATCACCACTTAGATTTAAAAGGTAAATATTTTAACCTATTGCGATATATTAAACTTTTGGGCTAAAGTTTACAGTTCCCCATACACAAGATATTAGTTCGTGAAGTGGACTAGGGTTAGGATTATGATTAGGGTTGGGATGGGGTTGGAGTTATGGTTAAGATTAGCGTTAGGGATAGGTTAGGATTAGGGTATTTAAATTGTGCGAGGGAGTTGTAAACTCTTCCAAATTTTGTATTTTATTAAATACTTATAAACTGCGCCAACATTCTTATCTGTCATGGTAACCTGGCTTCCATTTAATAATTGACGCCAAGCGGGCGTGTCATTCGTTTATTGACTTTTTTAATCGTAATTCTTTTTAGATCTAGCTTCTCGTCGAATTATCATTTGAAGATCAATTCTTATTTTAAGAACAATAGATTTTTTTACTATTACGGTGCTTGGGACATTACACGATTAACCAAAAAGACTGCCTTTGTTGCTGTGCAGTAAACCTTATATGTTTTACACAGAGCACAAGTAGCAGCAACTCGTAAGGCAGATTTAGCATTTTTTTTCCTTTGGGAACTGTTAAGGAAAGGACGCAGATAATAATGACACATGTTAAACCATTTCCAAAATAAAAAGTAACACAAAATTAGGCATCATTTACCGGTATTCTTGCCTCAGTTTCAGCAGCCTTCTGACAACTTTGAAATGCCAAATGAGGCATGCCAGTGTGTGTTTAAATAAAATCCCTACACTACATCTTTTCAATGTGGTTTAAAAATTTCTGGTGCATGGATTAATGGTACCTGTGTGAACACCTGAGCTGAAACACATGCTTGACTGATTCCACTTGTCACTAACATCGTTGCCGACGAGCGTACCTACCATTATCTTTATAAGTTAATTAATAATTAACTGAATTAATACAGCGATTCATGAGTGTTGTTCCACAGGGAATCAGGCAATTAGATTAATAATGTTGTTTTGGGAGATTTTTCAGTGGCAGGAATTACTAAATTGTTAGCTATGTTGATTGGTACAGCTTGGTTCAACATCATCCTGTTGCAAGCTTAGAAACTGTCAAAAATATCAAGGAACATTTCGCCATAAGGCCATCTGATCCACTTACCCAGGCCAGAACATGTGCGTTCAGCTTTTTTTAAAAAAAGATACCAGCTCATATTATTTTGTGGATGTTGTTACAAGATGCCACCACCGTGTGTTATGTATGATGCTATCACCGGCATTAACAGAGCAGGTGTCGCCATCAACTAATGCTATTTTTGAACTAAGAAGAGTTCGTGTACATTCAAAGATACTGGTCAAGAGGATTTAGTCGCAAACACTCAGTGTAATGGTAGGAAAGGCAACATTTTACTTACAGAAAATCGTCTTTATAAACAATCTGCAAGCTGCAATTGTTGAAATATTGTTTATTTTAAAATTTTATGTAACAGTAATGTTATCCATGACAGCACTCAGTAACCATGAATTTAGTACTTGCCAAGAAAAAGGGATTAAACAAAACTTGTCAAACGTTTCAATTCTCAGCTTATAAAATTAGTTGTATGCATATTGATAAAACGTAAAATTGTTAAACTTTACATTATTTTATTTCATTTTAATTTAGACTTCAAGCTTCGTTTACGGACTGAAAAACAGACACGAGGTACGAAACTAATTATAATGGTTATCCTAGCAGGGATTACTTATTGAGCTATTTCTGAGTGTGAAATCCATGAGATTTGTTTGGATAATCCCTTAATCGATTGGATAATCTGTAAGCTGATGGCCAGTACAGTAATGTACAATATCCAATTGAAAGCAAATAGGCCTAAAGATGTGCACTTAAGTAAAATGTTCTGCAATTATAAAGCATCTCTGATAATTGTTATTTAAGACTAATGTCAGCAAGTTATAACAAAACTAGGTTTTAAATTTACATAAACCTGAAAAATGTTCAGTGTCGCATGCGTTTAATGAGTTTTAATGGAATATAATATAGGAAATTTAGAGAAAACTTGTATAAACTGTTTCACTTCAATGAATTTTTCTTTGAATTATTGTTTGCTAGTTAATATAACATGTTTATTTATATCGACAGACGTCGATCTTCAGACATAAATCTATCAAATGGTCTGACAATTTAGGCTAAAAGCATGTACAAAAATGATCCTGTTAATTTGACTTGGATATGTTCAATGGTCGCTATAATGATAATACTCTCTTCGTTGATATACGTAAAGATTTTGTAAATCCTCACCTGTGAGAAACACCTGCTTACACGCACACATACGCTACACAAGCTTGATTATGGGGCAATCAAGGGATTATGAACTGGAAATTTGCAATGCAAGCGTCCAGATTGTCCAGCACCTGATCAAGGTTGGTCTGCCGCCGGGATTGTATTTTGTATGTCGGGTTACAGTTATTTCTGTGTTGGTAACAGTGAGTTTCGGGTTGGTGTCTTCAGCGGGACGACTTGCCGGAATTATCAAGCGGTATGCTGTGAGTTACTAGGCCACGTCCCAAAGGGCGAAATACTGTCGCACGGCTCGTACCTGTACAATAAGCTAAATATAATACGAGTACATGCGCCGAATTGCGAATTATGTAGCTCATTCAACGCGTTTTCTCTCAAAAGACACATGTACTCAATTACGCTTTGGTATGTTATTTAATCGTTAATTCTTTATTACAACAAACTCGGTAGTTTAAAATTTAAGTTCGGATTTTCCTGTTGTAAAAATGGTTTTTAGAACTTGTGATAATTAGCAGGTAAAGACGGTTGGAATTACAAAGTTTGTATCGTGATTACGCGTTATTGTAAAGCACAATTAGGGAGTACATGATTATCGTAATTTGGGTGTGTGAAACTACCTATTTAGGACATACTCGACATAAAAATGGCACATGTTGTGAACTTGTGTGAACCAAAGTGAATAGCACCATCTTAGAATTTTTACATACTTTTGTGTATAGATTCCTCTCCTTGTTTCCATTTCACATTCGATCATTCTTACAAGCTATTACAAACTTCTTGAACTACTGCAGTACTAATTGCCTTATTATACCTATTAGCTTCAACTAAAATTATGCAATAATGTACACGTATGTAAAATGTATGCTACCATGATGTGCTGTTGATGTGAAATAAATAAATTGAAACTGGATTCATTATTTTTGTCAAAATGTAATGGCTTTATATTCTTTGCATGAAATGTCAAGTACGCTACGTTCCCCATAATAAAGATTTATAGTTTGCAAAAAACATCATTAAACGCGTTTGTACATATACATTTGAGATTATGAGCTTACCTACCTGTATATATATATAAATTATGCATAGTTTTCCCATGAACTATATGAACGATAAATTACGTGTATGCCACACAGATAGCTAGACCCATCCACGGTATTTTAATGAGGGCAGCTATTATCTGTATAGTGAAAATGCAAAGGAAGTATGCTTGATGAATTCAGAGATGACTGACCGAGTCAACGCAGTTAGTCAACGCAGATTTGGGCTTTCTCTTTCTGATTTATTAACAAAAAACCCATGCACCAGTGCATTGCTTGTAGCTGCTTGTGATAGTGTATAACTGTAGCGAAATTCTCACGGATTTTTATTGTGAAGAATTGTTATAAATACAATTATTAGTTGTACATTGCGTGCGCGGCTGTTTTATACTAAATAGCAGTAATTGATGAAAAAGGAAATTGTTTTTAGCTGTGTTACCCAAATAAAATAGTAGATACATCAACGTGTCAATGTCAGTTTGATAATCAATACTTGAATAGTAGTGCTGTGATTTGTAAACAGCTTTATCTTAAATCGTTTTAACAATTTCGATGAAGTAATAAGTGTCGAGCTTGATTTTTGCAGTGATTTTGTACTAGTCCGTTGATGGTTTGATGCATGCCAATGCTGTTTTTGTGACGTGGCCTAAGTAGCCGATTTTCATGGCTGTCACGGTTTTTTCGAAAGGTTATTTCTTTTTTGCGCATGCGAAGAAGATGGTGATTTATGTAAACAGGTGCAATCAATTTTATAATGTGTGAAAAGGTTTCTTCGTCTGAGGTTGTGCATTAGTCAGTATAGGTGTTATATTTGTGTGCAGAAATGCGAAGCGAAAGAGACAGACAATCTTTGACCTAGAAAAACTGTAATATACGTGAATTATACGATTATACGAAATCTAATCCACTGAAAATGTGCTTAAATTTGAGATGCAACGCTGATACAACATTATACAGACTAAATTACCATTTGAAGAGAACGAATTAGTTCAGATACAATAGTAGTTCTGGCTTTCAATTAAATAGAGGTCTTCAGTAACTATGCTAAAATGCTTTTCTACAGGTAAATGTATTTGTTTACAGATAAAATAAAAGTATTTACGGAACGCATATTCAAACGTGTTTTACTTGCGGTAATGCTTGCAGAACGCAGACCTTTGAGTCGCCAATGTTATTATTGTTGTTGTTGTTGTGACTGCTATTACTATGCATTGATTGATACTCCTTCGCAAAAATTTACAGCGAATGCAAGGTAGTCTGCCCATTAAATGCTACAGCTTCTATTATCAACTATTAAATGGGAACAAAGTCCGCTAGTTTCACAGTAATGTTATTTTGCAAGCTTCGTGGTTTATGGGTGAATCACGCATTAACTATTAAGTTGTGCATGTATAGCACGTACATAATTTTGTGTACGTACTACAGGCTGTAAAGGGGGATAGACTCGTTTTTTCCCAGAAAAGTTTTTTTGCCGGAAAAATTATTTCCCAGAAAAATCTTCCCAAAAAAGATTTTTCCCAGATTCGAGATTTCGCAGAAAAATTTTCTCAGCACCGTCATTTCATAGAAAAATAAATTTGCAGAATTCACAGAGTGAGGTATTTCACCTAAGAGTAAGAGAATTTCTTACGAATGAACTAGAATCCGGTCCTGCTATAAAGAACTTGTAAAAATTTATTTGGTGAATTTAGACCCCGAGATGTTCACAAATCTGCACGGAGTTTTACAAAATCTCGGTGTTTTCATGTTCTATATTATTTATTAAACCTTATTAAAATCCTACGAAAATTAAATGTATTTGAAGTGATTATATGCAGCAAAGATACAAATACTTTTAAAGAATGCTATTTCATCTTAAAAATAACTTAAAATTGCAACAACAAATATTAAAGAACAATATAGGTATTATTTCAAAACAAAATCTTTTAAACGTTGTGTCATTGAAATGATTCTCATTTCTGATACAGTAGTCATTAGTCAAGGCATTGTAAATAATTAAAAAATAGACAGAGCGAGAATGAGAAAAGAAGGAGGAAGAAGGAGAGAGAACAAGAAGAAACGAGAGCTAAAGTGGAAAAGAGAGAACGAGAGGGAGAGAGAGAAAGAGAGCAAGTTGGAGAGAAAGAGATAGCGACAGAGAGAGATTGAGAGAGAGGGGGGAGTGAGAGAGAGAGGGAGAGGGAAAAGAGAGAGAACAAGAGGGCTACGTGAGAGAGGAAGTGAAATGGGGAGAAGTAGAGAGAGAAGAGAGAGGGAGACACGGGGAGAAAGAGAGCGAAATAGAGAGAGAGAGAGAGAGAGAGAGAGAGAGAGAGAGAGAGAGAGAGAGAGAGAGAGAAAGAAAGAGAGTAAAAAAAGGAGGCAGTAAGAGTTAGACAGAATGAAACAGGGAGAGTAGTGAGAGTAAAGAAAACTAAGACGCATGTAAACCAAGGGTAGTACCTCAGAGTCCAAAGCAAAGAAAGAAGAAAAGGAGAAAGCAGCGAGAGATAAAGAGAATGAGAGAAAGGGGAGAGAGAAAGAGTAGAGAGACAAGCAGGGAAGGAGAGATAAAGACTGAAAGAGAGAATACGAGAGGAGGAGAAAGAGAGAGGTAAGCGGAGAGACAGAGGAATAAAGGATAGAGAGAGAGAGAGAGAGAGAGAGAGAGAGGGAAAGAGAGGAAAATTTTTGGCAATTTTATTTTTGAGAAGTTGATTTTTCTGAGAAATGGTTTTTCTGTGAAAAAATTCTGGGAAACATTTTTTGGGAAACAGACCTGAACCCTGCAGGTATAGTACTTACTGAGTTTTATACAGGTTTGTGTTATCAGTTTGCTCATTGCTTCAATTACTTTACTTAGATTTTTAATTATTTCTGTAGTCACTCTGATACTTTCGCAGTATGTATAGTAAAATACAATATTATTTTTAGGGATAGAAAAATGTTGGTTGAAAGCGGAGAGTACGAGCGAATGAAATATGTAGAGGGTCCGTGCATGCTTGCGTATGATATTAATAACAAATGCTTTATTTCACGAACATAAACACAAATAAACAAATCACAAACTTAAAGAATAATTTCCCATATACCAACCTATTTTCAAGTCTGATGAAAAGCATTCATTTTAATACAATTAATACTGCAAAAACGTTTCTGATAATTAATAATAGATTGAAAACTTAGTTAACGGCAGGCGAACCCAACTATTGATGACATCACAAATTAACATAATTTTCAACAGCAGAAATATTCCACGAGCATGTTGCACGTGTTTGCGAAAATTGAAGTACAGTGCTACTGTAAGATATTCAGTGTGTTGTACTAAAACTAGGAAGTTTTAGGATAAAAATTCAAATTCACCGCTGTGCTCATGCATGTGTTGTCGAACGTGTGTAGTTCTTCACAAACTAATGCAGCATCTGAACTGAGAGGTACAGCACCTGTTTTTTGTGCAATGCTTTTCCGAAATGCAGGTCCTTTTTGAAAAAATAGCATGTTTCCTTTCAATATTTTAAACAGTTGATTGCTTTGACATACATAACGCGTACAGGAACACGTCCCTATAAACACAGGGCTGTTTTTAAGCGTAGTTGATAAGAAGAAAAAATACAATAATGCATGGAAACACATCTACGCGTGCTGGTTGAATACATTATTCTTATCAAAATTAATACGCACGCTTTAGAATCACGTATAATTCAAGTTATGCACATATGGTTAATAAACATCTCTACTTTTGTTTAAAATGTAAACTGATCGACATCACACTTGTATGGGAATTCAGGAAAAGTATCTGGTATCAGATATGTGTGCCCGAGAGTGTACGTGCGTGGACGTGCTCTTCACACTTTTTTCAGTTTTTTTCCCTGGCATTGCAGCGTGATGACTCCGTTTTTGGCTGCATAATTTACAAATTTATTGAGTTGGTACGCGTTTATACAATTTATTGATGATCAAAGCAAATTAAGTGGGTGTGTTCTGTTTCATGTACATATCGTCTGCCATAACTACGTTATCTACGTCCAAAGTTCGCATCCTATAGCATGTACTATAGACAAACTGAGTAATTTCATTGCAGTGGTTAAACATTTCATATGTTGCTGTTTGATCTTGTTTTACATTAGAAACTGTTTGTAGGGTTTACGGTGTACAGCAAACAAGCTGATAAGAGAATTAAAAGTAGGTTTATAGTAATTCTATAGTAATTGTACCAACTATGAAAAGATGTTTAGGTCTGTTATGCGGTGATAAAGTTAAGATCATAAAGACGGCTTCTTAGGTTTGTACTAAAGTATAGAATTACCACGACTTAATTAATGATTAATTTTGATTATTTGTTAAAATCGAGTTTCTAAACTGAAACTTAGCAAAAGTGGAAAAAAATAAAAGATCCTCAAAACGTTGGACAGGGTTATCTGTCATATTTATCTGTTATTAAGTTGTGGGATTCCCTACTGTTTAAGTCTGTTACACACAATTGATTACTTAAAAAGCAAAAGCGTTACATCTAAAAATTTTGTGCACGTTTTGGTCAACTAGGGTTTTACATGAATACTCAGTCAGTTTTCGGACACAACAACACAGTAAGGCAGCGCTTTCACTTCATTCGGATCACTGAAGATAAAGTTATATCGAAACACAACATTCATACTTATAATATTATAATTGACCTAAAAAGTAAACCACTCGGGCTGATTAGAACTCAAGGCGCTTTCAGAATCGAAGTGGTTTATAAAGGGCCTTGATTAGAAACGATGTTTAAAGGTGATATGATACTTGGTTGTGGTGTAGAGTCATGCATCTATGGCATGTCATTGTGAAGTGTGAACGGATTTGACTTGCGCTGAATCGACTCTTCTATTTCTGTATCTGTAACGTAGAGGAACCTACCTGTACGCTGATATGCTATATGTACGGTACCTGAGTTGCTGCCTATGTAATTATAATCATCGCTTACCAAACTAGAGTTTACTTGTTTTTATGACAATTCTCCGTTTCTTAATTACTGAAACAGCTACTGCTACAATTTCATCTGTAATCGCGGGTTTGCGTGCTTGTAAGTATGCATTGATCACCAAGCTTTGTAGTCTACATGTTCTACGAAACAACAATATTGGCTCAAAACAAACGCAGAGACATGCGGGTAACATTAGGGCTGCACGAGTCTCGTCAACGCAGTTCAACAACCTAAGTCCATCTCTGTCTCTGATTATTGGTTATTAATATTATAGTCGCAGAATCTGCCAGAAGTGGTATTGTTTGGAAGATTCGTGTTTGTGCTTTTTTCAACCAGAAACAAACCTTCAGAATCAGCATTATTTAAATGATTGACGTACTGGAATTTGTGGTTGGGTGAGTAACAAATTTCCAAGCAGAAAAAATAATGGTTGTGTTGGTGACCTGTAAATTTATTTCAGTATAGCCATATACAGTCCTAAGCGCATTAAACAGCGTTAGACAAGACCTGGTACAGAAGGACTGTACAGGCCCCAGCAAAGCCTAGTTCGCGATTCTCTCAAACAGTACACGGAACCTGGATGTCAAGTAGGCCTATACGTCTGTGCTGTTTTCATCTATCACATTGTCCCCCAGTCACTTACCTCTTTAAGGTAGGGTGTGTAGACAATTAGAGATTCTAAGGTATAAGGTACACAGCTGGTCTGGTGACTCATCGATTTAAGAGCCATCTTAGAAACTGAATTACCCATCACACGAACTAGGTTCTAGTTTAGATACGTCGTACAACCGACATTATTAAATAGACCGCAGCTGGAATACGGAATACTGGAATCCAGCTTACAAAGTGCCGAACTGTATAAAAAACTACCATAAGACTTCAATTACTAAAAGATACTTGCTAAGGGTACGACTTGTTATCCTATATTATTAGAAATTTACGAGGCCGCGAGAAAAATTGCTATGGTTGTAAATACGAAAACTCAGAAGACGGCAGTACTTTACAGTCTCATTATGCGCATGCTCAAAAATTGTCAAAATGTCGAACTGCACGTGCGCTAAAATTTATCTCAATAAAAGTCACATTTTTGAAAAAACTAGTGTAATAACGTCGCGGTTAATAAAAGCGCTTAGTAAAAGAATTTAAGGGCGTCATTGAAATAAATGACTTATGGGCGTCACAGGTTAATTGAAACGGTAGTGTATGATTATATTACACTGCACAGGCGAACATACTCGTACGTCCGTCTTGCGCGTTGTCTGTAACAAAATTCTCTTTACGTGTTGGTTGCAGTATGCAACTGTGTGTAGTACTGTAGACATTCGTCTAACCGCAAATGTATTGTTGTCATCACTGAATATTGAGCATTGAAAAATTGTTTTAGCTAAATGATTGCTGTTGCAACATTTTTATTTGTGTGTTTGCATATCGTCCATAAGTCGACAATTAACGATTTCTAGTTATTCACACATCTTGAATCTCCATTTCGTGAGGGTCATTTGATACCTAGCTCATCGTTCCATGTTTGTTCTAAACTGAGACAATCTACCTTGAAGTTAAGGTGCACACTGCGCACTGAAAATCTTGAGAAAGTCGCTGCTAAAGTCAGCCATTGTTTTTCGTCGCGTCTCTACAAAACACTTGGCAGCAGTACAAAAGTGTGGTTGCTGTGGACTTTGTAAGAGCACATTGAAGTTATGTTTAAATCCAATAGATGGCTCTTCCTGACAAAAATTTGGGCTTGACAACAGAAAAAAATCAGAGAAATGGGCACGGAGTTATAAAATAAATTTGTAGTATTTTTTGGACATTTTCTTGATAATTTGGTGCTAGAATGTAAAAGTCCAATATGTTTAGCATTTGTTTTTGTAGAAAACAAAAAAATTACCATTAGACGAAAATTTTGGGTGCTTTCTACTTTGAAGCATCATGTCGTAGCTTTTACTATGCCGACTTATGGATGGTTTTTGTTTGCAAGGACACATTTGTTAACTGAGTAATTTTGATTGGAAAAAACTGCCAAACTACGCTTTTACTGGAAGTAGGGAGACATTTTTACAGCAGTAGCGTTCTGTTTGCATGCTCCTTGCTGCATGCAACCACAGAGTGAAGATAATTGGCATTTTCATAAATTTCTGAACATTTGAATAAAGATCAGATTCTTTAAAAAATTAAGACTATTTATTTAATTAAACTGCTTCGTATATAATTTTGTTTCTTGCCCACGCAAATTTTTTTGCAACTGGTGCACAGTAATTAGTTTTACACGTAGGAAAATAGAAATACAAACAGTGCAAATTCCTTAGGAACATTTTTTGTCGTATCCTGTTCTATTAAAATAACCAGATCCGGTACATCCTTAATTTTTGTCACTCAGCACAGTTCTCTTATTCCTTTTTTATTTTATGTTATTTTGAACCACAGGGCCAAAATGCAGCAATGCTCTATTTATTCAAAATTTTTATGTAGTGCTTACTTGTATTTTTTATGTATGCAGAGAAAAGTTGTAAAAGAATTGTGCATTTCTAGCAAAACTAGAAGTCATAAGTCATTTATTTCACCTTACACATTTACAAAGGTTACATATACAATATCTAGTGAAAGGGCCTACAATGGATATAATACAAATAAGAAATACTGCACAGGAAAAGCCTCAAACACTGGTCACTTAAACACGAAGGTAAATGTGTTGCGGGCAATCAAAAAGCAAGGCTTGTTAGATTGTCCCACGCAGTGATAGAAAAAAAAGTAATGGAGATAATCTGAAAATTTAAAGTGAATCGTGATAAAAAAACATTGATAAAACGTGATAAAAAAACATAGAAAATAGCAAGTTTAGGATAGCCCACTTTTAGACAATGCCCAAAGAAAAATAGTGCTTACAATTTTTTTAAGTAACTACTCTTCTTTCTATAACAATATGTGTTTATTTGTTGATGTAGAAAAAAACAGGGTTTGTTGTTGATGCTTATCAGTAGTGCAAAATGCCCGCTTACCCAGCCAGTGTTTTGTGGCATCTAACTTTGCCATTGATCCACCTGATCCAGAAATTTGCAGAATTCTTAAGAAACAGTGGGCAAAGAATAAAAACATTATCAATGTTATTAAGGAAAAATCAGTCTAAACAACACCTCTGTAATGTAAGTGTGGGTGAGTGAGGAAGACTTAGACTTATTATTTAGTGCAAAAATTTTTGAATGCTGAAACAGCATTAAAAACTATGTTATATACTAGCACATCCTTCAAAAAACTTTACACAGAGTCGAAATTGTGTATAATAACGTATTGTTAGATTCATGCACTAATGACTAATAGTGCGTGGACCAAAAAAACACAAAAAATTAAATTGGAATTTGAACTCGCATCTGTGAATAAATTGATATCACTAAGCAAGTGTCTTACTATTTATACTGTGGAAGAGTTCTGTAATATTGGTCTGTATCCAAGTGTTATAAAAGTCTGCATGATGATGAGCTCACACATTTACAGGACTCTTAAAATTCGAAGTGATAATTTCACGAAACTCAAACTAAAATTACACAAATGACATTCACATTAGTTTAGGTGTCTTAAAAAACTACTTGTGCGACATTGAAGATGTTTCCCTTTCTAAGACAACTATAAAACTTTCTCCAAGACCCCAATGAAGCTTCTCCGTTATAGTTTTTGTATGCGGTGTTTCGATAAAAAATTTGCTTGAAAACGAGATGTTGCCGAGAAAATCTTGTATTAATAAAATTAATAAATATATGAATAAACTGTATATGTGTGTGTGTGTGTGCGTGCGTGCGTGTGTGTGTGTGTGTGTGTGTGCGTGCATGCGTGTGTGTTTATGTATTGATAATTTTTACATAGTTATTAATTGCAGTATCTATTTATGTTTTATTTTTAGTGAATTGGTGGTACATTGTCCAGACAGTATAAAACAATGGCTGCAGGTGTGAGCATACAGTCCCTAGGAAAAGTTGGTATGGTGATGATTATGGTGTTGTCTCTGTTTTCCCATGTAGCTAGCCAAGGTAATTTTTCTTCAGCAATTACAGCAATCGGAAAATTTTGAGTCTGATGCAGTTTTTTTTATTTTTACGAGGAAGTGTGATATTCTTATGTCACACTGACACTTCTAATCTAGTTAACAGGCACAAACAGTTAGTAATGCAAGCAAAGCCATTTAAGTAATTATATGTAATGCTAAATTGTTTGTGTGACAATGTGCAATATTATCTCGGTGTGATTTAGATCTTATCTACCTTATCCACAATTTTAATCTAAAAATAAAGTGAAAATGCTCATTCACTTTTTTCATTGTTTACCTTATATAAAAAAGAACAGATTTTTCTAATAAAACGTATGTCATTTCAATGTCTACAAGTTATTCATACAAGTTAGTGGTGACCCATACCATTTTTTAGAGTTCTACCAGTACCTTCTTTCAGAAAATTAATAGTTTTCGTTTTGGATAGGAATTTCTTTGAAATTGTATACTTTTAAAGTACTATGTACTAAGGTAGTTCCTAGATTTTTGGGCGACATACTGATGGAAAACCGAGCTAATATACAAAGTAACAAAATCAACCAATCTGTCTATGACCTTGAATTTTTTATCCTTAAAACTAAACTGAATTAAAATTGCATATATGGAAATAGTAGAAGTAAAAGTGTAAAACAATTAAAATTACGATTAAGAGCAGTGTAATAAACAATCACAGAGTGGAAGTAAAAATGTGGTTATAAAAAACTTAAGCTGTGGAAAATTAAAATTTGAGTTTAAAAATAAAAAAGATGAAGGAATGTTTTATAGAATAACTATTTACGACAATAATTTTTAAGTGCAACAACCTAACAAATAAAGCTTCCACTTTTGCCTTTTTAGAATGTAACTTACAGTCTGACGATGCCCATGTCAATATAGATGGTGTGTATGTGGATATCTATGTAGACGAAACAGATGCTAATGAAGGTGAGTATTTAGTCTAAAGAACTACACATATTAGTCACCTAGTTCACCTTTATAATAGAAACTGATGCTTCGACATTAATATGGAAAGAGACAATATTGATTAACTATGGGCGGCTATCTTGAACACTCAGTGATGCTGATTCCAATAATATTTCACGGTGAATGTGTTCTTCAGAATAACTGACTTCTTAAATCAAGTTGTGGACTTTTTGATTTTTTGTGGTATCTTTAAGCAGTTATAGATGAGGCTGAGTTGTTACATAAAGGTAATTAATTTTCATTTAGATGTTGTATTCACGATGCCACGATGTCTATACCCCTCCCCTGCAACTTTCATGACCTAAACCTTAGGTAACAAAACCATTTGCCCCAGGTGCTTTAATACTTACGAAAAAAATTTAAATTTAGCTCGAAGCCCAAGGAGGAGTTGTTCAGTGTTCTCGACTCTTTGCCTGAGGACAGCATTTACCATACAATATCATTGTCAAAGCAAGTTAACATTAATTAAAAGTTGATGTCTAACAACACTCTGTGTCTAGCATAAACAGTATGAACAACAGTAAGAACTAGATTGCTGTTTATGACCAAGTCCTAAACTTAAGATTCTGCTGTATGATCAAAACTGCATTCGCTGTCTGTGGAAAATTTGTGCCAATTTGATCTCTGCCTCAAACTGAAACTTATCATTTTCGGACCCACAGCCCCATGTGTCTGAGTCTGAAGGTCTCAGTATTGTCTGCAATAAATTCGTGATGAGTATCTAAGAATTGCATTTGATTTCAATGCAATGTCAAATTATGACATTTTCACTCATGGTGTTGGGTCAGGGTCAACTAATCTCTGACCAACCTTGTCTCATTGAGACTTCATTAGATGTACTATGAAAGCCACTATTCTCAAGAGTGGAACGACACCTGTGACAACTCACCCATTTTGAGTTTTTGGTTCCTAGCAGAAAATTTTTTCATTATCCAAAATGAAGCATATTCAGTCGTGCATAACAATTTGAGCCCATCTAGCCACATACCAAAAATTATGGTTGTAGCTCAAAAACTGTAGGAGGAGCTAGAGCTTAATGAAAAATGGATATATGTCTACTGTCCTTGATCTTTTACCCCAAAATCATAGCTCAGTAGTACATTGTTTGAGCTTGTACCCTTGGTGCTGAACTTAACACTCTCACCAATGTTACATGACCTGGCCACTCCTACTTTTTGAAAAATACTTAATGCACATCTAAACACATGCGCCTACTCGCATACATGAACAGTGGCTACTTGTCCAGTACTGTAAGAGCAATCAAGTGACAAATTTGTTCGCCCTAATCTTTGCATCTTAGCTCCTATCTCAGAATTTTTTTGGACTCTAATTTCTGAAAAATACTTAATGCACATCTACCTCAAAAAGGCCACACTAGTGTAAAAAGATTCGAATTTATTTCAAAGCCCTAGATGGAGTTGAGCAATAATCGGAAAACTGGTGAATGTCAATTAATCGTTTGTTCTGAAGTCAATGGTCTCCATACCAGTGTCAGTCCTCCTGTCCTCCAAGTTTTGTGACTCTAGCTGTTTTAGTTTTGGAGTTATTATATTTTAAAATTAGACTCTCAATAAATAAATGAGTATTTGCAAAATCTTGATGAGAAACTACCACATTTGCTCATAATGGACACAAACGACCATCGGTAGCAAGGTCATCCATCCTGACTTTTTTGCATTTTGAGGTGTCCCTGTATAGGCATTTTATTTTTTCTCGGTCTCTATATATGTACCTTTAGTTGTTTAATGTTATCCCTTTTCTGAAATTTTGGCATCCTGACATTCCATTACCAGGTTGTTCTGTATTTTGTTTGTCTCCTTTACACTATTAACTGAATAAATGCATAACGATGGCATTCTTTGAGTGGGACTGGTGACTGCTTGAAGTTTTTAATAGTTAAGTTCCAGGAAATGTGGTCTTCAGCACAGGTGCAATTATTGTGTGCGATCACAGCCTCAGAGTATGCTGTTAGAGATGTCAAAGATTTTTTACTTTGTATACTTTCTAGGAATCTCTGCTGATTGCCAAAAAGTTAAATTCATTCCTAATCTTGTATGAAGGAGCTAGGTTCTAAAGAAAAAGATTAAAACTGAACTATTTTAAAATACATATAAAAATGTCTGCTGTGGCATTGGCTTCAACTTATCTCTGCCAGAATGTGCCATAAATAAACCTTGTGCAAACATAGACGTAAGTTTGCTATCGGCACGGAAACATCGTTGTTGTAGAGGTATAAAAATCTTGTAGTACAATACATTGCAAATTTAATATGCTTACTAAGGTGCAAATTTTAATGCCGGTCCTCCCGGAAATCAGCTCGATGGCCGGCAAAAGTTATCTGCATACCTCATGGCTGGTGAGCTAAGCTTGGCATATTTTCTGCGTTTCCATATTTGTAAAACCTTGTATCTTTTCTAAGTTGAGGTACACAATTAGCAGTGCCTCATTTACATAAAATTACAATATTTGCGACCTAGTTTTAAATAATCTGGATGTCTTAAAAGCATGTAAATGCCGAATCACAATAAGTTCTTAACTCACTTGTGTTACGAGGATGCTGCCATGTTATTACAATCTCGCTGGCACATGCTAGATTTTAACCACTCCACTTGCTCGTGCACTGAATAATTTATTAATTTTAAAAAAGTAAAAATATGAAAGAAAACAGACGAAATGCGAATATGTTTGGCTAAAATATATGCGGTTAGTATATCAATATTTTCTACACAAAATTCTACAAGGATATTCACCTATTGAAATTCATTTTTTCTTTACTTCATATGATGCTGTTGATGCAATTACTTGTCTCTCATGCAGCATGTATGTACTGAATTTGACAGCATAACAGTGGAAAACAGTCATATGGGAATTATTTATGAAAATGACTTGAATGAAAAATTTACTATCAAATACAAATTAGGTAGAAAAAACGCGAGTAGTGTATCAGGAAAATATTTTATGTAATGTTATAAAAATGCTGTACAAAATTAAATGTTGTGTAGGATTCTCTGCAGTTACAATGGGGTCAGACAAATTTTTGCCTAGACAGGCTGCCTGTCCCCACTTCTGGTAGAAAAAAATTGCTAAATTTGCACAACCAGCTGTGGCCTAAAACATTGCATTTTGACACTGATTCCTTGCTCTACATAAAATTTGTAATAACCAGTTTCTTTGCCAATTGTTATCTTTCCCTAGCACATGTATTACCCATTTAGTGTTATGTGTAATGACATAAATATTGTTTCATAATATAACACTCCTTTTTCATGTCTATTGATGATCACTTATTGTGTTTTGAATCACTGTAGGTGAAGTAATTGCCACATTTAATAGCTATAATGGAGACCCCACAATTGAAGAATCTGGTGACTACTACCATTATTTTCGACTAAACGTGACTGATGAAGGATTTTTGGAGATTATTTGTAATGAAACTATTGGGCATTTAATCGTAAGTTTATGTGGTTAATACAAGTTCTCATATTATTTGCACCTTGAGTCCAAACTGATTTTGTTTTACGAAGGTGTGGATCTTACTGTAAAGAGTACTGTGTGGTACAGTACAAAATTCACCTTGTCTGCAACTTTGCACTACAAAATTTGGCCAGGACTTGTAATGTCTTGATGTTCTTAGGTCTGTCTGACACCATTTCATTCAGGGATGGGCTGACGCATCACTACTCGGTTATTCAGAATTCGAATCGGATCTTGGACTTGATCTGACCCGGTTTTACTTTAACTGCTTCTGATCCGATTCGTGTTGGGCAAAAAAGTGCAAAGTAGTCTTCATAATTCATATTTACTCAGTTTAAAGAGGAAATATGCCACCAACTAGTGCTGTAAAAATTATGTAATTTCTTTTGTTATTGGTGTAACCTCTAATAAATGTTAAATTTTGTGGTGTGCACTACACGGTGTTGACACCTTTAAATGTGATCTCAAATATCTGTAAAAGTTATGCACTGCATAAGTAATTTGTCAAATCATTCGAAAGCCTAATTGATGCTATTTTGAATGTTTTCAATAGTGACTCAACTTATGCTAGAATTCTGTTATTGTCCTTCTAAAAATGATGATGATGATGGTGTAGTGGTGGTGATAATGATGTCGGTTATGATGATTATGTTTGTTCTTTATTTTCTAAAGTGTATTAATCAGTTTTAAGTAAGAAAGTGTAGTCAAAAAATATCACAAAATTTCTCTGAATTCTTTGTACATAGTACCACTCACATTTTGCACAGTAATAGAATTTTTTTCGATTGCAAACCTAATTAATGCTAAGTTTGTAAGAGTTAGTTCAGTTTTGGCATTGATATTGAAAATTAGCCTAATTAAAGATTCGGTATCGGAAACTGCAAAAATGTGATTTTTGGATTCTATTCGGTTACAGAAATGAAGCAAAAACGAGCTTCGGTTTCTATCCAGTTTCAGAAATTTAACCTTCATCCACTTCCTGGACTTGTTTTTGTTGTGCCATGATTTGTGTCATGTTTGGTTTTCCACTCACAATAAAAAATCGTGGTTATGGTGCAGCAAAGCGTGATACTTAATAACAACTCTTTTTCACCTTTTTGTTTAAAAAAAATCAGTTCATTGGATTTTGTTTGAAATCGATTGGCAAAGTGTTGTTTGGTAATTTATCCTTTCTCAATAAATATGGGATGAAGCACATATATGTATACTGGGGGACTAAGATAGGCACTGGATTCCTAATGTGATATGGCATCTTGTCATTAAGTTTTGTTACATGACATTGTTGTATTCAAATATTGTTTCGTATTTTGTTTTGTTTTTTGCAGTACGAAGGCATACCCACTTTTTCGTTCTTCTTATTCTGCGGTTCTGATCGTAAGGTAAGATGTCATTTACTACAATGATCACCATGATCTTCATAAGAGTAATAGTAAGAACAACATTGACACAGTAACATCAACAACAGCAACCAACAATTTTCCCATTAATTTTTAGATGCCCAATAGGCAGTAAATTGCATCCATTGAAATCCATTGAAATGTAATATCTACAGATGTTAAAAGATATGATAGCTTTCATACAGTAAAACTCGTATTTTGATTCAGCATTTACTTTGCCAGGTCCCAGGTTACAGTTAATTTCATGTAAGTTACTGAACATTATCCTCAGTAGTGGCATGCTTCATGGTGCTTAAACTGTTTTTGTTTTTGAATCTGTCTGCAGTGGCATTTTCGAACTTTGCCTTTATTTTCGTATCTATTAATTGTTCATTGTTAAACTTAGGAAATGAGTTCCCAGTTCTTAGTTTTTTAGCTGTAGTATTTTACCAGAGGAAATTAAACAACAATTTATCTGCCAGTCCTTTAGCTGCTAACTCGTAATTCAACTGCATTGAATTTTTCCCTCTTGTTTTGCATATTGTTTCGAAGCATGAACATGGAAAGTGTTTCGCCAAGCTTTTCCTTAGAGATATCTGGAAGGACACTGTATTTTTATCAGTCCCATTGTCAAGCCATCCTCTCTTATTGATATGACAAAATTGATTATGCTGAAATGTTTGTTGCATGTCTTGCTTCTATATTATAAATTTTACATTTGGATTACTGTAACGGGGCTTTTCTAAATTATTGTTCTTATCTGATAATATTTTACAGTGAGTTGCTTTTGCCGTTAGGTTGTTCTTCAACAAGTTTCTCTTCTCTGCACAATAAAAAAGATTCAGCAGATATAAGAGGCTTCAATGACTGTCTCTTTAACAATAGGCAAAGTGTCTTTCTTATCATGATCTGTTTGTCTTAATGCATAGATTGAGCTGGCTGCACACCATACACCGCCAAGAAAATGAGAAGTCATCTTGCCTTGATCAACTTTATCATCGTCATTAAACCATAGGAACCTTAGAGGTATTCTAATCTGCAAATACATAGCTTCTATGTTTGCAATGATGGCATACTCATGTTCTTGGAATCTCAGTAAGAAAACAGCCTGTTGTTGATAAGATCAGGAACTTGTTTGGCTTTATCATTAAGTGACTTTCCTTCAAGCTCACAGTTCAAGACAACTCTGACTTTATCTGGTTTCTTTGGAGTGATCATAGCGTGATGTGGCAAATGCCAGATGTCACGTGCAATAATATGTATTTTAGTATTCAGAACCCGGAACTTATAATTTTGCTGCGGTAACTTCTTGATTTTAATATCATATCAATCATAGAGCCCTCTCTTGTTCAGAGTGGTGGTTCAATATTGATACAGCAACACACAAGTTGTTAGGAAATTTGGCGCTGGGTCTCCACGGGATTGGAAGTTCATAATGTATATCAACGAGCTTCCAGTTTTTATTCCATAAAGACATGACGTATTTATCTTCTTGAGACCAAGGTGCTGATGCCACACCTTCTTCTATTTTCCAAACTTTCTCTACATCACTTTCTAAGCTAGAAACTGTGAATGTATTTATCTTCTTGAGACCAAGGTGCTGATGCCACACCTTCTGTTTTCCAAACAATCGCTTTCTAAGCTAGAAACTGTGACGAAATTAGATATAGTTTGACAACTAATCTTTGGGAAATTTGAGTCAGCTCTATTAATTCATCAACCCAGGAGTGTGTGAACAGCATATGGTTCTTTCTTTTTGTCTCTCCTAACCTCCAATGGAGCAAATGCTTCAGCATTGTTTTGGCCAATTAGAATACACATATCAGAATTTACATTGGTAAAAGGAATGTTCTGCAAATGAGGATATCCTTTCGTTTGAAATGATGGTGCCTCCATAGGGTATATGATCAACAACATAAACATCCTCAACAAGTAACAGCGGTCTACTATCTGCAGAATTCAAATCAAGATTGATGCACTGGGTTATCACTGGAATTTTTGCTTTACACAAGATGCTTAAACTGCAGTTGCCAGTAGAACCACTAACTCCTACTGAATCTGCATGATCTTGAGTACAGAAGCTATGTGAAGAGCTAGAATGTCTGTTGAGCCATTCACATTTACTCCTGCTATGGGCATATAAGCATCTGTGTCCCTTTGGATGCTAACACGTGCGTGTACCTGATGTTCATTGGATGCAGGAGTTGAAACTGGTGCAGGTGCAGGTGCTGATGCTGTAGTATTTGCATCCATCTGCAGCAGGCTGGAATGTTCTTTTTTGAAACCTGGAGCAGTACACTTACATGAACTCTTGCAGTCCTTCCTGTAATGTCCTCCTAGCAGATATCTTTCACACTGCTTGTTGTCTTTAGTTGTCTTTTCTATCCATACTCAACTTTCTGAAATTTTGACCAAAAACAGGATGGTTGTCTGATTCACAAATAATGCATCACTTGTGTCGTGGCTTAGCAGTCACACCACAACTGAAAGATGCTGCATGCTTTTTGTCTTTATGCTTCTTTGCAGAACTTTGCACTAGTTTGCCAGCTTGACCAAACAATGGGTCTGTAGCATTATCTGCAGCAGATTCTTCATGAACTCAACCAAATTACAAAACTTCGCATACGCTCCTCTAGTTTTCCTTGCTTCTAGTGTGAACTTCTTATACTTCTATTTAAGAAAAACTACAGGCGGCACACTATGTCAGTAATGCATTGCTGATGGTTTACTTTGGAGAACATGCCCATCTGCTGAAGTGACCTTTTGGCATTAACTAGGTCTTTGGCTAACTGTCGCGAATCCTCTAAAGACTTCACTGGTTTACCATATCTGAGTTCATTTATGATGCTGTCTTCTATAAAATTCACATCACTGAAACTTTCTTTCAGCAGTTCTCTTGCTAACTTGTAACCCTTGTCACCGCCAACCAGAATGCAATTGCGTATTGCATCATTGGCTTGTCCCATGGTATACTGAAGCAATCTGAATAACTTTATTTCACTATTCACAGGTGTACTGTAAACACTTTTATTAAAAGCTGCGATAAAACTTAAGTATTTGCGAGGATTACCATCATAGGCCTCGACTTCTAATTTTGGTAAATTCATATATACCAAAAAGTCAACTCTTCCACTGGTAGAGGTAGAGTCTTGTTTAGTTGGTTCCCCTGGTGCTGATGATGATCGCCTTAGCCATAATTTAGCATTTTTGAACATTGTAGGTAGTCAGCCAAAACGTTATCATAATACGTTGATTTTTTTTTGATTTTGTTGATTTTTTTATTCACGGTGATGTGTGTATGCATAGACTCATGAATAAAACAGCTAACAATTTTCTTGTTTGCACAGTATTATTTCTACTCAGTGACAAGATGTAGATTCAAGCCACATGTGAATCAAAAAAACATAATGGTAGCATGTGTGACAGTTATAATCAGTATAACTGCACAAAACAGTACAGAAAAAAACAGGTATAAAGAGCAAGTGGTCATACACCCAATATAGATGTAGTTACAGTGTTGTTTAATTTTCAACAAAAAATTTTAACATGCAAAAGTAATAATAATAATAATAACAATAACAATAAAAACTAATAGTAATGCTACTACTTACAAAAACATATCCAAATCTTGAGCAAACAACCTTTCATGGAAACAAACTCATGGAATTAGAGCATATCCTTGAATCTTAGAAAAAAGCAATCAAAACACTCATTAGATACAATTTTACACAGTCACCTAATTTATACATCCAAGCAGGTCTAGCTAACACAAGACTACCTGTCCATGCATATTAGAAGCATGGTGCATGAACAGTTTCAACAAATGGGGGTAGGTAGCAAGGTCAGCCAGAGGTAACACAGATCAATTTACAAACAGTATAAATTACTAGAAATCCTAACATTTGACTCTTCATTTCGTAGTTCTGTTCAAACTGAATTCATTGAAATATACATAGATACACACATAAACAATTTTGCAGTAGCTAACATATATTTGTAATGAAAATAAATATAAATATTTGGAAAATCGCAGTACATATTGCAATGAGGACGATTTTATTATCTATTAACCACTCCTGTTTTTAGGTCCCCTGATTTTAGTCAGGAAGGGAACCTATTGCCGTCATGCATGTACTTTTTTCAACACTACTAAAATCTTGGCCCACCCGGGTTCATACAAAGGGGATGCCTATCAACAGGGAATGGCTCAATCATATCGAGTAATATATCAAATTAATGCTTTGGGTGAGGATGCAGGTTTGACACTAACAAATGTTGACCCACCTGGGGTTACCTAAAGGTCGTCTACAGGGACCATTTCTGTGAAAACACATAAGGCGAAACAGATGCGATGTACAGAAAACATAGCAATGCTAGAGTTTTTGACATTGCCAAATTGTTGGCCCACCCGAGGTCACGCAAAGATCATCAACAGGGAACGTCTTAATTATATCGAGTGATATATCAAATTAAAGCTTGGAGAGAGGCGGGTTTGACACTGCCAAAATGTTGGCCCACCTGAGGGCACATAAAGGGCATCTGCAGAAAATGTGTCAATCTTAATGTGTAATGTGTCAAACTAAAGCTTATGCAGAGGCGGTTTGACATGGTTCGTTAAAACATTCAGCATCTTTGACAAATTAACTTAATTTTCTTTATTTTGCCAAAACCTTTTGTCCCTCATCTTAGATTTTTGGTGTGTGGTAGTAACCTTTGCATAAAATGCACATCAAACTCAATGAACAAGGCCAAAAATTTTGGGCCATCTGGGGTCACTCACAGGGCAGCTAAAGGAAATGTCACAAACAGTTGTGTAATAATTATAGGGTACTATAAGCTTAGAAACTCAATACTAGAGTCTGGGCCTGATTTAGGAAGATGCAAAGCTAATTGGAAGACAACAGAGAGCACACCAGGATGTAGCAACCAAGGGCATTGCAATTAGCTTAGGCATTATCAGAGTTTTTCTGACTTTAATGCATCTGTATTCTAGTAGGATGTCATGACAATGTGATAACATGTGACCCCAATAAGAAAGTGTGCCGTTGTGGTTGAGCAATCATTCTACCATATGTCACACAAGTTTGTTGTGGTTATTGCAAATTTTTCTTCAGTGGATCCACACCATCATTGATGGTTTGGTTATGAAATGTATACAATTTATTATTTTTGTTTGAACAGTTGTCAAAATGATCAAAATTTTTTATAGACACAGATTACAGTTTATGTGAATGACGAAAACATCAATCCACCTGTGTTCAGCAACAACTATACTGCTTCTGTGTCTGAGGTAAGTCACTTCATATCGTATATATATTAATTTTGGTGGTATATGTATATATATGTAACCAATGAAGCTACAGCTCCAAGTCCTCATAACATTAACTTTAATTACGTAATGGTTAAATTATTATTTAAAGATAGTCACGTGTGTCTCTTCTTTCCCATTATTGAACATTATTTCATTATAAACTAGCACATTCATATAATAATTCAATTTTCATTCGTCTTAAATGCAAAATCTGATTATTAATTTTTAATTACCTGGTACATGCGCATTAACTAATTAATTATATTAGTAACAATCCTAAGAGGGTGGCTGACCTCGATAACTGATAGTTCTTTCGCCACACTTTCACCACTGATCAATAATTACTTTTGCATTTTGTAATATTATTGTATGTTGTATAGATTTATTAGTTATGTATTTTGCTATTTTAAAAATGGTGATAAACTAATAAACTTACTTACTTACTTACGGCACCATTTTCGGTGATCTACATCAAACGAAAGGTCCGGACCCATAGATTTGCCATCTGGGTTTTATCTTTCGAATTGGGCTCACTGGGATGAATAGGGATGAAAAACATAAAATAGTCTTTTTTTGCAAAACTTATGGCTCTTATTTCTGGAGAATGGGAATATGCCTAGTGTAGTACCAATAATGGTTTAAATAGCCCCTTCAACGTGGGTGTTATGGTCATATTTAGAATTCGGGGTACGGCCACTATGTGCCGTGACGGGCGTTTTCTCCGACCCAACCATGCAAATTTTTCAGAACACTACCCAAACAGCTTCTAGAAAAACTCAATTTGATTGGGCATGTTGGGAAAAAATAAGCCCCCTCGCAGAAAGAGGACGAAATAGTCTACAAAATGTTGAAGGTTTCCGCTAAGAGAGATATCCACTAGACGAATCCAGAAGGGTGTATTTTGAATTCCGTTTTCTACCCCCTGCACTGTATGCTATTTACAACATCCATTGGTTTTGAGTTTGAGCAATTTTGCGGCTGTTCCAAGCATTGTTGTTACCCGCCGTTCCACAGTGGTATAAATTTTACATGTAAGTTCTGTTAGGCTATTATCATCTGAGAAACACTAAACAAAACTTTGTAGAATGTCTGTGCATTATTGATCATTGGTAGATGGATTTAACAGCATTTGCTGTAGCACACAGTTTCAACTTTAATCAAAATATTTATACACATGGTTTCGCTACTGCTGGTGGTGTTAGTATTGTAGGTATCGTCAACATCGTCATCTGCATCATGATCACCATGTTATGTGGTGGGTGTTTTGAGTGTGCTGTGGATGGTGTGGTGGGGTTATATATATACAAGATTCGAGGCTACAGCTCTGATGATGGCACCATTTGCGGCGATTTATATGTCAAACAAAAGGTCTCGATCTAGTGTCGTGCCTTAGGGGGTTTGTAGCAGCGTGGATGGTTTTGCCAAGCAGTCTCGCTGTCACGAGTTGTACCTTGACTGCCCAAAATATAGTAAAAATTAGCACGAGTCCGTGTAAGACAGTATGAACAATGCTTTAGGTTTTTCTCCTTAATTATCTAGGAATACGATTACCCAAACAACAGGATTTTTAATAATAATAATAATAATAATAATAATAATAATAAAGAGGACATTGTATTATTTTCGATTCTCACAGAAAAGAAACTATGCCGGCGTATAAAGTTCTTGGGTAAACAAACACATAGAAAAGCAATAATGGTTAACATGACAATATATATAGAAATGGTTCACATAGTCAATTCAAATGTTTCAAAAATGAACTGGATAAATCTAGCGTTTATACGTTTACTCATTTACTCAATTTAACATTTACTCAACTTTATGATGGCTGGGTCCAGCAGAACTGTCCAAGGAGATGGATACCATCAGCAATGCTCATACCACATACTGCCCCAAGTTTCCTACCACTTGCCCAATATGGCTTCCAGGACACCTCTGCCAGAACCATCAGCTCCTATGTCTCCAACGAATGATAATTGACTCCTCTAGATAGCACTGGATAATGACAGTCAGCAACCAAACTGGAACTCAGTCTCCATAAGAGGAAGAGTTTGAAGACTAGTATTCAGTCCGGGAAACAACAGAGATGTTCCATACTGCTTGGCTTCCACTGGCATTACCATCAAGAAATACAGTCTGAGATTTCTTGAATAACCATATTTTCTCCAATGCCCCTCTAACCAATAACGAAATTGCCCATGGGGTGGTTTTCACTTTCAAGGCATAAACACATGTTAAAAACAGGCAACATGCTATCAACAAAATTTACTCTTTTAACCTTGAGCTACTAAACCAGAGAGACAACAAAAGTAGGCCAATACTTGGCCAGGCAGGTAAATTTGATCCTTTGACCCAGGTTTTGGTCACTCAAACCTGTAAAGTGTGTCCATCTAATCTTACAGAAGAAATCAATGGCAACAAAAATCACAGACTAATAAAAAATATTAACAATAATGGCAATGTTATTTAATGTTATATCAACAATATTTTGGATTGTCATCAAAAATACATTAATAGAAAATAAGTCAACCAATTATTAGTAGTGCATCACAATGAATGGCTTAGGTCATCACAGGGTTTATTTTTCTAATTGGGCCAACCGAAAGTAACGGGGGACGAAAAATCTCCAAAAAAGGCCATTTTTGGCTGTTTTTTGCAAAACTTGTACCTCTTATTTCTGGAGAATGGGCCAGAGGTGGTGTGGTATAGTTAGTTAGCCAGTTCAACAGTGGGTGTTATAGTCATATTTAGAATTCGAGGGCAATATCCAGTAATGGGCATTTTCCCAGACACAACTCCTGATTTTTTTGAAATTTTGACCAAACAGCCTGCAGGCAAAACCTTGTAATGGTGCCTGATGGGACTCTAGATTTAGAAAGAGGAAGGACAAGGCTACACAATGGACATGAGAAGCTGTGGTGAGTTGATTTGAGGTTCCATTTTAGACGATTTTCGCTTAGAAAACTGCTGACACAAAGCTATTGCTGTGACGTCATCCATTATACTCTGCCTATGATTTGCTTCAGTAAAAGCTGCTGCTGGCTATTATAACGTAAGTGTTATAATGCTTCCCTATTATGTTCAAAGGGGAAATGGGATACACTGTGTAGAGTTGTATGTGTTGTATGTGTTGTCATCGTCGTCATTATCAACATGATCACTGTTAACACAACAAACACAAAAGTTCTTTGCATAAGGTGTTTCTGTAGTCTTTATTATCTAAAGAAGGAGAAAAAACAAAAAATACATAAAATTTGCAGTAATGTAATTTGAACAAAAACTACAGAAATTTGAACAAAAAAATTACAAAGAAAATTGCTATCTAATTAACAAACTTAGATTTACAAAAATCACTTACTTCATTTGGCTAGAGAGAGAGCACACTGTTTATGGTTTATGAAGCATGACATTAAATTTCTCGTATAAAAATTGCATTATCCACCAATTACAAGTAAGTCTCTGCAATAACCAGTTGATTCTGCCAGCAATTGCCCACTTGTCCCATTTAGTTTTTGGCTTCCTCATGCGGGAAAAATAAAAAACGAATTATATGGGTAATTGGGTAATTTGCCCATAACAATCACCATGGAATGTAATGTGTTAGGTGTGGTGCGGTGGCTTGGTATGGTTTGATAGGTGTGGTGGGTGTGGCATGGTGTGGATGGCATTTTATGTGATATGGTGTGGGTGTTGTGGTGTGGTGTGCATAATGTAGTTTGGGTAGTGTCGTGGGGTAGTATGGTGTGTTGCAGGTCATGTTGCTGTGCTGTGTGTGTGTGGAAAGGGTGGTGTGGTGTAGGTTGTTGTGTGCAAATTTCTTTTTGCAGAGTTAGGCTAGTCTATATATTGATTTTGGTGGTATGTATATAAAACCGACGAGGCTACAGCTTCAGCGAGGCACCATTTTCAGCGATCTGTATGTCACCGACGGGTGGAATCAGCCCACCGGGCAGAATATGGGGCAAAAAACCTCCAAAAATGACCCTTTCCGACCATTTTTTTGCAAAAATTTGCAAAACTTATGGCTCTTATTTCTAGAGAACAGGAATGTGCTGGTCGTGGTGCCAGTAATGGTTGAATAGCCCATTCTTTTGTTGGTGTTATAGATTTTGCGGGTAGTAAGTGTTCGTAAAACTTTTTGCAATTTTCATAGCATTATGTGTGATTTTTTTTCAGTTGGCTTCTATAGAATCTGAAATTGTAGAAATACATGTTACTGACAAGGATCTTATGACTCACCACAGCACTATTACGCTTTCAATTATAGTAAGTTTTGATTAATTTTTCAAAAATGTCATCTTCATGTTTATATTTTCAAGTTTTCTGTATGGCATACATTATATAGTTGCAAGTCCTTTAATGCTTAGAAAACAAAAACTGCATTTTGCTTTCAGAATGCATTTAGAAGTGTTCATTTTGTTAAGGTCTTTTTGCAGTGTGAACAGATTGAACAGAGAGCATGTTTGACCTGATTTTCCTTGCAGAAATTTCAGTTTTTCCTCTGCATGTCAATGTCATATGTATCGTACAGCTTATTATTGCTTACCTTTCTATCAGTGTAATCTCTCGACTTGCTTCAATCTTGATATTGTCTGAAAATTAAAAGCAGTCTAGTGTTATGTTGACAGAACGTTGCTTACAGTAGATGTACCATGAATTCTAGACAGTGTATCAAAAATGATGCCAATCATGTACAAGTGATTCCAATTAATTTTATGCAGAAATACATTCAGGCTTATGCTGTTGAGCATTTTGAACACTGTGCAACTTTTTGTAAATAATTTTTATTTCTTGTTGTCAACCTTTTGTTTATGTATTGTTTGTATTCTTATATATTTTTTGTTTTTGTATGAATGCATATACTGTGCTTAAAGTATGAAGAAATATCAATAATAATTATAATAATGCTTTTTGATTTAAAATTTTAAATCTATAATTTTATAATTTATAATTTCAAGTTTTTACTCTATCTGTTATACTTTTATGTACTAAAATAAGTTGAAGTGTGCAGTTGAGATTCGTTTTGTTTTTTAGTTATAAACTTGTAATAGGCAAAAGTCACAAAGTGGGATGTGCGCACTGAATTATTTGCAAATTTGCAACTAAGAAGATGTAAGCAGTTATGGGCATGGATTTCTATGGCGCATGTCATTTTTTGCATACTATGTGTTTTGAGTACTTTATTTGTTTATTTTTGTTAACCTTCTAACACCCAGAAGTCAAATTAAAAATGGTCAAGGAGGCATTCTCTAGTCATATAAACTTCAAAATTTAAACAAATCTGTTTTGTATATAGGTTACATACCATGAGGCTTTCCAGACACAGGTGTACAAACAGGAAATCTATTTTTGACTTTCTTGTATGATTGTGTCTTTTTTCCCAGTCCTAAATCTGAAATCTGGAAGTACTGCTTTTTCATATTCATTTCTGTTTCTAATGTTCGCTGCAGACTTTGGAAGTTGTGAATCTAGTGAATCTACTTTGCACGTGCTCACTCTCGATTTAAATTAGGACTTTATTCATATACATTTTTGTTACTGTAACTGTGACATTGCGTAAATTACATTATTGTTGATAAACAGCATAAATGTGCTATAAATATTTTTGTAGGAAGGCAACGATGAAGGCTTTTTTTCGGTAAAAACTATTGGACCTTGTCAAGGAGATTGCACTGGACAAGTCATTTTAGAAAAACCGCTCGAATACAACCTTCTTGGAAATACCTATAATCTGATTATTGAAGCTTCAGTAAGGATAAAAATTCCAAGATATTTATTACTTTATTTTGAACATTTTAATACAAAGGAAAAATATAATTAGTTAGCACTGTTGATTGTACATGTCAGATAAGGGTTCTGTTTCTCTGGCCAGAGATGCTTTAAGTGGCAGTTAAAATTTAAAAAATGTTGCAAATTCATTAACAATATGTAAACTAGTTGACAATGTTTCTGACGTGGTCAGAAACTGAAGATTTTGCAAACAATAGTTGTAAAATTCAGCCTTAAAAATGAAGAGATGACAGCCTTTTTTATAGTGCTTAATGCATTTCTGCTCCCGACCCCCATTTTTCGGCTTTTGCCCCCTAGCAGGGTCACGGATTAACTATTCTCATTGCAACCTATGCTATTCGATCTGCCTTATTGAGACCTTTCATTTGATATACAGCAACCTACTTTTGGTAGACCCTGGAAGGCATTTGTCTTATCGACCACTATTTTGCCCCTTACTGGGTCCAGATTAACGATTTACACTGTAATCTATACCATTTAATTTGCCTCATCGAGACCTTCCATTTGATATGCTACAACGTATCATTGCACAACACTCGGTGCACTTCAGTTCCAGACCCCAATTTTTCAGTTTTTTGCCCCATAGAGGGGTTGTACATTAACCATTCTCATTGTAACCTACTCCATTCGACTCGCCTCATCAAGACTTTTCATTTGATATGCTTCATGGTACTATTCGTAGACACTTGATGTATTTCTGTTCCCAACCCCCATTTTTTGGTTTTTGCCTCCCAGCAGAAAACTTTTCCACCTCCAAATCACCCATATTTTGCCATATCCTACAACTTGGCCCCACCTAAGCACATAGCAAATATTGTCGCTCAAAAACTATGGGAGCAGATGGATCCTAAAGAAAAATAAATGAAAACCCAACCGCTCCATGACCTTTGACCCGGCAACTCGGGTCATGTGTATACGTATATAACTTTGGCCAGGAGTGTACCCTGTGAGTTTTGTGTCCCTAGCACTCAGTGTGTAAAAGGTCACAAATTGGGGGGACTCCAAATTTTGTATTTTGGCCCCTCACTCGGGCATTTAAAGCTTATCAGCTTTTTAAAACCTCAGGTGCACACCTGCTCCACAGTACCCAAATACTTGTGAAAAAAATTGGAAAATAACGAAAGTCTTAAGAGTTGAATTGTATAGGAAAAACTGACCAATGACCATTATCCTCCCCCTTTGACCAGTGGTCAGCGGTGGCTACACAGTTATATTTTCCCTGCCCAGGGCTACCCACCTTGCGAGTTTGACGACTGTAGCTTGCAAGGTTTACGAGTTATTAAGCCTTAAAGTGGTGAAGAATGAATAATGAATAATATTATTAATATTAATAATAATAATAGCTCAATCAAAACAGTAAGATTTTGCTATAGCAGTGACAGTGATAGTTTCAATGAAGTCTGAACTTGGCACTTTTTTACCTTTGACTGATGTGAAGGCTGTGAAATTCACATTTATTGCCGCCATTGAATTTACTATGCTTGATTACATAAGAATTGCCTTTCATATTAGTGAAATTGAAACATTTCATATTTTGACCCATTGGTCAAGGATCAACCAGTCTTGAGTCAATGAACGCCATTCAACTTGTTGCATTGGAATCTTTTATTTAACATCCTACAACATACTAATGTTGGAACTTGTCAACTCGTCAATGTCTTTTTTTGACTTATTACAATTACTGTTGTCTGACACTTTCCCTCAATCACCCAATTTTGTTTTTTGGCCTTACTGGGGTTAGGGTCAACAAATCTGGACGTAATTTATACCTTTCAATTCGTCTTATTGAGACCCTTCATTGGGCTTACTGTGTAACCTTATAAACATATCTGCTTTGCCAGTCTCGTTCTTATTCTCATAGTTGCTTCATGAAATAAGCTTTTAGCCAGTTTTTGTATTGTGATGCCACCATAGTTTTTTTCTATTCTAAATGTTTACGATAAAATGAATTTTGTGCAATGTCAAATGGCATTCAAAATAACATATTAAAAATGGATTCCATGCATCAGGCAGTTGGTTAAAAAACTCAATAAGTGAGTAAATCAATTGTTTGCCTTACGGAACTTTTTCATATACTTACTACGATTTACTGTTACTGTAGCTCGACATTGGTAAGTATTGAAATTGGAAGTATTGTCTTCCCCACCCTGTCTGCCCCTACTGAAACTTTTCCTATATGCAGCCATATTTTGCCACAAACAAGATCCTGACCCTATCTAGCCATATGCCAAAACTGCTGGAGAAGATCCAGCTTAAGAAAAGAGCAACTACCACCCACTGTGTACTTCAGGGGTGACAGCTCATTCATAACATAAATGCCACTACTACTTGAAGATGATTCTGCTGTGAACACATATGTTATGAAGCAGAAGCTTAATAATTGTTTACTGTTGAACAATCGTTATTCAGCAGCCAATGTAATACTTAATACACAAGAAGTGTGTGTTTCTTGCAGTATCAGTACCTTGTATGATTACTCAAGAAAAAGAAACCACAACAACAGGAACAGTAACACAACTTATTATTTGGTTACTGATTTGCTAATAACTCTGTAGAGAGGTTCTTTTCACCGTGTTTTTTTACTTGTTCATGTAACACAAAACTTTACCATTTATTTACTATGAGGTAAACAATGCACACTAATTTTTAGCAAGTTGGATAATGACAACTGTCAAAGCTGTTAACAGCTAGCTTATTACCATCATTTCAACCACGTTTTTATATTGTCATGTCTGGAATGTAGCTACTTGGCACTCGTCTTGTTTTGAAAAATGTATTTCCGTTCAAGATATTGCCAGAAGTATTGTTTCAATAGTAAAAAGTCTTTGAATAGATGATGTCGATTGTGATACAATACTGCATTTAAATTACACATTTAGATTTACTGGCAATTAACAATTCCATAAGTACCCATTTACTGTGGCATGGGTTCATGTGGTGCTTTTGGGTTGTGTGCTGCAAGGAGTTCTCAGGCCTGCTCTGTCTTGTTTGATTGGTAGCTCAGTTGGCAGAGCATGGAAATATTAGTCCCAGGTCTAGGGTTCAAATCCCTTCCGGTTTACAATTTTTCAGTGTCTCCTTGCTTTTTACTCATTACCGGCAGGAGTAATAATTGTTGTGATATAAATCTCAATGGTTTGTGAACATTCTGGCCTTCTAAGTCATAATCCAATTAATGATACACATAGATATTTTTATTAGTTTAATAATGAATTTTACAGGGCAAAGCTAAATAGACAAAGACTAGAACAAGAAAGAGAAGGAGAGAGAAAATTGTCCTCCATATTAAACTTCTCTTTTGCACCAAGTTTAAGATCTTTGTTTCTGTCTTCACCATCTTAGGAGTTTATGTACTGATGTCTTTATACTTTCATATAAATTTTGTCCACTTTGTAGTTTCTCTGTAAGTTTTTTGTTTGGCAGTATTGTTTTTCAAGCATGCTATCTTACTTTATTTTTAATTTCAGGACACACTGCATCGAGTCAATACCAACGTGGATATTGATGTTAGAGATGAAGACAATTTACCACCAAAGTTTAATAAAACCATTTATAAAACTGAATTTGATGAAGAACTCGTAAGTGTGTTTTGATCACTAATTAACAGATTTTTGTGTGACAAGTTCGCTGTTCATCCTACAGATTTCTATTCTTTCTGTTTTGATCTTTCTCATTATTAAAAAACAAAAGCTTTACTTAAATTGAAATGCAAATAATCATACTTTGTTCTCTTAGCACCACTTAAACTCACTAACATTTGTTGTTTGGTAGTTTTCTTAATCCTGTATTGGATGTTCAAGTGAATTGTTGTGCAGACCATGATTCTTTTTACACCGCTATTAATCTTGCAGGCTTCTGTGGTATTTAAGGGATATAACTTTGAAAACCTTTTGGAGTTCAGCTGCATTTTTGTAAAGACTGTAATTACTTGCATAATTGAAGCTATCAAATCAAATGGAGTGTACCATTTTATTTAGCGATTGCAAGATTTTCTGGGTGATTTACTAATAATAAGCAAACTGATTTTTATAAAATAATTTAGTATATTTTGAGTGTCTATTTTTTCCTAAATGTAATTAATGTGACTTTTAATTTTAGGCTGTTGATACTGAAATACCTTTTCCCGAACCAATCTATGCTTTTGATATGGATCAGGGCATTAATGGACTTATTAATTATGAAATTGTGTACCGTAAGTACAGTCTGGTCATGATGTAGAGATAATAACTGAATTATTTAAACTAGATAAATTCAATAGATATATTATTTTATGATACATAAACAGTGGAACTTCCATAGTTATTTGATTCTCTCACTGTAGACACCACTATGTCGATTTTAGAATGAGTGTTTCTTATGATAAATTAATTCATGTAAATTAATAATTGATTTTTCAGTTCAACCAAAAAATTCTCTGAAAATTGATCTTCAAACAGGCATCATTTCTCCTACAGAGATAATTGACCGTGATGATCCTGTTAACGGAGTGCAGCTCTTTTCGGGATTGATTAGGGTATGTTTCGACATGTTATTCTGTGTTATGTTGTATCCAGTGGGGTAGGGGGACATACACTATAGTAGGTGGCATGTATCCACTTTGCATGCTTAGAAATAATTACTTAAGATGTTAGAACCTTACCATAAGTAAGCATGTGCACCTTTGGTGTATACTCAGTGCCTGTTTATAGACTCCAGTCAATGTTTTAGCTAGATGACAAATTTCAGTAGCTTATTTATAGATTATGAGTGAATAGTGTGCATTATTGTGATGCACTATAATGCAAAAGTTAATTAATTTTTTTAGTGAACAAGAAATTTTATCCGAAGCAAATTGGTTTTTTATAAAAACAACGTGGTATTATTTTCAGTAGTTTTTTCTTTAAAATTTATTATCACTATTGCATGTTTATTTTTAGGCTACTAATTGTCATTTAAATTGAGAATGCTCTACTTAGAGAGATACATCTTTTAAAGAAAGAAAGTTTCATTGAAATGTTTTGAACCTATGGTCATTGCACTAAATTATAATACTTTTTTATTTTAAGAAGTTATGTTTATTATTAGTTAATCATCACCATCAGCATTGTCATAGTCTGTCGTTTGTTAGATCTATTTTTAGGTATTGGGAATGTAAACTCTCAAATATAGGAGTGGTGTCAATGAAACACAACACTTTTTAAACAATAAATTAGTAAAGAAAATAGTCAAAATTGTTTGTTTTTACATTTCTATGGTGCATTTATGATATTCAGTTGTAAACAGACGAGTGTCATTACTTCCAGGCTTATCAAGTAGAGAATTTATTTCCGGAACATGAACGAGAGACGTACGCATTCATTGAACTTACAGTACTTGATATTAATGATAATGCTCCATTATTTGAGCCCGATATCTATGAAGTTGATTTGCAAGAGAATCCTATTTTCAATGCATCTGTTTTAAAAGTTTTTGCTAAAGATATTGATGAGGTGAGTAAATTTCTATACGTAATGTAATTATTTTATAGTTTTCAAGGGTTACATGATGTCTTTATGATGCTATCTGAACCAAACGTCTTTTCTAGTTAAAGTAACTTTTTTTTTTTTGTACTTACTGTTGACTGAGTTTGTAAATAGCTGTAGTCTTTGCAATTTATAAGTTACTAGAAATGTGTCACTTGTGTTGGCACCATCTAGTGACAAGCTTGGTTAGCTTTATACACCATTACGAGTCTTTTTTGTAAAACATTTGTTATTAAGTTCTAAACTGCTTGAATATGATTGCTGTGATTTTCCTTTTGCGAGTGAAAAAAGTTTTTGTTTAGCACACAGTTTAATTTTTTCCTGTTTTTTATTTGGTTTATTTGTTTTACCTCCATTATGTCTGTGTTTATTAACATTGCTAGTCTCTGCCACTCTTCACTTTTATATTGAGCATAAATTCAGTCTTTGATTAGTTTTATTCAGATGTCGACATTCAGTTGTTTTTCTTGCAGGGAGAAAATGCAGAGTTTACCTACAAATTAGAGGGGACACATATTGGTTTCGACATAGATGAGAACACTGGAGAAATATTTGTGTCAGATCCTAGTGTCATCAACCGAGAAGAGACGCAAGAGTTTACGTTAACTGTAAGTTGTATTTCAGTTGTGCAGCAGCTAAATTGTTTTTTAGCTGCTTGCCTCACAGATTGATTGGTGATTCATTAGAAAAAATTACCGCTACTTTTTGCATACATTCTTAGAGCAATTTAAGTAGTTTTTTGCTTTAGTTTTATTGCAGAGTTTTCAACCTTGATGTAGTTGAGTAGAATAATTGTCTGACAATGCTTCTGAGTAATTCTGCAAAGAGGAACCAGTCATGTTGGGCTGCCTTTTTGTATTTTTTGGTCCTGTTATCCTCATTATTTGTTTTGAACAGTTTCTATACTTTGTTTTTCTATGTCTTTTGGCTTCTCACACATTGACTTATAGCTTGCTGCACTATAATCAGTGATTTGCCCCCAAAATAGCCGAAATTACAGTAATTCAACATTTGGGATTTTCACTGCATTTTGTCTCATTTACCTCATTGTTGGATCAGGCTGTATATGCTTTTCTTAGGTTATCAAGCTTTTGACCTCCACAGTGTCTTACGAATTTAGATGCCGAAATTGTATGCATTTTTGTTATTGCTCTTTAAAGTTGTACTTCTTTAAATAATGAACTTAAATTTATTTTTTTCTTTTGTGTTTTAGGTAGGAACGGTTCAGACAAAGCCGTCTTCTGCACCCGCAAATGAGGCTACATTGACTATACATGTTGTTGACGTAAATGACAATAACCCCGAGTTTGAGCTTATAGAGCCCGAGTATCAGTTTTCTGTACCCAATGATACCCAAAATAATATAATTGGTGAGGTGAGTGCTCAGCAATTAATAAGTGCTTGGGTTAAATGAATATATTGCTGTTTGAATAGCAAATGATTCAACTAGTGATTGCAAAACCTTGTTTTGATGGGGAGAGTTAATGCAGTACTACTTAGTGAAAGGCATTTGGTTTAGTTGACTGTGCTTGTGGGATGTAAATAAGCCTCAGCCACTAGGTGGGCAATGCTGTAACTCGGATTACTGTTAATAGATAATACTCATAGCATGCACAGTTACATTTGTTTTAGGCAGTCATTACAATTGACATCTTAGCCCATTAAGGTACGATGAGTCGCAACAAACTTCTTAAGCATGTTTAGGTTTTTAAGAATGTCAGTAACGCTATTTTAATAAAGACGATGTATGTTGTGATTAAATAATGGCTATTCCATTAATATTAATGATCGCTGAAATTAAACCCATCAAATGGCATTGTGCGCTTTTCTTACTTTCATTCCCTGCAGTTTATTTAGAAACTGTAACTTGTTTGTTTGATTTCTGACGAGATATTGCATTTGTTCTGGTGAGGTATGTGTTAACATTCGAATAGGGCTTTGGCATTCCGATCAGCTCTAATATTTTGTAAAGTTGTTTCAGTCTCAATATCCAGCTTATAAGAGCCAAACTTTCTTGCAATAATGCAGTTACATGTGAAGGGTGCTGTATCATTGTTGTGAAAAGGCATGTTTTTTTGTTCAAATGATAAGTTGTTTAGCCTATTTATTGCCTTTACTTTGAAGTTCAAAAATAGTAATTTGATTAGCATTATAAATAAAGGCACACAGATTTGACCAAATGAAATAGTACTTCTCTGGATTGGGCTTAAATCTTTCAAACCCCAGGATCAAATCTAGGCTTAGTTTCCTTTTTTCACAATTCAAGTCTGATTTAAATTTCATCTTGGTTAAATGTGATTTAAGAAATTTCTCCTGTTGTTTGTTTAATTACATCATTAAGCACATTTTTGAGGAAGCACATTAAGGAAGTAATTTCATTCAAATTTAGCCTTACAGTGTTAATAAATTTGTGACAGCTTGTTATACTTGTTGAGCCTTTAGGCATCTTAGGTGTTGCGATAATTTATTTTAGAGTGTGCAGCCTTTTACCCATTTTCTCAAAAGAAATTTATTCTCCCATTTGGTCTTTTTTAATTCTTGCAAAAAAACATGACAAACTTGTGGAAAATGTTATATACCCAGTGAGTAAAATTTACTCGATGGGTACAAAGTAGCCTCCTTGACCACTGTATTGAGAATGTGAGCGTTTTACTATTCATTAACATAAACCATTCATGAACTTACAGCCGAATCTTGCTGTTTAAATGTCATTTACTTATTTATTGGGTACAAAATAACCCCTCTACCACTGTATTATTGATTTATGCTTTGATAATTCTTAAAAATATATGCATTTTACACCTATGCAGTAAATGAATACAAATGCTCTTTTTGGTTATTTCTGCAGGTGTATGCTTTCGATCCAGACGAAGGTCTTAACGCTGAAATGGAATTTAATATTGTGCCGGCAGATGCTCCGTTTACCATCAGTACTTACAACTTTGGCAATGGCACTGCCAGGGGAACAATCAAGACTGAAAATGATGCATTTGTGTCACAGTCGAATTACAACTTAACAATAGTCGCAAAAGATTCTGCTGAAAATGACAATGAACAAAGGTAGAAATTATTACATTTGCTTTAGCGCTTCTTATTGGGTAGATTGGCGGGAAGTTAACTGGTAAATTTTTGAATATGAATGATTGAAATCTTTCTGTGACGTAGTGATTAGCATAGTTGTTCGGATCCCTTGTCTTCGCAATTAATTTAAGTGGATGAAGATTAACTCTAGTTTTAGTGCAGTAGTGCAGACTTTCTGACAAAGACATATGGTATGTCACTTGTTCACACAGCAAGCCTGCACTACTGGTATAGGCAAAACACTAATAAGTTAGTTTATTTGTAATATATAATTCACTGTGTGCTCTTTTTCGTAAATAGTTAAAGAGTGGACATTTACAAGAGTATTCAAACTTTTTCACCAAAGTTTGAATTTATTCACCTTTGCAAATTTTTGCACATATTACTGTTATACCAACATGGAGAAAAATTACTGTACTTGTAAATCATTTGCTACCTGTTAAGTCTTTGTAAAGGGCACTCCTTTTGTCTGTAAGCCTGGTCTACAGCTACATGGTTGGGTCCACTTATGACCAAGTCTCCACCTTGAAAATTTTGTTTCATTTTTCATTTGTGGAGAGCATCGCTTGATATAAAGTTATCGTGACGACACGTTTAGTAAGTTTGTAGATAGTGCAATGTTAAAATCTGGTGCCCTTCACTTACAGAACTTATATAAAGTACTTTTGAAATGAAGATTTTAGTTTTTGTTTTGAATGTTCAGGAAAAACATATTTTGAATTTACCCCATATGCTGTGCTTTCCTACTTGGTCATTTATGTTGAGTTAGTTTAGTAATGATGACAAATTAGATTTTTTTGTAAGCTAATGTTCATAAAACCGACCTAGCGGTATAACTTGCTGAACCTGGCTAGTTTTTTGCAAAAGCACCAAGAATGAAATTAGTTGATAAAATGAGGTCATTTATTAAAATGACAATATATTCAATATAGAAAGCCAAAAAAGGTGGGCACATCCAAATATCGCCCCACCCGATACGTGACTGTACTAATCACAGTATTGCTTGCGTCTATCATGATAAACGTAATAAAGCATGGTTTGCAATACTGCGATACATTGAAGTTATACCAAACGCCTAGTAAAGCAGTTTCAACAATATATAGTGGTACATTATATGTAAAAATTCCACACTACAGAAAAAACACTGCAGTGTTAAAAGTACCTAAACCTAAAGTTTACACAGAAATTACATTCCTACTTTAACAGTTGGTGGAGAGAGGGTGGGTTTTCAAATCCAGCGACAGCAGGCAAATTGATTTTCGACAAAACGATGGTTGTCATTCGTTGATTGGTCGGCTAGAAACAATGCGCGCAATACTGGTGTGCATGCTCACGAACATTCATTGCAAAAACTCATTTATTGCTATTCTATCAATAAATTTACTTTTTCTGACCATTTGTGTTTGTTAACATTGTGCTAACGATAACTACATTTAATTGTTAGTATTAACTACTCGGAAGTTTTCAGGAGATGATTATTTTGTTATCAGTAAATGCATGTGTTGTTGTTAATGCTGAACAGTCCACTTTGGTAGCAGAACTTTTAACTCATTACTGCTTGCCAGGCATTGGAGTCTAATCAATTTATTCATTGTAATTCAATATAAAAACCAAGCACAGCAATTCTAAAGCTTAGATTATGTGGGTGGTCCTGCTTATTATTACCCGCATGTTACTTCGTTACATATGCGTGCTTGATCAAAAAAGCAGCGGTACTATTTTCTAAGTCTCTGGTATGACTCAGCCTGAATTTGAACCCGCGTTGAACCGAGTGGGAAGTGAGTATGCTTCCTGTTATTATTACTATTAATAAACAACAATATGCTATCAGTGTGCTATGCCTCAGTATATCTACAGAGAAAGTTTGTAAGGGTTTATTTGTTTTTTTCTAAAAATTTGCTAAATCTGACTTTAAAACAAACTAGATATATAATTTTTAATACAAATTCAGTTACATTTGTATTTCTGAATCTATGCTTATCGACGATGTCAACCAAAAGACATTTTGCAAACCTTAATAGTTCTGCAAAAAACATGTCTGCACTTCTGACTCATCGGTACTTTTATATAATTTCAGATCGACAGCTATTCAGGCTATCATTTCTGTTACCACAAATTCACCGCCTTATTTCAACGTCTACTCCTACACTGCTGATGTAGCTGATAATGTTCAAATTGGTCACTTAATCTTGACAGTTGAAGCATTTGATGATGATGCTGATCAAATAGACTATAGCATTCACGAAGGTAAGTTTGTTGTACTAATTATTTTTTAACTAACAGTTTTTGCATTTGCTTGTCGCAGTCATGAGAAAAATTTACGCATTGCACTTAATCAGATTTAGTCCTTATTGTGCAGCTTTCTCTTTATTTTACTCAAATCTTGGTCTTCTGTTACCTGCTTGTAGTGCCATTACATTGCTAATTGCATCAGTTGTCGCACCATCAATGACATACCTGACATTTTAAGCACATTGTTGATATTAGCTGATTTAATGTTTTGTTTTTCCATTTTAGGTAATGATCAGGGTATTTTTGAAATTAATAATTCTACTGGGGAAATCACCAATTTGAAACCTTTTGATGCAAAAACACCCATTCATGAACTGCTCATTCGGGCTCGTGATGATGGTGACCCGCGCCTGAGCGCTTTTGTGCCGGTGTTCATAACTGTCTACAAGGGCGAAGATGAGCCACCTGTGTTTGCAAAGGTTCCGGATCCATTGCGGATCCACACTGAGGCAACAGGCATGGATGTGGTCATTTATCAGTTTCTTGCAACCGGAAAAGGAGATATTTCTTATGGACTTACTGGAGACAGTCAGTTTCATATAGGCCGAGAAACTGGCTATTTATTCACGAAAAACGAAATAACTGTTGACGAGTATTTCATAGTGTTGACAGCTGATGATGGAATGACAGGTTTATCTGCAGATTACGCTGTTAATATAACTGTTTTTGATAACGATGAGGATTATCCCATCTTCAGCGAGCCGACATATTCGGCGCAAATGGAGGAGAATCAGCCAATCGGGACATCAGTTGTCACAGTATCAGCTAACACAACTTCTGGAGCAAGTGTTACTTATGAGCTAACAGGACATGAGGATTCCTTTGTTATAGATAACACAACTGGATTAATTACCACTCTTGCAACCTTGCTATATGATGATAATGCACTGTATGAGCTAAAAGTGACTGCAGCAAGTGATCTCAGTGGTCTTCAAACAGATGTTTATGTAAGTATAAAATTTTAGTATTTTTTCATTAATTCCAATTTTTAATTGGATTAAAAACCATTTGACATTCAAACCAATTATATCTCAAAATTTAATAGATACCGTCACCATTATGTTTGATTTATTGTGTTCAAAGCACATGCAGTTTCTAAAAATGCCATGCATTTTGTTCACTAATGTTAGCAGCAGTACTGTTTAGTTTAGTAATGATTCACGTTGAGGGTATTTCAGTAATTGCAATTTATAATATTGCATATTTTATGGCATACATGGTAAACTACGTGCTTCAAGAAGCCCAGAGAAACCAAATTTTTTGAAAAATGACATTCATGTAGGAAACCTTAATTACAGTCATTATTGTGGTCTGATTCAGCAGTTAACAAGATGTAGGTTCTTTTTGTAGGTTTTTGTGGTAATTACTCCAGGAATCAAAGTAGAGAAACCACAGTTTGCTCCGATACCAAATCCAGTCAGAGTTCCAGATAATTTTCAAAAGGATGAGATCATCTATACTGTTTTTGCAATAGGGACAGGTGGCGTTAGGTACGAGTTGCTCAGTTCACCGACTGATTTTGAAATACATGAAGACTTGGGACACATATGGCACACTAGAGATTCTCACTTAGACATTGGTCAGCAAAATTTGACCATTAGTGCCGAAGACAAGTCTGATTCAGCTTTTTACTCAGAAACATTACTTCAGTTGGACATATTCAATAGCTCTGAGGACAATCATTATCCTGTGTTTGGAGATCCATTTTACACAGGTAGTGTAGAAGAAAATGTAGATGAAATACAAGATGTCGTGCAAGTAATGGCTACTGTTTCAACTGGTGCTGAAGTTTATTATGAAATGATAATGGACTATCCGGAAAATGATGGTCATTTCCATATTGATAAGGTATTTTTTCATTAGTTTTTAAATTTGAGTGAACACAGGATTACCTGTTCATCTTTAGTCTGCCTACAATGCTTAAGGACAATAAGCGATGATATTGCTGGTACTATTTAACCATAAAAGTTTGTTCATCTAAGTGATTTTATTGAATTGCTAGCTTGCACCTGACAAATCAGCTTTTTCGTGTTGGAACCAAAAATAAAATGAAAGCTACAAATAAGCCTACTTTTTCAGCTAGTTGTTTTGTTTTTGTTTGACTTTAATTACGAATCTTTACATTTGACCATGCACCTCATTCAGCATTATTACTTGCATCTTGCATGAGATACTTGTAAATAGTATTTCACGTGAAGAAATTATTTTTTACTTTTGATTTTAAATAGTTATGATTCTTTTATCTAGATATAATTTTGCATGCAAGTTTATAATTGTATGTATATGGTTTATAATTTGTTCAAGTAAAAAATTGTAGGTAAGCTCCAAGAGTTAAATGACAATCTGAAATTGGGTAAAACAGAAATACGCATATAATGCGAGATTTCAGCTGTATTTTGGAAATAATTATTTCAGTTCTGCGGAGAGCATACTTAAAAGCATTTTATATTCTGCTGCACTACAAGTAACACCAGCCCATATACAGATGGTGTTTTTAGAAGAAGTTTTGGTTAACATTTGCATGTAAAAGTTCACACTAATATGCTAAGGATTAAGCAGTATAAAGCAATTGATGCCTCAGAATGTGTTTTTCATTCTTAATTATTAGGATAATGGCTGGATTCGCACGGTGGAGAATAAACCGCTTGATTACAACGATGGACTGCCTATCTATGCCATGGTAACAGCAATAAACACAATCGAGGAGGCTTATCAAACCAATGTCACGGTATTATTATTGTCTCTTACTAAGGCTTTTGCTAAATGTTTTAGCATTGTAGTTATATAATATTAATAGCTGAGCTACTATCCATTTTACTAAAAGATGCTATATGTGCTTTGTGAACTAGCAATATGTCTGAAAATCATCTCTTGTTATCTGCTTTCTGATAGTTTGGTCAGGTAAGTTACCAAAAGGAAAACAACAATTGAAAAAAATTATTATTGTCCTTACAAATGGTTAAATACATAGTTTTTTTATTTTGCTAGGTATCAATTATGGTAACTCAGAACAGTGCTCCTGTCTTTAGTCCAGTCCCGGATGTAATTCGCATACACGAATCCATTTCCCAAGGTGATGTGGTTTGGCAACTGCATGCGACGTCGCAGTCAGCTAGATCGATTAGTTATCGCTTCGACCCTCTAAGCTCAGAATTTAGCATTGGGGATACAACAGGTGTGCATTTATTTGTGTCATGTTCGGGAAAGTCAAAAAATTGAAAATTTGGTTTGAGATTTATCAGTGGAACAAAATAGTCAGATGCACAGTTTCGTATTTGCTTGCATAGTTATTAAGTACCGTGGTACTTGCATATAAGCTTTGGGGTTCTTTCTTTTTTCGCATGACCAAATAACCACTGTGCGTGTGTATTGGCAGCATGGGAATTGTTGCATCCATTAAAACTAAATTAATAAATTTCTTGACTTCAGTGATAGAGAGACATAGAAAGAGAAAAAATATAAAGTGGCAAAAGTAAAAAGAAAAATTTTTTAGGTGTTAATCTTTGAAAAAATAAATCGATGTTTGTATTACTAACAAGTGTTCAATTAGCAAATATTTTGAAATTATCTGAAAAAAACATATGATTGTGACTGGCATAAAGTGTTTTGTTGTACTTCCTCGAGTAGAATGTATAAAAATCACCTATTCAATAAACATTGAAATAAAACCGGACCCTATCTAAAACTATAGTTCAACACAATTCAACTTATAAAATATTGAAATGGAATGTACTATTTTTCAACAATGATTTACAACAATCAACACGAAATCATAAATTTTGCATTCACGCAGCTAATTTTTCGCCATTCGTTAGTTAGACGGGTACTAGCGCCTTCGTGTAACAGCTGCTGTACCTCTTAGTTCAATAATATTCATTTTGACATAGTGCACACATTTAAGAGCTCTTGTTTAAGCCAAACGGTTAATTTGAAATTTGAAATTTAAACTTAATACATCTCGAGTTTATCACACTATCACTGTACTTCAATTTTTGCTTTTGCAAACAGGTGTAGTACTCTCACGGAATGTTTCTACTGTTGAAAATTATGTTCAGTTGTGATGTCATCACTTGCTGGGTGCCCCTGTCCTAATTAAGTTTTCAACTTATTATTTAATTATCTGAAATGCTTTAGCACTACTATAGGTGTTAAAATATATACTTTTTACCGTACTTACAAAATGCATATGAAATAGTATTAGTATATGAGAAAAATCACGCTGTTTTCATTGAAGCTGTAATTATAACCACAAGTTTGGGAAAGTATATCGCAAAACTTAGTTTCTGCAAAAACAATTACTTGCCATTTGCCAGTTCCACTTTTTATTATAATTATGGATTCTGTGCCTGTCAACATTGATTGTGGTACTGATCCTGATCTTTATCAGTTTTCTGCAAATGTTTGTGAGTTTTATTGTTATTCTTGGACAGTATTCTTTTTCTAAATAACATACTTTGCAATTATGATAACATTTCGACATCATTTTATTGAAAATGTAATTTGGCAAACTACGTATAAAACAGACTGTTTTACAACTGATATGTTCTCCTCTAGTGGGAGCGAAATGCTAGATAGATGCAGAACAATGGTGACCATATTGTACAACAGATATTGCAATAATTATCAACACTACTATGTAACAAGAGCAACATGGTTAATACTATTTCAAACGCTTAGTGCTTGAAATAAAAGACTGCACTAATACAAAAATTATCTAGGGTATGGTTTCCTTGCAGGAACAAATGTACAAGTTCATTTGTCGCAAGACTGTAAACATTGATGTTAAAATCGGACAAAAGAATGCAGAGATTGTAAATAAGTCACGTCTGGCATGGTAGTAAAAAGGGCAGCTCATTAAGTAATGATCAACTAAATCATGATTAAGTTGACAAAGATCAACTCTCATTCTAATATGGTGAACAGATGATTTTCAATTACCACTTGTACAACTTATTTTTGTTTAGCAGTTTCATTAAGTGATTTTATTATTTGTATTTAGAGAATTAAAAATGTTGCAACTAATGCCTTATTGATTCTCCTGGTATAATCATTGATTTTGCTTTAGGTATAATCACTCTGAACAATTCGATAACTGTCAGCGATTATGACTTGAGGGTTGAGGCATCGGATGGAATATTTAAATCGACAATAGACATTGTGGTTTCAGTGTACGATGACGATGATGATATTCCAAAATTTGATAGTGTTGGCTACAGTGGACAGGTGATGGAAGGAGTTACACCAGGAAAAGAGGTTCAAAACTTACTCTTTGTTTATTCAAATGTTATGTTGTTTTTATTTTTTGTAGTTAACAATTCCGTATTTTTTGCAACTGTACACTCATCTTAAGTATGGCGTGTAAAGCGTGATATATTTTGCCAGAAGTAGTTCTTACAAGCACTGACTCATTTTTTCTATTTTTAAAGAAATTGAAGTCTTTTGTCTTTGATGCTCGCCTATTTTTTAATTGGTTTCCTGCTGTCTGCAATTATTTTAAGTGTAAATAAAACATCTGCAGTAAATTGCAATTTGTACGTAGTAATGGTAGTTTCAGTAGGATCATCAGTACATTGACATAATTGAACTTTAGCTTCCTAACAAATGACTAACACTGAAGACATTTAGATATTTTATCTGCTTAATTTATATTTGATTAAAAATGTGTGCTATTGTTTTTACTTGCTTATAGCTTGCACTCACTAACTTTGCATTTTTTTTCTACACTTGTCTCTTGACTATGATTTTAGTTTGGTTGTTGGCTGTTGTTTTGCTGCGATTGATCAATCATTTCAGCTAAACTTTAATTTGATGCAGAATATCCCATCAGAATGTATAGTTTGGTAGTCATGTGACGATTGGGTCATATTTTTACATTTTTATTTGTATAATTAGCAAGTTGAGCCATTTCACAGTCTCAGAGAATTAGTCTTGGTAATGAACTACATTCCAGTTCTGCTTCAACCATCTGCTTCAAGCAAACTCTGTCACCGAGTGTGCTGTCAAACTATACAAAAAAATAAAGCAATGCATTTTTTGCTGTAATTCATGATTTCAACTGTCCAGTTTTTTCAGCAGTTTTGGTTACATTTTTGTGAACCTATATCTTACCTAAATTATGCTATGTAAATAAATGAATAAACCACTCTTGTTGTAGTAGATTTACTACATGCATGTTATAGTAAATCACATGTATTTTTTGTTTAAATTTGATCAATACTTCGAAATTACGTTCTCTTCAAGAATATATAGCCTCAAATTATAATATGCATTGTCTAGATTCAGAAATGGATGATGTCAAATTTTATTTGAACTAATTTAAACAAAAAAATATGCCAGATTTACTACAACAAGTGTGGTTTATTTATTTATTTACATAATATACTTCAGTATGAAAGATGCAAAAGCTTTCCAACTAGTTAAAGTATTATACCTTACCTTTAGCTTACGATGATATGCCATAGATAAGGTATTTTAATTCAAGTACTAATTTACAGATTCTAACAGTAACAGCAAGTGTAATTAATGGTACAGTACAGTACAGTATTGACAGTGAAATGACTCAACCAGAGTCTCTGGGCAAGTTCAGTATTGATGAAGCCACTGTAAGTATATAATGTTAATTTTTCACAAGACTTTTTGAATGTAATTTATTACAAATTAAAAAATATTTAAAATTCTATTCCTCCAGTTTTTAGAAGACAGCATGTTTTTGCTGGTTATTTATGTTGATTGCACAATATTACATTGATATGCAGTTGTCCAACTAAAGTAGCTTCGATAAAATTGGCATACTGAACAAGTGATTCAAAAAACGAAAAGATTCATTGCAACATTAAAAAAGTTCGAAGCCACATGGTTTAAAAGATAAGCATGATGTTATGATTTCTCAATAAAAAGTAGGAATTTTTTATCAGTTTACATCATCTTTACTTTGTGTTGTTGTGCATCATTGCAATAACAACTACCTTTCATGTGTTTTATATGTTTTTTACGATATTTTTAATGGCAAAGAAAATTAAAGAGATGTTAAAATGCTGCTTAAATCACTACATTAACATTGTAACATTACATTGCTTTCAAGCCTGCTAAGGCATAGCTAGAATTTATGAGAGGGTGTCAGACAGCTACTGAGCTATCTATAGTTTACTGCAGTTGCCTCTTTTGCAAGCTTTATTTTCCTTTATGGATTATAGTTTTTGTATTCTTTATTTGCAAATTTTATTCTAACGTGCCTTTTGTAAATCTATAAACTATCTTTTAACAATAAACAAATGACAAACCAAGAAAATGCTGCATTTTTGACTTGAACCAACATTCAGTTAAGGGTTTCTGCAATCTTGGCTGTAAAAGCTATTTTTATCCAGTTTTGTTCATATTTTAAAACAGATTATTTTATTGATATTACAAGTGTTAATATTATGCAAAAACTGATGGAGGGTTCAGACGGACCCTGCAAACCCTCCTGGCTAGACTCATTATCCACTTTTAGTAGTTGTTCTAATACAGTATCATTTTTAACAGGGCATTATTACAACAGCAGAGACCCTTGTACATGAAGATCCATTTATACATAATCTGTTTATTCGAGCAGTTAATTCCATGAATCAAAACTGGCATAGTTTTGCTATGGTAAGTTTTCAACTTGGTATAGCTCAAAAAACATTTTTCCTACTATATTATTTTCATTCAGTTTTTATAAAGTAAGTGTGAACTTTTTGAATGCTGATTATCTTGCGATACTTCTGATCAAAATTCGGGCACAAATTTTTGATACAGATTTAACAAATGATATCTAGTTCTTCCCAGTTCAGTGATTTCACCAAAGAATTTTTTTTCCAAAACTCTGCCAGTTATTAAGTTGTAATACCAAAAGTAACTTAATGCTGATGTGGTATAAGTTTTTGAAATTCCAACATGAATGATTGAATTTTATAAATTTATTTTACTGCTAGTGTGTTAGTTCCAGCTAATGAGAAGACATGCTAAGGTTAGATGGTTAGAATTGACAAAAACATTGAAAACTTATGCACAGCTAAAGACTTAAACCTGCTAAAGAATTTAGAGTATTGTTATGAGCTCACAATCTGATTGCATAAAATACCTACTAAAGACCACCGACCTTGATTTAGCTAGGGTAGGCTTTATAATTTTTTCAATCGAATTTCTAGATCAAGTAAGAGCAAAAAATGAGCAAAAAAAGGTAATATCCAGATGATAAATCCCAGAATTAATACTGATATCTAGTTGATGAAAAAAATCCACTTGTGTAGTGTCTATGATTATCCTGAAATGTATCTTTCTCTGTATCTCTTGAACTTTTAATGTGGTTTGCTTGCAACTTGCAACTGTTGGAATATTGTGTACCTTTTTTGCAGGTTTTGTGTTGTGATTTCACTTTGATTTTTGTTTCTTATTCAAAAATCTAACTTGGTGACTGCTTTTTTATTTATTGATAACTAATGTATACCATAGTTAACCAAATGAAAAATTTTAAGATTGGTAAGTTTCATTTCGTCAAATTCAGTTATGTAGTTTTCTATATTATTTCTTTATTCTTGGACTAGTAACAACGTCTCTGTTCTATTTTGAGATTAAGGATTAGCTTTTCTGAGTTTTCGACAAACCGGTAAGCTTAACAACTTACCACTTTACAAAGATGATGTGTTTTACTTTGCTAAATTTCTGCAAGTCTTTGAAATTGTTTTTTTTGTGAGATTGGTACATTGTGTTGCAATTCAGGTGAAAAGGAGGATTTGTGCTAAAAGCAGAAAAATGGCTTTTGGGCCCATTAGTGATATAACAAGCAAATTAAATCGTAACTTGTTGTTTTTACAGGTAACAGTTATGGTGTTAAAGAAAGAGACTCCAGACGGTCCTCCAGAGTTTGCGCCCGTCCCGAGCATCATATACCTGCACACATCTGCTGAGATAGATCAAGTCATTTACACTGTTTATGCTACAGGCGTTGATGTGGAGTACATCATTATTGAAGGTGACCCGGATACATTCACACTAGAATTGGAAAGTGGTAATCTTAAGACAAATAAACAGTTGAATAGTGGTGACGTGGGTTTCTACGAATTGGAAATCCAAGCAAAGAGCAACGGTGAGATATCTGACCCAAATCTGAATATGACAATTGAGGTAATTATGACTGCGAACCGAGAGGGTTTTCAAATGTTATTATGTTAACTTGAGTTTGCGAGTATATTTCAAGGGATAAGTTAGTCAGTTTCCCAGCTATTATCCAGAAATTGTTGGTCTGTACTGTGTGGCTTGGTACTTGTGCTTTGTTAATTTCTAGTAGCACCTACGTACCGAACTGCTGAAATTCATTTTACTAGAACAGGCTGACTCTGCATGTTATGAGAAATTTATAATCAATTTTCATGGCATTCATTATTGTAACAGAAACATTGATAAATTAATGATAGCAGTAATAGAGTATAATCTTGTAGACATGTTGTTAAAGACAAGGAAAATAGCTACATAAAGAAAGAGCACAAACTTTTCTCAGTATGATTGCTAATAATTGTCTTACGGGCATTGCTTCCATTTCATATCTTGTTACCTATAAATAGTCGTTAGCTGTAATGTATTTCATTTTCTTTTTAACTCTTATCAATTGTTACGACCATGCTTTTATGTCATATTAATTAGGATATTTTTGTTATTTTTTTACATTGTTTATTTAATATTTTTTTGTTTATTTAATATTTTTTGCCTTGCACTTTTGTAAACCGAGCAATGGAAAACTTCATTTATAGGGACTGTTAATGTAATGTAAAACTGAAATAAGAAATGCAGCTATGTTTCTCGGCTGCAATTTAATGTCGTTAGGAGGGGAATGTTTTTTTGGTAGAGTGAGAAATTTTGAGGCAGCAAAAAGTTGTAACGACACAATATTGCTAAGGAATTTTCTAGCTGAAGATATATGTTGTCCATCATATGCTGTAAATAACTCCTGATTAAAAATATATGAAGAAATAGCATTTCATTTAACAGTCGTATACAGATACGTTTGTTTTAATGTCTATACAATTTCTTGAACTCCCTCATCTTTAGTTTTTGTAATGTATGATTATATATTTATATTTCCAGATATATGATGAAGATCGGGACATTCCAGTTTTCAGTACTAATCCATACATAGCTTCAGTTGCGGAAAATGTGGACATCGGAACGTACATTATTAACGTTGCCGCCAACAGTACTGCTCCAATAACTTATGAATTTTCGGAATCTTCAGATTTTTTTGCTATAAATAATCAAAGTGTAAGTGTAGCAACAAATGCATTTACTTATGTTTCGAGGGCTATATTTAAATTTTAATAGTTCAACAAATTAATCAGATTTCTCTTGAGAAAACTTTAAGTGAATCGATATATTGATTTTGATATATTACTGCGTATATCATAATGTTTTGATGTATTTGAATTTTGCAGGGTGAAATTACCACAATTGATGCTTTAGATTACGATACTTTTTCTACACATTATCTTCTAGTTACAGCAAATACAGTTGACCACAGTGCTGAGGCTGCAGTATGTAAACATTATAGTAATATTTGATACTCTGACTGTTGTGCTATTATTTTCTGTTAATATAATTACCCTGCAATTTAGTGAATATGGGCCAAAAAAAATTTTGTAGACTTCTGGCAGTTCTTATCGGCTAAACTGGCTGTTAGAGAGTAACACTTGTAAATATTTGTCGTAAGCTGTAAAGTTCTCGATATTTTGTTTACTTCATCAGATGTTTACTGCAGGTTAACGAGCTTTGAGAATTTTCCTGGTAATGTGTGTATGCTTTAATAAGATCGATAGAGGTCACTGATTTATGGATTCTATATTAGTTCCTCTCATTTTATTTTTATTTGAATACTTTTCTTGTTCTTAGATTTTAAACGTTTATTTTTATTCTCTGTTTTCTGAATAACTGTAGTGGAACTTCATCTACAAGCTGTGCTTCAGCTTGTGTTCTCAGTGCTTAATTGCTTATGTATTTGACAGAGTAATGAAGCCATTGTTTCTTCAGGTGATAGTGCATGTGGAGCCGTACAAACCACCTGAATTCTTGCCGTATCCGGACACAATACTGGTACCAAGTGACACTGGGATAAATGAGGTCCTTTACAGAGTAGTTGCCACCCATCCTACTGATATTGTGTATGAATTACAGTGTGATACTTTTTGTGATGGACTGTTTAACATTCACAGCACGTATGGTGATATTTATACAAGTAAGACATTTTTTGTCCAGTATATTTTATGCTGTACACTAAGTCCTCGCTTAGCGGCTCTCTGCTTAGTGAAGTTTCATTTTAGCCATGCTGAGCATTTGGAACCTTTTCCTTACCTAACAATGCATTAATTTTAATGACGATTTTTTTGCTTTTCTCAAAGTCATTTTTTATTTGATTAACAAATTTCTTATCGTATTTCAAGCATTAGAAGTGTACATACTACCTTATTTTATTCTAAAAATGCACTAGTAATGTGAAACAGTACAATTATTATGTGTTATATGCTTTTGCTTCCCGATTGACTTCTAAATGTTAGGCTTTTGAGCGACAAATATTTGTGAAATTTTTGAAAATCAAACGGCTAGCTGGGTATTGGTAAGAAAGGTCAGTGGTTTCAAGCAAGCAGAAAAAAATAATTAGTAAAAATACCAATAAAACTCATAAAAGATTAGTAGTATTGATTTTTGCCTCTGGAATGTATCTCAACTCTTTTGTATTACCTTCTATGAAAGTTTTGGCTTCGTTTAGGGACATTTTACTTAATGCTGTGTTTTGCTGGAATGCTTTAGCATCGTTAAGTGAGGATTTACTGTACTTATATTTTTTTAATATTCGCAAAGCTGACACACGTGGCAACATGAATGTAAAAGCTCTGCTGAATGTGTAAACAGCAGAATACTTATCTACAAAAATCTAGAGCAATATGCAAAATAAGTATCCTCTTTAGCACTAGTTATCTTATTTTTGGATAAATAGTTATAGCTCATTACTGATATATATATGCTGTTCTTTATCACTACATGTTTGTTTCCTAATTGTCAAAATCAAATTTTTACCAGATTTGATGTGAAACACCCAGTGTTGCTCTGTTGACTGGGTTTGCCACTGAGAAATTTTGCACATTGTTTGTATAAGTTCTATGTAAGCTCACATATTTTCCAGGCAAATAAGGAACTTGATTCTTTTTCTAGTAAGTTTGAGCGAGGTTGATTGTAGTTTTGTATGCACCTGTTGAAATTTTAGTGAATTTACATAACTTGTTAGTGAGCTTAGATACTTAGATAAGTTTGCATTAGTTTTCTGTAACTTTAGGCAATTTTATGCAGGTAGGATGAATGCATGTTAAGGTCATTTTACTAATTTTAGATGATGCTCCAAGCTTTGGAATTTGTTTTTTATTTTATTTACTCTTCATATTCTGTTTGCATTTCCTCTTAAGTCCATAACTGAGAGGAAAACTTGTCCCAAAGTCTTAAATTTTGTTACAGACCTCTTGGATGACAAGCCTTTCATCTTTGTCTATTTCTTTTATTTGACAAAGCAGAGTGTTGTTCTCATGGCAAATTTTAATGCCATCGTTCATTTGGTTAACTGTAGAAAACGAATATGTGAATGAATGAGTGATTGAATGAATTACCTAAGGCATGATGAAGAGTGAAAAGAAATTTTATTATGCTTCAAGGATAATTAATCTTCTAGCTTAATTAAAATTTTTTAAATTTTTGTGAACAAATTTCTTTTGTTCAAAGATCAAGTATTTGTTTTTGCACAGTTCCATCAACTATTTCAGACAAATACCCTCCACTGGCTGTTGCGGATTACACTGTTACCATTACTGCGAGAGATGACCAGCTTCCTCTTCTTTATAGTAATATTAACATTGTAATGAAAGTGACGTCTGATGACTACCCGAAGTTCGATCAGACGTCGTATAATCCTTCTGTACAAGAGTCAGAGCCAGTGGAAACGATTGTTGTCATTCTAAGTGCATCAACACCAAACCAAGATCCAGTCAGCTTTTCGATGACTCAAGACGACTTTTTCAAGATTGAGGACTTTGAGAACAACACTGTAAGTTGAAATTCGAATGTGTGTAATTTGCTCTGATCTTTTAAATGATGTTTGTATTTATTGATATCTAAATTTGTGTGTTATGGTAAGGCTAAAGTGATGACACTGTGAATACATTTTATCTTTACAGGCAGGGATCATACTCAACAAAGAGCTCAATTATGAAAAAAATCAGAGTCATACGCTTACAGTAAGTGCAACCAACGAGAATGATCCTAGTTTGGCAACTGATGCACTGGTATGTTTTGTGATGTATTTTCTGCTAATTTTTTTATGTAAATATTTCGTGATCAATCTTAACTCCTGGAGCCTAAAAAAACTACCATTTCTTTTTGTTTCTTGTTTTTTATGACTTCTGGCAGCTGTAACATAGCACATTTATTGATAAAGTGAAACATTATTTTTGTTTTGAGATAGAGCATATGTTGATTTTCAAGTAAAATAAGATAATTTTCTCGACCTAACTGCTAGCCGAAAGCAGAAAGCACAAAATTTATTTTGTGTAAATGCTCTCATTCCGCACTTTACCTTTTTTTTACTTGTCGTATAAGACTGCAATTTTGTCTACCACAGTGACTGATTTTGTTTTAGGTATTCGTGACAGTGTTGCCTCAGCCTGTGCCTCTGTTCATCTGTAATAGTTATCCGTGTACAGCAGAGCTGTGGAGTGATGCAGAACCCAGTTATGTGTTTTATACTTTAGAAGCAATCAATGCAGACATTTTTGATGTGAGTTTTTACTAGCTAATTTAAGATTATTTAAGCTGTGCATTATCAAACTTCTCAGAGTATAACGTACGCTATCATTATAGAAGAATCTGTCATGCTAGAGTTCTACCCACTTGCAAACTGATTATTGTATCCAGGTTGGTTGTTTTTGATATTTTCTTTGATATTGTCATGATTTACTAGATTGTTGTTGCTATCGTTGTCTCATTACGGACAAAGTCTTCCGGGTGATGAAGTAAAGAATGTACTCTGAAACATTGGATAATACACTCTTTATTTTTACACCAGCATGTTGCCAGTATTTACTATTGCTGTGAGACTATTAGTACTTAGATTTTGCTTTCCTCCTGCTAAATCCATTGCAATTTGACGTAAGCATTAGTTTTTGAAATTTGGTATATCAGAGTTTTTGTACACACTTTTTTTGTTGATTAACTCATTGATTCTTTATTACACACTAAAATTTATTTAAAATGATTTATTGCCAATTAAATTCAATTTTAACCCCTTTTTTGTGCAAACTTTTTGCACCCAAATAGGCATGGTTTTATTGTTCAAGTGGTTAGGTGGTCACTGTCAGTTTTTACTAGGTCTGTACTAAATATGAATACAATTCAAGGTACTTATTTTGGTAACACAGCATTTTATGCTACTAAAACAACAAGGAAGTTACAATATTTGAGCTACAATGTCTTAGTGAATTTTTGCAAAATTGATAAATATTCCAGCCATGTGTGAAAAGTACAAAATCACTAAAATAAAGGCGGCTGACTTAGTTGACCGTATGGTTGTTTGCCATAGTTTGCGCATACTTTCTCCACTAGTTTTGTTTCTTTCTCCATATACTACAAAATAATTTTTGCTTTACTAAATTTTAAAAATATCCAGATGTTTTTATGTACTGATTGACTTACATGAGGTACATAAATAAATGAATATTTCTTACCTTAGCTTAGCTTACCTTACCTTACCTTACATTGCCTTACCTTACCCTACCTTGTCTTCCCTTATTTTAGCTTACCCCTTATCTTATCGTGTGAAAATTATTGTTGCAAAATTTGAGATTTGATACAATTTAACGAAAAATGGTCATCAATGTTGTCAGCACAGATCTAGCTTAGATCAACTCAGCTGATTTTAGTAGTAGATTTTTATTTTCTTATACTAGGACTAGCGAATATGGTGACACCTTAAAAATTTGCAGTAAGGTTGCATATAAATTAGCTTTCTCATTTCTTTTGTATTAATGATAAAAAAAGCCTCTTTTCATGCAAAGTTCAAATATTTGTTGTAAAATTGTGATTTTAATGATCATTCAAAATATTTCCATGAATGTTAATGTTAAATTCGTTTAAATGGTTGCATCAGTAAAATTATCACTAGTGCACTTATATATTTTAGGCCTAATCTTTTTATGTACGTAAAAGGATGAGAAAATCCGTGGGCGCATTTTTCTCATTGGGAGCTATCTGTAAGTGGCGCCGACACTTCTGCTGGTTTAGCGTTACATCGTAGAGAATTGTCTTTAATAAGGAAATAGGTTCCAGTCCTTTAACAACTATCCAAACTGTGTAGGCTCTGCTGTTCATTGCTAATCACGAAGCTCGTTTTTACATTATCTAATCTTTGCTTGCTATTTATAGGTTATTTTTTTATTTTGTTTTCAATTGTTAAATATAATTGTTTTTGATTATTATATTGTTAAATATTGTTAAATATAATTGTTTTTAATTATTATACTAACACATCTGCTAATATGTTATTCACTAGTTACAAATACAGTGTTCCCTTGCTACTTCGTGGTTCGTTTATCGCGGACTCACTGTTTTGCGGGTTTTCAAAAATTCTAATGTTAAATAATTATCATGGTATTTTCGCTATTTCGCGGGTTTTTGCGGTCCTCCGTCTAAAGTATTGTTGCTGGAGATGCTACTTGCCAACGTGAGATTGTACACAACACACGAGTAGGTGATTGATGGAAAGTGACCAACCAGAGAATGCTGCACTGTATCCCAGTCGCTGATTGGCTTAGGTACCGTGCAATTTGTTTTTTTTCGCTGTGTGCAGCTACCATCCTCTCAGCTCTTTCTTTTCACGGTAGCATCCGACTGTCGCGCGTGTGTAGTTTTCATCTGCGGTGTTGTGTACGCTATTTGTGAAATTTTCATTTTTTAAAAAGTACATGTACAGTATGGCAAAAGTTATTAAGGGAATGGGAAAGGGTTATGTATAAGAGTGTGGGGAGGGTTTATAAAGACTTAAAAAAATATATAACTACTAAAATAAGTATAGCGTCCCTACTTCACGGAAATTCACTTATCGCAGGTGGGCCTGGAACGGAACACCCACGATAAGTGAGGGAACACTGTATTTTAATGGTTCTTAGAGTAATTACAGTATAATTTTAATGAATCTGTATAAAAAATTCTATGCACATAACTGCAAATATATATATAATAAGTAAATGTGCCATTTTATTTGTAATAATGTGATTGTTATATTTGATTGTTAACATATTTTGTGAACTTTGTAATGCAAAGATAGTCTTAAACTAATTGATAGAATCGCCACTAACTATTCTAGTATAATGGATATTGTATGTAAAACTTGTGTTATGAAATGTATGTTTTTTCAGTTATTATATTTGTGGTTTCAGACGATAACCTATGAAATACTGGATGATGGTGGAGCAGGAGACATGTTTGAAATGGAAAGTGTCAATAAAAGTGCCATGTTTTCTGTTGCTAATACAACACAAATGCTAACTGATGGCACCTACGAAATGAAGGTTACGTGATCATTATTATATTTGTAAAAATTTTGTTATATTTTGTTTATAACAGTGTATATGGTCACATTTAGAGCCAAAGTTTATTTACATACACAGTACATGTTATTATAAAGAAGGTATGGTTTCTATAATATTGAAATGTTTCAGATTGAAGCAACAGGAGATGGTGTTGCTAATGTCGAGACTAAACTGACTGTATATGTTAAACAATCGTCTGAACCAGTGTTCACTGAGAAAACTTATACCGGAGAAGTGTTGGAGGTAATACTTGTGTTGAACAACGACACTTTGTTAATGATACCTTAGATTTATTCTAGAATCATATATATTAATTTCAGTAATTATTATAGTATTTCGGTATATATTAAATGAGGGGACGGGCAAAAAACCTCCAAAAATGGCCATTTTCGGCTGTTTTTTGTAAAACTTATACCTCTTAATTATAGAGAACAGGAATAGGCCAGAGGCAATGGTTGAATAGCCCATTCAATGGTAGGTGTAATAGTCATATTTAAATTTCGCGGGATGGTCACTAATACCCACAACAGGCATTTTCCCGGACCCAACTCCCGATTTTTTTGAAATTTTGACCAAACAGCCTGTAGAAAAACTGTCTTAGAGGCGTCTGGTGTGCCTCTTGGAAGGTGATATGTAGCTCTTTGGAAAGGGGAAGAAAGGGCTACACGATGATGTGGGCTGTATTTTAGGATATGTCCATCTTGAGAAGCTGTGACGAGTTGATTGGAGGTTCCATTTCTGGCAATTTTCACTCCGAAAACTACTGACGCAAAGCCATGGTTCTGACGTCATCCATTATACTCTGCCTGTAATTTTGCTTCAGTAAAAGCTGCTGCTGGCTGTTATAATGTAAGCATTATAATAGTAGTCTATTATGATCAAAAGGAGCAGTTTGCAAAAACTACGTAGAATGTGCCTGCATTAATGATCATGGAGGATGGGTCTATTAGCTTTTGTCATAGCATACAGTTTTTTCTTTGTGCAAAATGTTTTGCATGGTTTAGCTATGCTGCTTTGTTATTGGTGTTGATGGTATAGGTGCCATCGTCGTCACCATCATCATCATCGTCATTATAATCATGTAATGTGATGGGTTTGGTGTGTTGTGGGTAGCGTGGCATGGTGTGGGTGGTGTGGTGTGTGGGTGTTGTGGTTGGTGGCATAATGTGGGTGATGGTATGGTGTGGGTGGTGTGGGTAGTGTGGCGGATGTGGGTGGTGTGGGTAGTGTGGCGGATGTGGTGTGGTGGGTGCGATGTGGTGTGGGTAGTGTGGTGGATGTGGTATGGGTGATGTGTTGTGAGTGGTATGGTGGGTTGGTGTGTTGTGAGTGGCATAGCGTGGTGTGTTGTGAGTAGTATGGCATGTTGGTGTGGTCTAGTGTATGGCCCGTTGGTGTGGTCTAGTGTGGTATAGGAGGCGTGGTGTTTGTGGTGTTTGTGTTGTGTGCAGGGTCTGGTGTGTTGTGGATGGTGTGCTGTGAGTGGTGTGGTTTGGAGGGGGTGGTGCGTTGTGCAAAATTCTTTTTGCAGGGTTTGGCTAGTCTATATACTATTTCACATCTGTACAGCATTGTGCAGATAAAATTAGAGTTGTCTGTGCATAATTTTGTGATATTTTCATACATTCGTAGTTTTGTTTTTATCTGTGTGTGTTACTGGATCTGCTGAGTTCTGGTTCTAATCCTGATGGGTACACTGCTTAATTCACAAGAGTGAAAAGTTGGTAATATAATGTAGCACTACAACAGAAGTGGCCTTCTGACCCAAGATATTGTTTTCCTGAGGACCTATCTCAAGCACTAAGAACGACATTGCTCAGTTTGTTCTTAAACAGTTATTGTAAACTTATGCAGTTTCTTGCCTTCCGTTATTAAATTTAGTACTTATTCTTGTCGTTGTCTTTATTGTCATCGTCGCCATTGCCACCACCATCATTGTCTGTGTCTTTTAAAGATTCTCCTTTAGTCGTTAGGTTTTAGGCTTTAAAAAATAGTGTTGAAAATTTTGAACTATTGGATGACTTCTTATCCTCTTTTTATGTGCTAATCTTTGTTGTTTAGCTCATTGTTTATCACTTAAAATAAGTTATGTTTATACATGTATTTTTTGGGTTTCAGAATGCACCAGATGGATCATATGTTACTGAAGTTTGGGCTGAGAGTCCAATAAACGAACTACCCATTACCTATAAATTAAAAACAAGTATGCATTATTATTATTATAATAATAATAATTATTATTATTATTGTTATTATTATTATTATTATTATCAGTAGTAGTAGTAGTAGTAGTAGTAGTAGCAGCAGCAGCAGCAGCAGTATTGCCAGCCATGACGCAATTAATTAGGATACTTACTTGATACTATTTCTAAAGAAATCCTAACATTTTAGTAAACAATGATAGGTTAAACAGCATTTTTATTTAAATGCAGAATAAATAAACATATTTGCTTTTTATGTTACCAAGAATTGAGAATGACCTGCATTAGTATAGGCATTACTTGCAAATATGATTTGCAGCAACTAAACAATTACAAAAGATTGTCAGCAAAATTGACAGTGCTTAGGGCTTTGTTTTTTGTGTTATTAGTTAAACGAACATTTTTTTACACTTTTTTTATAGGTACAAGTGATCCATTTGCCATTAACAAAGATTCTGGCGTGATATACGTTAGTGGGGATCTCTTCGGGTACCTTGATCGAGAAAACCAGAAAGACTACAAGTTAATAGTTGAAGCCCTCGATCCGTCAGGCAGAAAGGTACGCGGTTATTACAGTTACATGGGTTTTTTGATCATTGATGGATGTTCAATTATTAGCTGTCGATGTTGACATAAAGTGACCCATGTTACACTTTATTCCACTGCTCAAAATAAAAACTAAACTTTTTTTGAAAATGTATGGAAATTTTAAATGTAGTGCAATCTTTTTACGCATCCACGCTAAAATAAATTATCACACTTTACAATTTAATTGCTACAGTCTTCATTTGACGCTACAATGCATGAACTGTCTAGGAAGACAGCAGCTTGCTCGCAAATTTAACACAACACTTATAATAGTAATACATGCTTTTATGTGCACCGTCCCTGAAAAATAGAATGTAGTAATATCCTTGTGATTTAAGATCTTATATTAGTAAAATTTAGCAGAGTTGCATTGCAGTTGCGATAAGTAACAAAGTATTACTGGAAAATTTATTTGTGAAGAAATAAATGTTTCCCTGCATTTTGCAAAAGTTATGTGATAGCCTTTTCAGAGGCTTATTCAAATATTGACACAGAACAGAACGTAATGATAAATTTGCTTTACAGTTAAGCCAAATATATATTGCATAGAAACTTTGAAAACGAAAATTATGTGAACATTACAAAGATATTAAATACGTTTTGGCGAATTTTAGGTACAAGGTGCTTTAAGCAGTATTTTCATGGAAAATTGTTTCAGGTATTTTGCCCTTTACTGTTTCAACAGAGTCAACTTTTTCTGTGCAACTTGTGCTGCCTTCTGAAGGGTACCATCCAGGGCAGACCCTTCTCCCCATGTCCCCTCTGCTCTGAGAACCCTCTCTTAGCTATGCTACTGCTCGCTGCCAAAAGTTATGCTTCAAGTTGTGTGTTGGAAATTTCTACCTTTTTTACAAATTATGTAATAAATAGATGGAACATTATTTTTTATTCAGAAAGTATGAAGCTCAGAATCACCATTTTTATACATAATTTCTTTAAAAACTTGCTAGACTATTTAAAAGTGGTAAAATGGCATTTTGATGAGTTCTTCATTACTTATTCAGGGAACTGCAGAAGTGGATATTTATGTGATTGATGTGAATGACAACCCTCCTCAATTCATTGATACACCATACAATATGAGCGTTCTGGAAGGTATATTCTTGGCTTCTTTTGATTTCGTTATAAATCATACAATATAAACATTGTAGAATTGTTGCACACGTGATAAGTATTGTTCTATTAGCTGAATTGTGCGTAAAGGTAGTGGTAGTTTATCCTTTTTATTTTACTTAACTAGCTTTATTATGTACTCTTAGCCTAAATAAAATGGCTAATGGTAAGACGTGGTTAATATGAAGTGATAATTGGGAGGGTTAAAACTGATTTAGCAACATTCTGGTCAGTATGAAACACACATTCAAGGCTATTGACTTTGCTAATGTTGAGCTGAGTGAAATTTAATGGTGTGAACAGTCAGTGACTAGTGTGCTGGTGGTAGCATTGTTCTACAAGCTAACTAGCTAACATACCAATGCTACATGCTGTAAAAGAATTTCTGCAAAACTTATTCAGCTAAAACTATGTGTTATTTTTCGTGGTCTATCTTAGATGGTCTTGATTTTCACCTGCCAATTTAAATTTTTTAATTTGCAATGTTGTTTGCTTTTTGTGCCTAGTCAAAATATTCAAGCGTCCCTAACTCCATAGTTGTTTTTTAAAACACCAAATAATTTTGCTAAAACTTGTAATAAATCTTTCTGTATTCTTATACCAATTGTGGTACATGTTATTTGCAAATTCATTTAGTTATTTCATTCACTTCATGCCATTGACTTTATTTATTTTCTTTTGTATTTCGTGCAGGTGACGGTGGAGTTTCTAAAACTTTTGAATTTGAAGCTGTCGATTTGGATGAAGGTAAAAATGCTGAAATCACATTCGCAATTTTAGATGCCGAAGAGAATACAGCATTCAGTATTGAAACGGTTGATACGAATGGTACATACAAGGTAAATGAGATACCACATTGTTGTGTGAGATGATGTTTGTTTGTTTAACTCATTAGTTACTTTTGAATTACTCAATTCTTTAAGAGAGAATTGTTTGTCAAAGAGATATGTAACTTTTTGATGGATTCATATGTTAGCAGGCAGCTCATTCTTGTAGTCCAGAAAAAAGCAGTAGAGTTAAAAATTACTAAACTCGAAAAACAATGGAAATTATCCGGATTAAACTTACTTTGAAATTCATGTATTGTCCTATTGCTCCCAGATTACAGACCAATTATGATATCTCTTTTTTATGCCGTTGAAGAGTTGCCAAAGAATTAGATTCTTCGTGCAGCAGTCTTCCGATTTTGCTGCAAACATATACTTCATTTGTTAGCAAAATTTCTTTACTACATAGGTTTTGGCTTCATTCCATTTCTCCGTATTTGTAATTGTACTGTTATCCTGCTTATACAGCACTATAATAATCTCCAACTTATTAATTAAAATAATAGAATGAAAATATTGTTTAACAAAACAGTTTATGTTTTTATTGAACAGTTTTAATTCATCAATTATATATATATATATATATATATATAACCTCTATATATATATATATATTACATGGACTGTTTTTTGTGCAATTCTTGAACGTATGTTCTTGAACAATTAAGTAGTTGTTTTCTGTTACCATAGAAATAAAATTCCTTGTCTCACAGTTATTTTGCCTACAGCACAATTAACCACATTTAACTTGTTTATATAATACTTAATTATCTGTAACAGATGAGCATTCCATATAATATCTTCTTTTTGCTTTTACAACTTTTGTAGTTCTTATTGGTGTAATATCCCATAACAGACTTTTGTAATTTGTCTGTGGGGACTCACGAAATTGTGCTGCTGAATCAGGCATACGTTTTTATCTGAAACACACAAAACATTTGCAAAAAATATTCTTTCCGGAAGCTGCATGTGAATATTTATGCAAAACTTCACAAAACTGACCGTGCTTCCTTCAAAAAATGAACCCGATAGTAGCTTGTGTTGAGTAAACTTTTGCTTGTGTAGCACCCATCCGCTATGATCCCATTATAAAGTTATAAAGTTTAGAAATGCTTGAAATGACCGTTTTGGCTTCATGGACACCCCAAACCAAAAGATAAACCTTTAACATGATTGTAATCACAAGAATTGATATAGCGTTGCATTATTGTTGTTGTGTTGTTCAAAATTTCTGAAATAAAACTCTTTGAAACACTTGAAAATAACACTGGTTTGAAGTCTGGATCATGTTTCTTTATATCAAACAAATATTCGATTGATTAATTATTAATATACTAAAACAAGTGCTGCTTTTTATACCAATCATGCCCTTATTTCTAAACAAGTTGATGTGCATTTTTATATTAGTTATTTTTTTAAGGGAATAATTACTGTTGAGGAAGCATTGAATCGTGAGCAACCAGGTTTACCAATTACTGAGAATGGCACCGCACTGTATACACTGTCTGTGCTAGCCATGGATGGTGGAGAGCCACCTCTCTACAGCTTAATAAAGGCGAGTTTCTAAATTCTTGATGCAATTGGCAAACCCATAATAACATGTTTTAATATTTTTTTGTAGTAACTAACAATTATTAGTGTATATGTAGTAACAAAGAATTGTTTGAGTATCAAAATTTTTAATTTTTTTATTAAACTTTTCTTCTATATAATACTGGTTTACATAATCTTACAAAATTGGCTGTTTCATAAATGAGTTTTAAAATTATGTTTTTTTAATTAATCTACAATAACAGAAAATAATCAAATGTCATTTTGAAAATTTGACTTTGTTTATAAAATTTCTTTTTTAGGTGGAATTTTATATTGAGGATATTAACGACAATCCTCCATATTTTCCATGTGAATATTTTGCATACTTCTCTGGAGATGGTGATGTGGGTGATGATCCTATTGTAACAGTTGAGGCAAAGGATCTTGACCTGCCACAGAACACTAATTTGACCTATTGGCTAGAAGACATTGGGCAAAACACATTTGGTATATTTCTTGGTTTATGACAAAGTGAATCTGCAAAGAAATAGCAAATTTGTAAACAACCGATCCATTTTTGAAATGTTGCTGTAAGAAAATAAATAAACTTGTTAAGTTTTTTACTTTATTTTTTGTAGGCATATTTGAAATTAACCCATTCACTGGCGTTGTGACACAAACTTCTGTAGCCGAACAAGACTCCTATCTTGTGTCAGTTTTGTGCGATGATGGCGAATTTGAAAACGAGGTATTAAACTTTTAACCGACGTTATGGAATTGGATCTTACAGTTTTATTACTCACAGAGATTACGACCAGTTGCACAAATGATATTATCAAGCTGACACGGGGCTTGCAATGTGACGCAATGTTTTTTTAGACATTTGCAGGCCATTTTTCCGCTGGTCGTGTGTGAAAACCTGAAAAGTTTATTATCTTATAGTCTGAAAGCATTATATAAAATTAATTATTTGTGTATTTTAGACGAGTCTTTCTGTGCATTTCTCACTGAGCAACAAGTATTCGCCTCAGTTTGAGCAGGATATCTACAACTTCAGTGTTATGGAGAACAGTCTAACAACTTTCGGTTTTGTTATGGCCTTCGACAATGACACCGGTGTGTTTGGCGAGATCACGCAGTACGAAATCTGGTCAAGCGAACATGAAGAATTGATCAGCGTAACAATGGTTTGTAACTAAATAATTGTGTAACAAAATAGTTTAGATGAGAATGATCTCCCTAAGATTTATAGGTTGTTGGATGTGCACAATGCAGAAGCTGCATAACTGTTGTTTATTTATTGTTTTTACATAATCAAAACATGAGTAGTTTCAAATTTCGTGGTTATTATCGTATCATTATACCAAATGTTGCGTTTTCGTATAATTAGTTCTGCCAGTGTAACTTTAAGATGGCTTTAGTGGGTTGTTCTTAAAAAGCTACTGACAGGCACTGTATGCGACTTACAGTAAGTAAACTGCCGTAAGTGCAGCATTCGCATTTACTGTGATGATGTTAATCTGGAAACTTGACTTCTATATCACGCGACGTCTACAATACTGCACTTTGTTTTTGCGCAAGTTGCAATTGTGGTACCTGTCAGGGTCCTTTGAGGCTATAGAACAGCATTCCACTTAAGCTCAGAAAAAGATTGAGAAAAAGTTTCAGATCTATCAATCAAGTCAGATAGCGACGAATTAGGAGCTGCAGTCAGGCACTTTGATAACTTTATTTAGTGAAAGAAAGGGACCTTCATAACTTTTGTCAAAGAATGGAGAACTTTGTGATTTTTTTGTATAGCAGAACTGATTAACGGTCTATTAGTTTAAGGTATTGTATTTTCTGTCTGTTGCTTATTACGCGAACATCATCATAGTTTTTGAATTAGTGTGAAAGTTGCCAAAATTGCCATTGCTGAAGTTTGTTGTATAAGAAATAAAACATGAGTGCAAGACTGATATCATTAAAGTCAAAGCTGGTTTGTCAGTTTTGAAGACTAAATTACTGCATTTGTAGGATATTCAGCAAATCAAAGTTTTCAAGACATCAAGTACATGCTGTCTCATATGATAATTTTTTAATTAAGTGTTTGTTTAAACTATTAAATAATAACTAGGCTGGCCACAAAAAAAATTGTTTCTGTGTTTAAAAGGTGATTTTGCCTCCTGAGCTTAAAAGATGTCAGTAGGGTGGGAGGAAAAAGGTTTTTTAAAGCTTTGTGAATGTTTAAAGCTCAATCACGTGATATTCAAAATCACTTGAAATCAAAGTTTGTTTATTTCACACTGCTTAGCAGTAATGTTTTTAAATTTTTTTCAATGCACATGCCCGGATAATACCTTTTTATCACACACCTGGTCGACAATTCTTGTACGTTCATATACTTCCCCAATGCACACTTCTTTTAGTTTTTTGTTTCACATTACTACATTAACGTATAATTATTAATTATCGTGCACTCTCTTTTTTGTATCGTATGGACATATGTTTCGATAATTATGGTATAAATGGCAACACTACTTGGCCTTCATTACAAGCATAAGGCACGATATATTTTAGCCTCCAATACGATAATTAGCACCATAAAAAATGGCAACCCTGGCCAAGGGTTAGCCCTAGGAAAACATAGTTGCGTCCAAAACAATGATGCTATAATTATAGCGTTTTATGTTTTAAATTAAAAAAAATACACTTTTACATGACTGCATTGGGTAAGTATATGAACGTACAAGAATTGCCGACCGGGTGTGTGATAAAAAGATATTGTCCAGGTGATGAGACTGAAACTTAAGTGTTTTTATTGGCACCTTATGTTAATCATTATGAAAACAAAACCATAATGTTTTTGCCCATATTATGGGAGTTTATAATTGTGATATTCGTGAAGCTTTTATTAGAATTCCTGGACTTTGCTTTACTCTTTTCTATAATCATACCCATCATGTCGGGCCTAATAACTTTATGTACTATTTTTTTAATGCCTCTTGTGACTTTAGGATGCAGGAGCGGGAATTTTGATGACTATGCAGGAACTTAATCGAGAAGAAAAAGATTTCTACATGATAACCCTAGCGGCTGTGGATGGAGGACAGCCACCACGAAAGGTACTGGGTGCTTTCGTTGTCTTGAGTATTTTTACAGTCTGATGCAAAACAGTTCGCTGACTTAGCTTTTCTACTGGCCATGTATTGTTTCTGAGAGGAGAAACTTAAGTGTTTGTATTGTTTCTCACACTGTCACACTGCTGCTGAGAGTGCTTGGTAGGTGCACCATCATGTGTAGGTTGGTCGGTGCACCATTCTGAGTAGCTTGATTAGTGCAGAAGAGCCAAAAGTTGTGTAGACTTCATTATTTTTAAAATAACCTTCCACTTAAGTGATTAAATGATTATAACCCACTAAAATATTTCAAAAATTATGTTTATTTTGTTAATTTATAACACTTATTGAAATTTTTAGGGTTTTTGCGAAGTGCATCTCACTGTTTTAGATGAGAATGATAATGTGCCTGAGTTTCCATATGACTATACTGGTTTCATTTGGGAAGGTGTGGAGGCAGGCACTCCCGTGTTTATGGTAAGAGTTAATTTCCTTTTGTTGAAGTAAAATGGCTATGTGTCAATTTCAAATTCATATTGATCCTTTTTTTTTGATGCTAGATTTGAAGCTAGGTTTAGTATTTCACTTGTAGTTTTTTTAATTCGTCCATTGAATCATGCCATCATTCTGTTCATCTCCTATACCAGCATCCCTACTCTCTGCAAATGGGCCAAGGGCCTCTATTTCTAAGGATCAGTACTGAAGTGTTTAAATCTTTCTGTGAAAATCTAAATATGTTAACATTGTCCTACTGCTGGTTTTCTATTTGGTTCTATTGCTTGTCGAAGAGCTGTCATCACTGGAGTGTCATCAAGTAGTCTGAGTATGTGCTCAATCTTTTTTTTCTATTTTTTTTTTTGGTCATCTGATACCCAAAGGGTTTTGTAATTTCACCTTTGAGACACGTCAATTTCAGCTTTATAATTTGCTTTTACTGTCCAGAGTTCGAAGTTATACGGAAATACAGTTTCGATTATGGAATGAATTAGATTTTTAATTAAGAAATTTGTTTGAGTATTTTACCTTTCTCGTTTCGACTGCATTGTAAATCGTTCTTTGTAATTATTGTTCAGCATTTATTCTTATGCAGGTAAATGTGTATTGAGTAATTAGATGTAATTAATTGTTAGAAAAGACCTACTAGATAATGAAATAATTAAGCTGATTATGTGTCGTTTGTGTAATTTTGAATGTTGGATTGCTGATTTATAAACGTAAGGTGTAACAGTATTTCAACATGTTCACTAAATTTTTCTTTCCTGATTTTAGCACCCCAATTTCTTCACTACCAGATATAAAGGCATTTTTATTGTATGTTTATTCTTGCTACTTTATTATTTAGTATCCGTTACCCATCGTAGCTACTGATGCTGATATTGGTGTACATGCCAAGATCAAATATTCAATTGAAAACCAAACAGAAGATGTTTTTGAGATAGATGAGGACACGGCCGAGATTACAGTTAAAGATATTACCCGGTAATTACTAGACAGTTACTGCTGTACAGTTCTTAACTTTTATTTGCCTGAAAAAACTCTGCAAACATGGTTGGCACTTGTTGGAATTTATCTTGTTTGCACGACCGAGTTATTTTTGTAATTTAATGTAGCGTTTATAAGGAAAGTAGTAGCAACAAATTGCACAAATGAGAACTCGACCATTTCAATTATTTTGCTGGATACAATGCCCTAGTTGCAAAGCATGCTTGCAGTTATTTTTTGGCAGGAAGATGTCTTTTACTATAGGTAAAACTAGCATTAGTTATGGAGGTCAAGACCAAGAACCAGTTTGTTGAAATTTACTTTAATACCTAGCTAAAAATTTTAAAATAGAACCAACAAATGATTGGTTCAATATTGAAGTAAATTTACCAGTAGAATTACATTAAAAATTGCTCGTGTGCTCATATTCGAAAGGTTTAAGGCAGTGGTTCTTAACCTTGTTGGAGGTACCGAACCCCACCAGTTTCATATGCGCATTCACCGAACCCCTCTTTAGTGAAAAATAAAATATGATTTTTTTCAAATTTAAGACATGGATATGTTTTTTACTGGTACACAAAATGAGCCGTGCATGAACATCACCTTGTTCAAAGAACAAAACCAACACAATGCATAAACTCACAATAAATTACATACCTGCAAATCAGTGTGACTTCTGCTGTTGCCTTTGAGAGACCAGTTCAGATATGCATGGCTTCACCTTGGCAAGTGCCACTCTCATGTCATTTTCACAGCAAAGTCTGTTCCTTTTGTCTGTTCACAGCAGGGCGTGTGTGTCATCACGAATTTACACGATAATTCAAGTGTGTCCGGACCTCCGCGGCGGAGGCTCTGCCGAATCCCTGAGATCGACTCACCGAACCCCTAGGGTTCGATCGAACCCAGGTTAAGAACCACTGGTTTAAGGTCATGGACACATAGAATCATGGTTGTTTTTATGTACATAAAAGCAAGGGTTGTTATAATGACCACTAAAGTCAAATGACGAAACTTCGATGCTCCACCCAGCAACTTCCTAATTTTTTACATCATCTTCTTAACAGCTACTAATTAAGTATTTCTAATTCATTAATATTCATCATCTCATGATATGAAAACTAATGACGAGTATTTTAAATGTGAGTATTTATCATCTGAAAACTTTTGACATATTTTATATGCTATTCTTGCTGTGTACAGCAATGCTTCCAAATTTCATCTTTCTGTTATTTCTAGTAAATTCCTTTGCTAACTTATTAACACTACAACTAAAACAGACTGTAACTTAGTGAAAGCTTTATTGTTTTTCCCAGATGGGTGCTCAACCGGGAAAAACGGGAAATTTCAGAAGATACGGGTTTGCCGAAACCACCTATCGAGCCAGTCAATGGTACACTAATTGATCGGGAAGATATTTCGGAACATATACTAATGGTAAACTTGTTATTGCTTAACTGTTGTTGATTGTTGGTTAGACAGTGAAAAAACTTAAATCATTTACATTGTTGTAATAAAGATTGCATCTGGTGACTTGACAGCATTTCACGCGCCTTAACCTCAAAGTTATTATAACAAAGTAAACTTCTTTTAGGTTAATCGCTATTCATTGTAACACTTTTAATTAGAGATGCAGAGTTTCATAGTATTGCAGGCTCCGCTTAATAGACTTACGGTTAATGGATTTACGGTTACAGACTCCAAAATGCTTGGTACGGGCCGCTTCTATTGAAATATACATAAAAACCTTTGGTAATTGACTCAAATAACTCCGCATAATTGACTCAATATTTGCCCTTCACATACTTAACATAAGACTTTTGTATGTGCCCAAAAAGCCTTTGCTACTTTTATGTCATCTTTGCTTCGTTTTTGTGCACTATAATATATGTAGAAACAATCATGTTAAATATTTTTTTGTTTACAAGCAGCTACGTTTATCATGCACTAATACGCTAGCGTAGCAGTTTTGCTTTGAATCTCTTACCCGCTCATCCACTGTAATTAACCTCGTTACCAAAGAATTTTTGGTAGCTAAGGATTTAATCTCTTGTCTAGCACTTTCGCTTTGAAGCTCTCTTTGCAAATCACACTTTGATGCTTAATCAGTTAACAATCAAAGATGCAGGTACAGTAATCGACCATTCTTCTTTGTGATGTATGGTTAGAGCATAGAGTTAAGAAGTTTGAAAAACTGCAGCTCAAGCACACCAAGCGCTAAATGTTTTACAAGAATACGTCCATCACACAGCAACAGATTTTTAATGTTTTTATAATTTATGAGAACCGTGTGAGCTAACTTCTTCATCATAAAATGAAGCAGCTGACTTTGAAGGAATTTTTGCAAATAAATGGATTTGTGTGATTTTTAAAATTATACTTTTTAATTTATTGCTAATTCACTTATATAAATTAATATTTTAAAATATATTTTTTAAATATTTAACTGCACAAAGGAATTTAGGCATTACTTTGCTTCTAAATTTCATTAAAAACCATTGCAGTGCATACGAAGCTGATGACTCATACTTTTGTACCAGTAATACTACACACATTGCTTAATAGGTTCAATCGGTTAATTGGGTAAAAACACTTCGGTCCCAAAGTGAGTCTATTAAGCGGCACACACTGTAGTTACTATTTTTCTTAAGAGAAATAAATCATGCACGATGCTCGCTAATTTAACACTTATGCAAACATAAAATGGTTCTAATGATAATGCACTAACATTATTAAATTATTAGGGTTTTATTTCTCTTAATTAAGCCTGGATTTCTTGTTCACTTGGAGGTAAGTTTAGCACTCAGCACTATTTTTTCTTGACAGTTTCACACGTACAGCACTACATTATTCCTCAATGTTACTGATTGGTCTTTTTTATTTTCTCATTAAATTGAATGACTGGATAAGGTTCTATTCACTAATTCTTATTCTTTTGGCATTCTTTACAAAGTGTGTGTTTACATTTTATGCCAAATTTTATTAAAAAATTATTTACTCGTGTGACTCGGATTATAAAAATGGTTGGCCTTCTCTTTAGAATAAGAAGCTGGGTTATTTTAATGCACAAAATCTGTACAATTCACGAATGATGAATGCTGCTTTAATTTGAAGTTAATTTTTCTGTTTTTGATTTTCATTTTTTACATTATAATTCACTTACCTGTTTCTGTAAAGAATATAAAATTTGTATTTAACAAGACTAGTTACTTTTTGAATTTCCCAGTACTTTTGAAATACACCACGTATTAACTTGATGAAATTAATGTAATCATGGTTACATTGGCAAGTGTACTTGCTGCACTTGATAAGTAAGTAATAAGATGTGCATGTGTATGTACTAAGATAGAAAATCATAGCACACAAGGCTTTTCTTTTGAAATTTTTTTTCGATGAGCTGTATTTGCATCATTGAATGCAAAGATTTTAATCATCATTCCAACAAACGATGAATAAAAAATCATCAAATTGTAACATTATGAGAAAATTTGAGTTAAAGACTTGGCAGTTGACTAAGGACTTATACCATTGTTTACTTTTGAATTACTACCACTATTGATTTGGGACTTACTACTATTGCAGACTTGGGTCTTACTACCATTGTTCATTTTTGACTTACTACTATTGCTGACTTGCGACTTACTGCCATCGTTCACTTTTGACTTAATACCATTGCTGACTTACGACTTAACTACCATTGCTGACTTTTGACTTACTACCATTGCAGACTTGGGACTTACTACCATTGTTCATTTTTGATTTACTGCTATTGCTGACTTGGGACTTTCTACCATTGTTCACTTTTGACTTACTACCATTGCAGACTTATGACTTAACTACCATTGTTCTCTTTTGACTTACTACCATTGCTGAATTGGGACTTACTAGTACACTAGCACTGCTGACTTGGGACTTACTACCATTGTTCACTTTTGACTTACTACCATAGCTGACTTGAGACTAACTACTATTGTTCTCTATTGACTTACTACCATTGCTGACTTAGGATTCCTACTATTGTTCACTTTTTATTTACTACCATTGCTGACTTGAGACTTACTACCATTGTTCGCTATTGACTTACTACTACCATTGCTGACTTAAGACTTACTACCATTCCTGACTTGGGACTTACAACCTTTGCTGACTTTTGACTTACTACCTTTGCTGACTTTGGACTTACTACCATTTCTGAATTGGGACTTACTACCATTGTTCATTTTTGGCTTACTACCATTGCTGACTTGGTACTTATTACCAATGCTGACTTGGGACTTACTAAAATTGCTGATTTGGCACTTACTATCATTGCTGACTTTGGACTTGCTACCATTGTTCACTTTTGACTTATTACGATAGCTGCTTTGAGACTTACTACCATTGTTCACTTTTTACGTACTACCCGTGCTGATTCAGGTTCAGCAATTCTTCTTAATGTTTTTAGATCAAAGCTGAAGATAATGAGGGAAACAATGGAAATGTTGAATTTTTAAATCTGACAATCACCGTTGGTGACATTAACGACAATGCGCCAGAGTTTGACGACTCTCTGATGGAAAAAAACTTTACCATTTCGGAAGATGCACCTGTTGGTACTAATGTCACTATCGTAAGTTATGCTGCTTGCTATATCTAATCAGTAAGGCCTTAATACTTTATGCACTGCGTAGATAATGTGAGATGTTTGTAGCTATTTTTTTCTTGTCAGATGCAATTAGTTTGCCAGAGGAAACCTGCCTAAACTGAGGCTTAGTTTTTTCGTCCCCTGCATTTGTGGGTGATAGCCACTGAGGGACCTTTGAGCTACTCGCATATTGCAATGATGTGTCACACAGGAACTTTGCAATCACAAAGGCACTTTTGAGTTGATTAAAACTAATGAAGTTTTAACATTTTCTGTATGATTTTCTGCTGAAATCATCAGGTAATCAATTAGTCATAACTTTATTTAATTTATTAACTAATTCATCTGGCTGGTTGTATTTCAGGTCACAGCAACTGATGTGGATGCACCACCCCCAAGTCCTAATGCAGTGATTCGATACAGCATAGAAGACGGAGCAGAGGACGCATTTTCCATTGACAGAGTGACTGGTAAATGTTTTGGATTTTTAATCAGTGTCCATTGTATAATAAGCATTTACTAACTTTTACACATCTTAAAGCATTTATAAATCTTTGCACGATTTAAACAAACATGATCGCTTAAAAGAAGTCAAAAGTCACTGTCTTATGTTTTAGATAAGATATCATTGTCATAACAACCAAAAACATTTGTGAAACACTTCAAATATAATTTTCTAATTTCTGTATCACTGACACTTTAGTTCAAAATTCATTGTGTTATGTTTTAGATAACATATTATTGTCATAATAACAACCAGAAACATTTGTGTAACACTTCAAATACAATTTCTTAATTTCTGAATCATAGATATTGTGGTTAGTTGAAATTTTAGGTAGATTTTGTTTGCATGGGCATAATCTAAAAAGTTTGTAATTGACAGTGAATGTAATAATTTGAAGCTGTTTCACTTTGTTTCATTATGAGTTGTTTCATCATGTAGATTACGTCATGTTTTTTTAGGTGAAATAACTGTAGCTGGACCACTTGATCGAGCACAGAAAGCTTCCTATTCGCTCAATGTTTGTGCAACAGATAGCGGTGCTTATATTCAGAAATCTGATTGTGTTGCAATCGATATCACTCTGTCTGATACAAACAGTCATGCAATTTACTTTAATGAGAGTGTTGAAGTTGTGAACATTGATGAAAATGTAACAGTTGGTGCTATCATAGCAACTGTATCAGTAATAGATTTAGATGATGGTCTGGACCCACCAAAGGTCATCACATACTTCCTTGAAGATCTTGAACGTAAGTTTCTCTCATAATTGTATTATGAGTGGTCATTGTTAAAACTGGGACCAAATAAGTTTAATTTTGACAGGCGCAGTTTATTGCATTTTTCATAAATGGCTGTGATATGCTTAGTATGAATTTTTTGCCGTCTGTTATGTCATATAAGTATTGAGCAGTAAATTGCTCTTGATTTCAGTTATAGCACTCATTTTTTGTAATGGATGCAAAACATGTGGAAAAAACGACTAACATGCCAGGAATGCGGAAAATTTCTGCATAGTTTTGTGTCTGGAGTTTAGTTTTAGATTGTGTTTAAGGTGAAATGCATTACGTCTTACTGGACCACACTCAAAATAGGTCATGTAAGACCTATGACTTTTCTGCTACTGTGTGAATACATATATAACTAAATGATTGCAAATTAGATGCTTTTTTATACTGGAGAATCTCAGCTATTCATTCGTGCTATTTGTTTAAGCATTTATAGGTGATTTAATTAAGAAGAATCTGAGACTCCTGACTTTGTGAGCTTTATGCAGCTTGTGCCGTTAGGCGTCCGTCACCCATTCACAGTTTGAATTTAAGCCAGTTATACACCCGGCCAAATGGAGTAGATTTGAGATTTTTGGTATAGGGTAACGTTTGGATAAGGTGATTGTCGTAGTTAAGGTCATTCTGAAGGCATATCCATATCAGGAGTAAACAGATAGAAACTGCAACAGCTGCACACCAATGGTGAGGTCCTGAGCCATAAATGCAAGCTGACTTGTCGCTTACTGACAACCCAGCATAGACAAAAACAATTTTATCCTCTTTCCCTTACGAGTCAGGATGGTGTGTATAATAGAAAAGTTTGTCAGTTCAGTGTGAAGAATTAGAGTGCCTGTCACCAATTCACAATCCATCATTGACAAGAATTTTTTAACTTTCTCCGTTAGGGAAGGCAATCCCAGGATTCTAATAATTGCAACTATAGTGTTAAATAGCCTTGTTTTTGTCACTTAACAAAAGATCAAGTATAGGTGAGAATTTTTGGGCAATGGCATTCATTGACCTGGGACAAAGATAAAAATTGCCAAATGTAGACAAAAATGCCAACTGTATGAAACTTGCTGTACGAAATTTGGAAGAAATTTGACCTTTATTTGACCAGGCGGTACTGCTGGGAAATTAGTGCTTTTTCATTCCTATAAGAGTTTGTGAACCAAAAAATGATCTTGCATTAAGTGTATTATGTCAAGCATGAAAGTCAGGGGACCTACAGCATCATTGATGCTTTGGCTTTACTTTCAGTACCTTTCGAGATTAACGAAACGAGTGGAGAAATTTCAGTGACAAGTGATATCCGTTCATACGACGGTGTTACATATGAATTTCAAGTGTATGCTGAAGACAAAACTCCTGACGGTAAGTACTGACTCTTTATGCATTATAAACAGCTCTATCCTGTTGTGCTTCTTAGTTCAGACTTTATTAGCAATTGTTGATTTTCACTAATTCAATTGTGCATGTATTTATGCTTCTCTATTGTACTAGCTATTCCATTCTACCAGTAGGCTTGCTACTCGACACATCATATGCAAATATTGGAAATGAGGTATTTGGATGGGTATTTATAATTATATAAATTGTAATTGTTAGTGTGTTAGGATCTATTTATCTATTAGCTTGAGCAGTATTTTTATACGAATAAGAATTGTGATTGCAAGACTCCACATGTTTTTATTGTGTTTATGTGTTTTTTACTTGTGTGCCATGTCTTTGAACTCATGTGCGAATAAGGATATTCTTATTATTATAGTTAAAAAAAGTACTTGAAAAATACTATTTTTGATTCATACTTATAATACAATTTTAATGGTTCCATGTCTCATGCAGTCGCAATATATGGCTTCCATTCAATTATAATGCTATTTTAATATAGCTCTATGTAAATTGAACATACACTGTGGTCATTTCTTCTCCTCTTTTCCTTCTTCCTATCCCTAATCTTACTATTTTTTTCCATTCCATCATGTCTACTAACCCTAACCATTCTTTCATTCACTCATTTGTGCAACCTTAACAAGCCAAGCTTTCAAGGTGTCATACAGCAACTCTTTTATTTGGTTAATTTGACTTCATCAATGTTTTTTTTACCTATACTGTTTCTTTTTGTTTCAATAATATTGTATGCTGATGTATTGTATGCGTATTGCTGGAGTGAAGTAAATTGATTGATTGATTGATTATTATCTAAAAGAATATTTTTACCACTCACTGATTGTGAATAACTTATACTCTTTAACTGAATAATTGTTGTCATTTATCTTAAAATTTAGTTTCTATGCAAAATTTAAACGTTTTTATAGAACAAATACATAAGTGATTATTAAATGAATAAGTTTGTAATGAATGAAGAATGAACAAGTTAACTGAATAAAGAGACATTCACAGAAAGTTGTTATTTATCTTAAAATTTAGTATCATTGCTAAATTTAAATGTGTTTATAGAACAAATACATAAGTTATTATTAAATAAATAAGTTTGTAACTACAACAAGAGACATCTAGACTAAATTTTGCATAGGAAGGGATTTTGTTTGTTTATTAATTAAAATGTAGTGATATGTAAGTTTATAAAACTGGGATGAATAATGCTGGAATTGAAGTTGATGCCTGAGAAGTGACTTACGGGTTGGGCTTTGCACAAGACATGCAGAAGTATAAAAATTGTTATGTAATGCAGTGCAAGAGAAATTTAATATGCAATTTACATTTCTTTTATTGAATGATACACTTGCTATGAGCAATGCACAATGACTGCTGTATCTATAATATGATTAGGAGTAAGTTTTAATGCCTGAATGATGTATCGTCATACAATAACATTTGAATATTATTTTGAGTAAGTGTATTTTTGAGAGCGGAAAATGGCAAGTTTGAATTTCTTTGTATTGAGAATACTGAAAGAGATAGTCCTCTTACTCTTCATAAGGTACAATGGAAAGTAATTAGTTGTTTATGCCAACTAATGTTCTTTCATATTATTTAAGCTGATTGGCCGATTGCTAAGATGACGATGATTGTCTTCGTAGAAGATTTGAATATTCATGCACCAAAATTTTCTTCTGATGAGGAAACTATTACAATTCTTGAAAACTTGGCAGTTGATACTTTGGTGGGTACATATTTTTTCTAATTGTAGCTGTGTGAAATCGTTCATTTGTATATTAAAGTCTGCACTATAATTCGAAAATACTTAAAAATCTAAAATATTTTTGTTTTTTTGCAGAATATTTTTGTAAATTAAATGTATCAGCTTCCTTCTCCTAAGTTTTAAATTATCTGGATTTTATGTGTTTTTGGAAAAGTATTTTACAAATTTATATTTTAATTCAAAAACTTAGCTTATTAATTATTTGTAACAAACAATTAAATTTTTCTAGTTTTACATCAGATTTTGTAACAAACAATTGAATCGTTCTAGTTTTGCATCAGGTTTTTCTTTAATCAGATATACTAATACAAAAGATGATTGGTACTTTGATCAGCTCAAAAAAAGGCTAAAGGTAGAAACTAAAACAGTCATGATCTAATCAATAATTAATGATTAAAGGAACTAGAACTTTTGTAACATTTTTGTGTCTAAGAGCAAAAGTTTTATGTTTAATACAGTAGCTATAATCACCAGAAAATTCTGTGCAGGTTAAATTTTTTTTTGATGATTATAGCTTTTGTATTAAACATAGAGTAAAGCAGTATAGTAGTAGTAACTGTGTTAATGTTAGTCAAATGTGTAAGCCTGTGTTATAGGTGCATTTATGATAATTAAGTATATATTTTATAATTGGGCCTGCTAACTTCACTGATGAACAACATTTTGCTTTCCACTTTATTCTTGTTTATTGTCATGAGCTATATAGATGAATTTTAATTTTTTCACTACTGAAATATCGAATAGTTTCACAAATTGGTTTTTTCAGGTTTACGTTGCTTATGCCATAGACCAGGATCTTGATGACAATGGAAAGTTGAATTACACGCTGTCAGGCAATGGCAGTGAATACTTCTCAGTGGAAGACTTTTCTAATTTAGGTAAAATAGTGATCGTTTTATAATTTTTTATGTTGCATTTTTCATATGTAAGCTTTGGCTTGGCGTATATTTACCTAGTGCTTCTAGTAATAATTAACACTCAAAAGTGAGGAAACTTATTCGTTATTGTCGAAAAGTGATTGTTTCTAATGCATTTTGTTTTAATGTGTGGACACTGAATAATTATGCCCTGGAAAAACATTTTATCTTATCGCTTTGATATACAAACAAGTTATATTCTTTAGTTGTTGTGATGAAAAAACTAAAATTGGTTTTGAATGAGTTTTGAATGACATTAACATATGTCATTTTTCTACTTTGCAAAAAGGTGATATGACACTTTGGATTTGATGTCTATCTTTGTTTTGAGTGACATTAATGTGTATTTGGTCTTCTCCTGTGTGAATGACATTTTAGTATAAATGACAGCTTCATAAATTTTAAATCAGATAATCAAGTAAAATTATTTCACTGATAGTTAACTGAAATTGATAGTTATTTGAAAATTTTAATTTTTACGCGTTTTGATAATACTTGATCTCTACTCAATTTTTAGACAGGAAAATTTTTTTGTTTTTAGGTGTTATCACTATCAGGAAGAAAATCGACATAGACGAGCTGATAAATGAGGGTATAATAACGACTGATGACCAAACTTTAACATTGGAAATCACAGCTACTGATAATGGCAACGTACATTTATCGGGTAAGTAGAACAACTTATTTCTGCTTTTATTAACAACACATGAAATAAGCAGTAAACTCATAATGTTTTTATTGGTGAAAGGAATCAGATTTTTGAGTACTTGCAAATTCACATGTTGATTTTTGAAGAACAGTGTTTTCTGAATTTTTTCAAACTTTGAAATTGTTCTACTTTTGTCATTTCTTTTATTTGTGCCAGCTGAACAGCTGAACCATTACAATTTTTTTTAAAACTAGTGTCTGGCAAACATTTTAACAAAATTTTTTCTAACACGACATCAAATAAATAAGATAGTACTATTGCTAATTAACATGAAATAATTTTTTGATGAAGAAGTTTGAGTTGTCATAGCTTCGATACAACATCAGCTTTTCCCATATATCACGTGCGAACACAGTCATGAATTGTTAGCAATCTATTTGTTTCCAAGCATTTTGTAGCTTCACGTGAAGTAAGTGTAGTGTAGCTGATGTTTTTGGCTGGTACTTCATTTGTATCTCGCATTTAGGAACTGTTAATACAAGTGTCAAAAAGCAGAAACAATTTCCCTTTAACAGTATAGCATATCATGGATTTTAAAACACAATACTCTCAATGTAATGCTGAATGAGTTTGTTATCATTTAGTCTTGCTTCTTGAAGGTGAGCATACTGCTTTTTACATTATTGCGATAGCTATAAATAGCATTTTTTTATGACAAAGCAATTTGAGTCAACCTTTTGCATGTTTTACAATTATATAAAACATATTATTGTATCTTTTATATCTTATTATCTGTAGGTTCCATGTTGCTTCATGTACGTCTGCTAGAATGGAACACTTCGTCAGATTGTGAACAGTTTTTGTTTGATAATGCAGCATACAGTGTAGATATGGATGAAGATCAAGTTAATGGTGAGAGTTAAACATTTTTTTAACTGGCAAGGCAAGAAAATTCAAACGCACCTGTTTAAAGCGCGTGTAGATTTTCATGAAGGTTGTTTTTACTGCCCCTGTCTGCGTCTCTCCATAGTATTGATTTAAAGTTGAGCCATCATTGAGAAGATATAGAAGATATCAGATCTAGAACTTGCATTTAATGCATTAATAATCAAAAACGGTTACCAAATAATAAAGATTGACTGGAAAAGACATATTAGGAAAGCAATGCCTCATTTTTGCCCATTTTCAACAATTTTTTGCAAAGTTTTAACCTCTTTGCAGAAAATGCTTTGTCAAGTCGCTGTATAAGTATAGTATGAAAGGTACTCATTATTCTGCATGTAGCGTATTGAAATAGGTTAATGAACATTTTGTTAGTTGTTTGTTTTTTCAAACGGAATTTGCTTTCTAAATTAGAATTTGTACATTTTTCCATACATTTTTTTCATAGGTACTGAGGTTGTGACAGTTTCTGCTGGTAGCAATGATACAGAAAATGTTGTCAAATATGAATTGCTAGAAGACAGCGATGAGTTTGAAATAGATTTGAATACCGTGAGTACTTAGTTAGTGCTTAGGAAGAATCAACTTGCTTTGTGAATTTTAAATTTTTTTTGATTTTCTGTTTTTGCAAGAATGAGTTAGTTGAAAATTTGGGTTAAAAACTTTGTTTTGCTAACACACATTAATAAACAGAAAAATTTGTTGTAGTTCTCGATAACTTTGGTTTTGATTTCATGTTTCAGCTTCTCTTTAATTGCTGCACTTTGTTCTTTGCTCGTCGGTATATTTGTATCAAAGCGAGAACATCTAATTTAACACTTATGTATCAACACATTATAATTTCTCTTATATTTGGGCACTGTGATTGTCAGACTGATAAAATAGAAACAAAATGAGCATTGATTGATTGAAAATGAAAAAATAACTTTTTGTCAGTTGCTTCATTAGCCTGTAACTCACTAAAGCAGCTTGCTTTTCTTATGTAGTACACAAGGGAATTTATATCAACTAGATGATGGAATGCAAATGTTTCCCTAATAAAATGCGTAGATGAATTATGATAATTTCTTTTACTTTTTGTTGCAGGGTGAAATAAAAACGTTACAACGTCTAAAACGACTAGATGGCGAATTGCGTGCTTTTTCTGTCAAAGCTACAGATGAGTCTTTCATGGATATTCATAGGATTACCTATGCTGCAGTAAGGAGTACATATGCTATTTTTCGAATGTAATATACTAAATTGCTAAATATAGGTTTCTAAACTTTAGAATTTGTATTTATTTATAAAAATAAATGCTTTTTAGGTTTACGTAACCCTTTTGGACATCAACAATAATGAGCCGACATTTGATGTTGATGATAGCTACAGCTTTACCATTAAGGAGGGAGATTATACAAGTTCGCATACATTTGGTTATGTGGCTGCTAGAGACTTAGACATTGGTCAGAATGGCGAGATCGAATTTTCTGTCGAGAATGTTGACCCTGAGCCAAGTATGTTTTTGAACTAGTTCTAGCAGTCTGCACTATCTATTATTTCTATGCTATCTTGGGTTTGTTGCAGAATATAAAACAAGGAAAACTTTGGGTGCAAAACTGTTTGAATTTGTTTATTTAATTGGTTTTGTGGTTCAAAAAAAATGGCTGGGAAAGTTGTAAAATCAATTCCAAATTTGTCGTAGCTATTGTAATTAAGGTGCTCACAATATTAAAGGTGTTTAAATAACTTTTTTCATAAGAAGCTAGAAATTCTCGACAAAATTGGTGTAGCATAGGAAAAAACGTAGAATTTTCAATTGCTAGTAGGCATAAAGACATGTGGGAACTTGGAGAGGAAAGTCTATTTTAATAGAAAATGATGTGCCTGGCCTGTGCTCTGGCAAGTTCTTTTCATTATTAATAGTTTCTTTCAAAATTATATCTCTTGATATCTCAGTGTTTGGAATGTTATAGGTTAATACCATTAGAAAAACTCAACATTTATTAGCCTGTTGGCTGATCTATGCTGGATGCAGAAGCTCGCGTAATGTCCACCATTTTGTTCGGAAAAAACACATTTTAAAAAGAAAGTAAATACCAACACAATTTGTTGTGTGACACTCTGATAATGTGAAGATTGGCTCTGTCATTTTCAACTACTCTGTAGCTTTATAGTGGTTTACATTTGTGGGAGAAAAATTTAAGATATCACTGAATTATACGTATGATATATAAACTATAGGTGCTAACTTCTCCATCAGCACCACTTACGATGAAGCTCGAGACAGGTACGTGGGTGACTTACACATTGAAGGAAGCCTTAACAGGAGTGAAGTTGACATTTATACTATCACAGTAAAGGTAAATAATTACAAAAGTGTTATTGTGTAGTTTATTGGTCGAAAACATTGGCTTTTGCATTTTACTGAGTTATTTGGCATGTGTTTGCTTGCTGTGCTTGACAAATCTGCATAGGTTGAATGAAAAAGGATTGCTTTGTGAAGGGAGTGTACATTGTTTGGAATATAATCTGTGTTTTTCTCTTCATTTTCTTTTACCATTGACACCAAGTTTAGGAACCAGTCAAATCTTTTTTTAGTACAAGTAAGAGCTCTTCTACCAACAAAGCAAAAATTTTGTTGTCTTTATTTTAAACTTTCTAGAAAAAAGTACCGTACATTCATTCCTCTGCTTAATTTCATTGACATCAGATGTGCTCAAAATGAGTTCATGCTTGGTGAATGTTAATAGAAGATGCAACACATGTTTTTACTGCATGTGCATGTTGTCCTGTCCTGTCATGACAGTGTGTTTTAATGCCGAAGGAATTTGTATTTATCATCCGATTTCTTTTTTTTGGCCTAGATTAAAGTACTAAGATATTATATGTTTTGTAATATTTTCTAACAAGCTGGTTGTTTATAAACAAATTTGTTGTTGTGCTTCTTTTTGTTTGCTGACAGGCAAAACAGAGTCCATAGCTAACGCTAGAAACTAAACATGACATAATTTTTTTTGTATTTAACAAAGTATCATACGTTACCTTTAAGATGCTTCTATTTTTAGGTGAGTTACCTAGTGCTGTGCATTGCCATTACATTACTGGTTATTTCTTTATGCGTAGTAAGCTTTATTCTCCTTGAACAAGTGTGGCAACGAACTTGTGCCAGTTCTATTCTTTGCAAATTAGTAAGGTACCAAAGCCACTCGACCAAGCAAGCTTTACACACTTTTTTTCAGGCGCAAGACCAAGGTGACCCACCCAATAGCAATACAGCGACGGTAACCATCTCACTGATCGATATGAATACACATGATCCACAGTTTGAACCAGATCCGCATCTTGCTCCAGAGTATTATAACATCAGCTTAGAGGCTTCTGATGAATGTGATAAACAGGTACTTAGAGCTGTATTATGTAGATAAAAAGTTGTTGTTATCCACTGTGAACAAACTGAAATGGAGAATTTTGTTAAGATGAAATTTCTGGGTTTGAAGACTATTTAGAGGGGGATCAGGTAAAATGTCATCGGTTTGCAATCAGTTTCCACAGTCAATCTTTTGTGGTACTAATATAAACTGTATTAATGAGCTTGCAACAAAATTTTAAAGTCTTAATGATGGTCCTTGATGGTCCTAATTATAAGCTTGACCAGCTGAGATCACTCTACTAGCAATGTTTACTTTGATGAAACAAATTTACGCATTGGTCATTTGAAATTTTTGGAAGAAATTTTGATTCAGTCTAGAGGCTAAACTTTTCACTTTTATTTTGCTATCTTGCAAGTTATTTGTAAGAAGTGCTGATCTTATTGAATGTAAGACTTGCTTATTGTAGTCTTTTTTTCACAGTGTTATAATACTTGTATTTTGGATGGTATTGTTGTGTAGTTCTTTATATACCTTTTGTATTAATGCATGTATTCATAAAAAAACAAGGATATAATATTACAAGCATAATGATAAATATATGAGAACACCTTGTTCTGAAAAATAAGACGTGCCAATTGTTATAATTATTTGGTCTCTAACTCTTACCTTTTTTGTTTAATTCAGATAATGGAGTTACGTGCTGTAGACCTCGATGAAGGCTTAAACGGCTTTGTTCTCTTCAGCTTGACTTCTGGCAGAGATGACTTTTACGTTGATCCACTACGTAATGATTTTTTTGCATCACGCATTATTCTTTAATCAATTTAATGAAATAATTAACGTGATGAAATAACTTCCTGTAGAATTCTTTCTCCAACAGTATTAATTTGTGATATGTTTTGGATCAGTTTATTATCCATTGTCAATGAATAAGTGAACATTCGTAAACAACACAGAAAGGGTCTAACACTAGAAGAACAATGACAGAGAAACCAACTTATATACAGATGTTAAAACAATAACATAAAGGCAAAAGTTGCTGAGATAGAATTACACTTATGTAAATCCAAAAGAATAGCATATTTAAAAGTAATAGCAACATAAACCTATTAAACCAATAGCAAGAAAAAAATATTTTGGTGTTAAATGACCACATGCCATTTTATAGTTGGTGAGATACGTACAACTGGACCGATAGAGGCAGGTTTCTACCAGTTGGTGGTTATCGCATCTGATCAAGGAGAAGAGCCAAGGACGGCTACTGTTGAAGTTTCTGTTGACGTCTATGAAACCACGGTAAGTCCGTTTCACTTGATGAGCGCTACGGACTTCGACTGCCAAGGGTTTTGCAACGAAGCAAAGAACTGCAGTTAAAGTGACAAACAAACTTAAGAATTTCTTCTTTAATGTGTTTTCAAAATAGTGCTTTTCAGTAGAAAATTTTTTATTTGTTTAATTTTGCATTGGTTCATTTGATTTATTTTTCGTTTTTTATTTGTTTTTTTGGCAAAAAGGTGACCACATACGGAACTACCGAGACAGACCAGATGACCACTGAGACTTCGGTATTTGCTTGGTTATTTTGTTTTGCTTTAATGGATTTGTTGTATTTATTTATTTTTTACGATATTTTTTTGTTTGTTTCCTGATTTGTGTAAATTGAATTTAGTTGACTTTAATTCTGTGTTTTTGTAGTAAATCTTTTCCCCAAAGTTACTAGGAAAATGTGCTGTTATTAGTCTAGTTTGTCTTTATTTATTTTGCTGTATTTTGTGTTTTCTTTATCCATATGTCTGTGCAAATTCTTTTTTGCTTTATTTTTGTTCGTTTGGGCTAATTTTTAGTTGTTGTTCCAGTTAAACTTGATTTATTTACTTCAGTTTATTTAACGGTTTCCGTGTCAACATTTGTTTTTTGTTTTTGTGAAAGGTGATGGGCAGTACTGATGGTAGCAGCAAAACAACAGATAAAGTTATTGTAGTAACTGGGGTATTATTTGTTGCTGTTTATTTGTGTATATTTATTTATTTTTGTGCTAGTTTATTTATTTGTATTTCTTGCTTTCAACTTTTGCTTACCAACATTTTTTGTTGTTTTTTACCAAAGGGGACGTACAGTACTGACAGCAACAGTGACAGGACCGATGAAGTTACAGAAACAACTGCGGTACTGTTTATATAGTTATTTTATTTTAATTTATTATTTATTGTACTTATTTATTTCATTGTTTTTTATATAATTGCTTATTTATTTTTATTTCTTGGTGCCAAACTTTTGCTCACCAACATTTTTTGTCGTTTTTTTATCGAAGGGAACATACAGTACTGACAGCAACAGTGACAGGACCGATGAAGTTACAGAAACAACTGCGGTACTTTTTATGTAGTTATTTATTTTATTTATTCTTTATTGAATTTATTTATTTCATTAACTATTTTTTAGTTACTTTAATTTATTTAGTTTTGTGTGTCTTTGGGTTTATTTATTTACTTTGTTATTTATTTCCATTTATTCTTTCTACTTGTGATTTCTTTGTTTGGCTAGCTGCTGTTTAAGCGAAACAATGTGGACTTAAAATTGTTTCTTTATATCCATTTTTTCTGATCTGACATAGCAGAGCTACAACGACTAAAGTTACTGGGGTATCTGCAGTCCTTAATTTTTTTTATTCCTTTTGTTTAACTGAGTTTAAGTTTTTTGTTTATTTGCTGAATTATTTATTTTAGTTGATTTAATTTATTTACTTAATTTAATGTAATCATCACTTAATACTTTTAACCTTAGGTGACTGTCGTTACTGACGGTAGTAGTGGAGCAACCGATGAATTTACAGACATAACTGTGGTATTATATAGTTTCATTTATTTATTTATTTTATTTTATTTATTTATTTGTGTGGCTGTCACTTTTAGTTTTTAACATTTTCTGTTTTACTAAGGTGACAGACAGTACTGACAGCAGCAGTGCAACAATAACTGGAGTATTTTTTAGTTATTTATTTTTAGTTTTTAGTTGCTTTTGTTTCCATTTGATGGATTTGTGTAATTTTATTTTATTCTTTTTATACCTATTTATTAGTTTTAATCGATCCATTTTTTTACATGATTCATATTCGTGTGTTCATTTATTTATATTTTTTTGCCTGTCCTTTTAATATGTCACATGATTTTTTAAGTGATTTTTATTAACTTATTCACTAAATTTTATAGTTTATTTAAGCAAATGTGTTTTGTTTGCTTGAATCCCTTTTTGCCCATCCACCATTGGTTTTCTTGGCAAAGGTGACTCATATTACTGGTGGTAACAGCAAAACTACTGATAAGATTATAGCGTAGTGGTTTATGTACCATTTTTTTCGTCTCGTGGGAAATTCGTGTTAATTTTTGATGTTATATATCATTTTTAAGCTTATGACATGTATATTGCAAAAATATGATGTTATTTTCTAAACTAATGTAAGTTTATAGTTCAAGATGGTGTCTAAGATGATTGCCTACTGTTCAAGTTCCTAATTAAATGAAATTAATCATTCTAATGTCTAGTTATAGTACTTATTAGAGTCCACAAATAACTGCAGCTCATTGTGAAATATCTCTATGTTGGCATAGTTGGTATAATTAAGTTTCATTTCAGGCTGGTGGTGTCTGGCAATTGGCATTGTCCCATGTCCATTCATTTTTGCATGCTTTTGCCATGCTCTTGTGTTGTAGTTGGTGTTGTTGAAAGTTATTGTGGTGTGGATTATTTTTGTGGCTTGGATTGTTGTTGTGAAGTGGTGTGATGTGTTTTGTTGCGGGTTTATGCACAGTTTATTCACCATTTGTAAAGTTTTTGGCTAGGTTTGGGTACATGTATGTACAATCTTAACCATGGAGATATTTCTCTGCAAGCATCAGTCATTTTTGGACATTAGTAGGTAATATAACTAGATATCTCAGTGATTAATTTTACTTAGATGCCAACTTCAATTTTGAATTTATATTTGTTTAAAAAGTGACATCTTATTGTTTAGATATTTACTCATCTCATATTTTAGAATGATATATAGCATCAAAAATCACCATGAATTTCCCATGGCAATTACACAAGGCCCTATTCTATTGCTGGATTATATAACTACTACATGTTCATTATTTTTATTTTATTTGTCATTTTCATTTATTTATATTAATTTTTGGTTTGCTTATTTGTTTATTGTGAATTTTCTTTTTGTGCATCAATGTTTAGTTTTTTGTTTATTGTAAAGGTGACTGACACCACTGAAGGTAGCAGTAAAACAACGAATGAGCTCACAGAAACGACAATGGTATTATTTCATCTCCGCTGTTTATTTACTTATTTAGTCTGTTTTGTTTATATTATCTATTTTGTTTGGCTATCAGTTTTGGTTTTCTTCTATTTAGTTTTACCAAGTTGACAGACAAACTGACAAATATGTTTTGAACCTTCATCCTGGTCCATAAGCGTAGCTGTAAAAGACGATTTTTTTAATTTGAAATTAGAAGAAACAGTTGAGTTGCTTAATTTAACTGACAATGCTGATTTAAATTATATTGTTTTGGTGCAGTGCTCACAGTTGTTCAAAGATGTCTTTCGCTAAATTAACAACTTGAAGCAGCAACAAAAGACACAAAGCACTAAAAAGCTGAGCACTTTTAACAAATTAGAATATTTATAATAGTTATAAGGGTTAAAGCAAAATAATTAAAATAAATATTTTAATTTGTTAAAGACGTCCAGCTTTTCAGTCCTATATGGTCATAATCATCATCATCATTTGTACTTCTTTTGTTGTTCTTCTAACAAAGATCTACTAATTCTCCACAATGTTGATTGACAAATTGGACAACGATCTTACAGCTGGTAAGTCAGAACTAGTCAATCAGTGCAATGGTTACATGCTTAGGGCATGACCAAACTTAGCTTATTAACTTTTGTCCTTATGACTGAATTTTTTACAGGCACCTGAAAAGCCCAAATTCGAATGTGGTCAGTATCACGTATCGGCATCAGAAGACACACCTGCCGAAACTGAACTCATAACTGTCACAGCTTGCTGTGAAGAGAATTATGAGTACCGGATCACAGGTATTTAAGTATATATTGCTTTTCTAGCTTTCTAACCTCCAGAGCTACCATTGTTTTTTGTACCTCTTTAATTTTTTTATACCTTATCCAGGCACTGTCTGATGTAGGATCAAGAAATTTGTGGAAGTTGAAAATTATTTTGATTTGATATTCAAACTTTATCTTGCAAGTTATTTATGCCATTTTTAAAATTGAACCACATTAGTAAATTTAGAATTATACCTTATTTGATTATTGTGACACATTTTCAGATGGAAATGATGATGATATTTTTACAATGGATTCTGGAACGCTGTTACTGCAAGGAAGACTGGTGTATGGTGAGACGTACAAGTTGACAATTGAAGCCCGTGATCCAGACAATGGGGAGACGGACACTACCCAGGTGGGTTTTAACTTCTTCCTTGATCTCAGTGTGTAAAATTTCTACTAGCACTTTCAGTACGTACTTTTTTGTGGCTGTGGTCTATATTCTGTGCTCGGCTCTGTGTTCCAAGCTAAACTTCAAATGAAAGTATCAAATTCAAGCGGTAAGGCACTAATTCTCTTCTGTCAGTAAGAAAAACTGATTTTATTTGTCCAGTAAACACAAAAAGTTGATGCTTTGCTTCTTTTTTCTTGCGCATGATATAGCAACCGCAAAACATCTTGGCTCATCTGAAAAATATGATTAAATATTGGACAAACTGCTGGATTTAGAGTTCCAACTCTTCGCTCAGTCTTGAACGGTGGTTTAAATGCACGTAATGAATTTATATTAACATTGTCAACAAAACTTTTGCATTCCAGCACTATGAGTGACTTGAAAGCCAAGATTCCATCCAAATTTAAGTTTTTACTTGATCTAAAATCAAAATAGCTTCACTAATACTAGCTTTCAGGGCATGTCCATACCACATACATCTGTAATATTCTCAATAGACCTTCACCAAATGACAACCTGGACATACATTAGAATGAATATGGATTGATTGATATCAGAGAGAAAAATCCGAAAAACTTTCTATTTTGTTACATAAATATAAATAGTTTCCGAAATAAATGTGATTGTCTCATTGTGTAAATGTTCTCGTGTAAACATATTATGAATGTTCTTGCCATGGACTGCTTTTGTGCATCAGAAACTAAACTTGAGCAATCTTTTCCAAATGCACCGTTCATGGTATTTTGTTTCAATATATGTTGAGATAGAAATGAATTTTGCTGGAAACTGAACTCATTGAAACTATTGCTCCAGGAGTAACTATGAATGGCTCAAATTTGTTATATCTTTTCTGCTGCAAACCACCAAATATTTTATATGGTTATTTTACACAAGCTGTTGTTGTCATGACATTAATTGACACTGACAGAAATTGGTTAAAGTTCAAGAAACAAAGAAATCTTTCGACAAAACTTGATCAAAAATCCATTAACGCTTACTCAGAAAACATTTGTCAAAGTCTACTAGAAATAGTTGAAAATTTTGGAAAGCAATCAAGCTACTTCTCATCAACAAAAGTAATTTCTCTCAGTTTCACTTTCAATTACTTAACAATGATAAATTAGTTAATGTGTCAAATGAAATTGCCAATGTTGTGTATCAGTCTTTTTATAAATGTAGCTGCAAAAAAATTGTGGGTCCGAGAGTATCTCCCAGAATCTTAGTGACCTTGAGTTCACCCGTCAGCAACAATCCTTTACAGAAATTATCCAAACGTCCTGCAAATTGATGAGCATCTATCGGAAAGCTTCAGTGTAAACATAGCTGCTAATCTTGTACTTCTCGGTTTTTTCTTCAGTTGTTGTTCTGTTTGTTTTTTATTATTTCGTTTTCCATTTAGTAATTTTTCACGTAGGCACAGAAGTATTTTTACGCTATGTTGCTAATTTTATTTGCTATGTGGTATATTCAACTATTCAGGTACTATTAGACCTGTCAAAGCACCATACCACAGATATAGCTCTTAGTACACGTTTTTCAATTTTTATACGTTTTCAGATAATTGTGTCAGTTTTCGAAGTTCCTGGTTCTGGAAACATTTTCACACGTGATGCCTACCAGGTCACTGTTGATGAAGGTCAAGAGCCTCCTGTTGAGGTTATTGATTTGGGCAAAGAAGTTCCGTTGGAGGTGGGCAATTATGAATATGCATTTGTGGACTTGTCTCCACAAATTGAAGGTGAGACTTATAAAAGATTAAACCAAAATTAAATGAGGACTGAGAGTAACTCTGGACCATGCCCAAATGGTTCTGAAATATGGCTAGTTTTATTATCCGTTTTTTATTTTGCATATTGTTGCGGCTTATATTATACAAAAGTTAAGTTATGCCAAGCGGCTTTTGTAAGCTATTTATTCTAAATCTTGGAAATTGAACTGAATTTCTCTAAAAGCATCAGCTTAAGCGTATGTTATTCATATCACCCGAAAGGAGCAAATATTGCTTTAAGAAAAGCGTAACTGCTTCTTTTAATGGGATTACATTAGTTTTTACATTCCACATCAGGAGAAAAACAGGCCCTAGTGGCATTTCTTAAACTAATAATAGTCACTTGGTCTCCGTAGAGGCATACAAATCTTGTCGTTCAACGTTTTTGCTCATTGCTCTCAGGATAAGTAAATTCTGGCATTGAAAAAACACTTGTAAAGCTTATATTATAGGCATTTTTTTCATATTAAAAATGTTCAAGATTGCTGACAAGTGTATATTGTAACTCTATTTAGCAAAATTAGCAGTCTGTACATTTTAGTTTAAATTATGCTAATTTGCATTATTTTTCCTTTGTTAGCTACATTTAACCTTAACACGGAGACTGGTTTAATTCAAACCAAAGTTATGTTGGACAGACAAGAAATGTCAAAGTACCAATTCAGAGTTCAAGTGATGCAAATATCTACAAATCTTACAGGTAAGGTCCAATGAGTGCAAATTTCTATACATTTAATTGACACCACTTTCACAGTGGCACTTCGACAGACAATTTTTAACAGTTTACTGCTATTTACAAAAAAACTAATGTTGTACATTTAAAAGTACATTGTAACATTTTATTATGCTAATGTTAGATGAAGCATCAATCGAAGTAATAGTGGGCGACATTAACAACCACGCTCCAGATTTTGGTAACGATGATCGTCCACTGGTTGGCACGGTAACGGATCAGCATACGTATGGAGACATGGTTCTACATGTGTATGTGAGTAAAAACTACATGCAAGTTGCAATGGTAACTTTAGAAAACAGAGTTCATAAATTTGACTGTTGTTTAGTCATTATGTGACTCCGCTATATTGACTTGGCATTTACAGATGACGTTTTTTTGAGGAAGTAGCTTTAATGCTAATGAAAAATGATGTAAGTTAGCTTATGTTAGATTATTAAACAGTCCATCTGTAGTTTTTGGCGGCTTGTGGATTAGAGTAATTTTTGATTTTTTTTGTTATGATGGTGATATTTAGCCAACTGAGTTTATTCAAGATTCTCGTTTGTTGAGTAACTGTGAGCTATTTGTTTAGTAACTGTGTACTTAATGTTTTTAATGTTTAGGCCACTGATCTTGATGAAGGCAACAACTCTGCAATCGCATACTCCATAATTCAAGGCCCCGATAGCGAAAAGTTTGTTATTGATCCACTTACTGGAATCGTGTACTTGGCGACAAAAATGAGCTTGGAGCCGGAAGTGCGATTCGGATTTGATGTTGAAGCTAGAGATAATTGGGGTGCTGACCATGGGCTTGCTACAAGAGCCAATGTTTGGGTATCTTCTTACATAACAACATTATACTAGAACACCTTTACTTACATCAGTGAATAAAACCTTAATATTTGTACCCAATCAAATATTCGAACCCATGTACTTCGTACTGCTGTTCACACTAGTCATCACTGATGACCTATATAGTGCTTACTTAATCGTCAACCGTTACTTAACCGTTAAAGGGTGTCAATATTAGGTAAAACACAGGGGTGGGTTTTTACTCCACTATTGGCAAAATCTGTAATTTTTCTGTTTTGTTTAAAATTTGGAAGAAATACCAAACTCGCCATTTTCCTATAATATTTAACAAGTTTCACAAATCACTTTTGTTGAAAGGCATTTAATTTCCAAATTTAAGAGTGTTATTATAACTGCAAATAGTTATCGTTTTCTGTATTTATACTTTGGATGATGAAGCATCTCATCCTGATGCTGGTAATGATTTGAGCACTCTAAGACACCTGCAAGTGTTAAGTGCATACTGCAAAATTTATCATTTTAGTTAGTTTACTGGAATGGCTTCGTGGTTTCATGGTATCAATTTTCATGATATTCTTGAATGAAAATATTTCAGGTATACAAGATAAGCGAATTTGATTATGTGGTAATGGTAGCTGATGTGCCACCAGTAGTTGTAATCGACAACATGCGAGCTATAGGAATGTTAGTAATTTTTTATCTTATGCCATCTCACGTTTTTTGTCATTGAATAGTCTTCACTAAGTTACCAGATTTGGTTAGTGAATGTTTTTCGTACAACTAAAAATTTCCAATCTGTCTGTAACAACATGCACTTTATGCACAACATGCTTATAATTGAATTTGTTTGCAACAAGAATCCAAACAGTTTTAAGTGTATAAGCCTTTCCACAGTTCCAGCGATTGGTGATGATCGTGAAAACGTCAAAGGTTAAGTGTACCGGACAACATATTTGTGTACACTTGACAATGTCTCACAGCCCATGTTGTTGTAATACTAACAGTTTGAACAGCTAGAACCTTACCTACATTTTTCTTGTTTCCAAGAAATGTCCTGCTAGTAAATCACTCTATGCACAGACTAAGGCATAAATGAGTAAAGTCCATGTAAAATAATTGATGTTACTGAACTGATGCAGCTGACGGCTTTGCTTTATGTACATGTCACATGACTGTGAAGACGTGTTGTTGTGATACATTTAATCTTTGATCTGCAGGAACTGCCCATGCACACAACGAAACTAGAAAAGGCTTATCAGAAGCAATTTCTTCTTATATTGGGACAAAAAAATAGACGGTGAACTTTTCCAATTCTGTCAAACACATTAAGCTGTTACTTTGTGTTTAAACTTGAAACAGAGCATTTGTTGATATGTGTTGGGTAAATAATTTTAAGCAAGTTTATGTCACTTATGAATTACTGCTGTTCTTGCATAAATCTGTTTACCAAATTCTGAAAGTTGATAAATATATCCCGCAGGGACATCACTGAGATTGTTGGGTACGATGTGAATATCGCAAGAGTTGAACCACACACAGAGCAAGCCACTGCAAGGAGACGGACAGTGCGTTCAGGTGTTCGGGTTGAATGGACAGACATGTTCTTGTTCGGAGTTGACGATGACAACCACCTGAAAGATAAAAATATGCTGTATAAGTATGTACCTTTAATGTCTGATTTCGCACGGGTTTCAGGGGAACTTCCTCAAAACTCAGTTCTATACTTGTAGGTTTTCCCACTTTAATTCTATCTCGGTGCATGAGAAGGCAAAGTAAGAATAAACTGATATTAAAGTGGCTGCATTTCTTTGTTATAACTTTGTTCCTGTGTTTGTACTGGCAGACCAATAGACAATTTATTAGTGTGTTTTCATGCTGCTGTTTACATCTATTTGGAACAAATAAACAAAGAATTACTTGTTTTTAAATGTCACATTTTTGTGCATTACTGAGGCAGCATTTAAAAATATTATATTTTTCTGTTACATCTGCATAAGAAAAAAGTTTTAGTTTTAAATATACAGAGCTCCATTAGATGTCTTGATTTTAGAACTTTGGCTGATTTTCTTGGCAATTTTCAAAAGCAAAACAATACCAGAAACATACTTGTATAAATTTTGTGCTTTTAATTAGGTTATAATGAAACAGCTTCAAGATTTACTTTGCTTGTATTTCTTCTACTTATTTAGTTATTTTATTTGTGCTGCCATATTTACTGCTTTGTGAATTTATTACATTTTAACTTTCTTAGTCTTCTTGTATTTTCTTATACATATATATGTAAATGTAGAAGTAGGTAGGTAAATTCTATATATCTGTTTTTACTGAATCAAATATTTCCATGTAACTTTTCCTTTCAGTGATTTATTTGAAAAAGAAGTAGAGATTCAAGAAGCTCTTCAAAAATATAACATTGCAATTGAGGATATCAAACTTGTAGAACAGGAACAGGAGTCTAGTGGATTAGAACCTTGCGAAGTCGGACTGATCGTCATGGGAGTGGTCTTTGGTTTAATACTCTTCATCGCCGTCATTGTCATTATATGCCTAGTAAAAAGGTATTTAAATTTTTTTGTTTCTTTATCTTTTTTGTACAATAATACTTATATATAAGCTAAATTTCCCCAATTATCCAAAAATAATAGTTCATTTCATGTAATTATTAGATACTCCTAAAATTAAAGTCATCAGTCTCCCAAGATTTTTAGCAGCTAAAACATTAAACTTATTTCAAAAATTTAGCTGTATCTTAACTTTCAGATTTAGTTTTAGCATCATAATAAAGGTAGACAGGATGTGAAGATTAAGAGGTGTTAGAAAGGAGAAAAGAGAGAGTAGAGAGAAGAAATCGAGAGTGTGAAACCAAAAGGAACAAACAGGCAAAAAATGCAGTGTTTTGGTTAACTCACTTTTCAAAACAATTATTTTAATATCATACTATATAATGTTTGTTTATACCAGCCGTGACAAGAGTCATTCTCGGACAAGTAGCGATAGTTTAATTTCTAAACAAGACTTGCCACCAATTAGTGAGGTCAGTACGACACCGAATGACTTCATGGTTACTAATCCTACTTACACGGATGACATTCCGCCAGGGTAAGTGTGTTCTCTTTATGCAAAATCTTAACAATATGTTAATAGTTATACTATTCTGTTAAAATGAATACATTTATTTTATTTGCCAATGTTTTATAAAGTCATCGTAGCATCAAGAAATATTGAGTTCGCTAATATGGTACAAGAAAGTTCCATTTCTCTAATTTGTTGCCATGCTTAGCACCCCAGTTTGTTTCTATGTTGTCTGGTTTATGTTGGTCCTGGGTCTAGCTTCTTTTGGAACTTGAAGTTGACACAAAAAGGGGTGCAATGACAAAAAAACATACCGTTTTGTGACTGACTAGATGAAAGATACTTGTTAATCTAGGAAAATATGAAAGAGCATTTTAAGCATGTCTTTGTTGCAAGTTCTAAAAATTAACGGCTCATTTAAAGTCAGCTAAATTGACAGAAACAGTAAAAACAATACATTCCAGATTTAGATTTTTGAAAATGTACATTTTTGAATGCCAACATTGTCTTTCTTTGGTAAAAGACATTTTATAGAGGAAGTGAATGGTAGTTTGTTAAAATTGCTACTTTTAAAACTTAAGTATGGTATACCTATTTGTCTAAAGCTTTCGTTGTCTGTTTGGTTTTCAAAGAGGTGCTTTTGAAAATTGTGTTGCACTTGTTTTGCTTTAAGTTTTTTGTCTGCTGTATCTGTTTGTCTGCTACATTGTTTGCTATATTGTTACCTTGTTACTACGTTGCAGTAGTGACGTCAGCACATTAACTGTCAATTCTAGTCACCCGTCAAGATGGCGACGGCAGGCCAATGGCGACTTAGCAATGTGAGTGCGTTTCTTTCTGTCCTTCTGTCTCATCTGTCTTAGTTCTTAATATCAGACTGTCTAAAATCTTTTGCTTCTTTGGCATTTTATATCAACTTAATAATTATGCTTATTCACACCAGGCCTGTTTCAGAATTAATTGCGATAGTTGTGCATCTTTAGTGAATTAAAGAGTTAATTGATTAATTTTAGTAACCAGTTAATAGGTTTAATTAAACAAGTGTGGAATGACTATGAAAGATAATAACTTGCAACAGATTGTTTGTATTTTTTACGTGCATTTATAGAGCAAACAGCATTACAGCATATATTCACTAACAGAAGTGGTACAATTGCAGTGGTGCAATTTCATCTCGGTGGTTACTGTTGATATTGTTCATGAAGTAGCATTAGTAAGCAAGCGTTAAAAATTAATTTCCATAGTTTCCATAGCAGCCTGGTGTGTTAAAGCTACAATGTAGCTGTTGAGACTACAATGTAACAAATATCTAATCATTTCTCTATTAATTATTGCTTAACATATCGTTTCTATATGCCAGTTTTCTTCGTGTATGATTTTGTATTGATGTAAAGATGTATATGTATTTGGTATTACTTTTAATCGCACAGGCTAGGATATCGTTCACCAACGACAGAGTTGTGATATTAAGATATTCATCAAATATAGAATTTTATTGGTAAGATTTCTTGGTATTAAGCATGATGTTGCATGAGTTTATTATTGACTTTCACTTTACGTTAAGTCTTTACGGTCGGTGGTAGTTTTTTGCTGCATTCTTGTTGCTTTGGTTAAATCAAATCTTTGTTTCAAATAAGTATTAGGAGTGCAGAATCATTTTTCGTTCTATTTATGAATTTAACGTCACGGGTGCAACACGATAGTGTTAAATGCATGCAATGTTTAGCTGAATTGTATGTCACTAATGTGAATTGATGCCCAAAACACTAATATAAACAAAACAGTAAACACCTAATGCATGTGACGCACTCAGATTAGAGATGACTGGTATTGCACTCAACTTTGTTTTTGTCGTGTAGCATCTTCTTTCAGATTGTACAATCTGTTGTGATTGTTTTATTTATTTGACAAGTGTCACATTGTAATGTTGTTAGTTATATTTTACCCAGCCAGTGTTTTTCTGAACTGTAATTTGTAAAACTAGCAAATTTAAACACAAACAATTTTAAGTTGATAAATTAAACGTCAGTCAAAATTCGCCACAGTGCATAAATGGTTATCATTAACTTGTAATTGTGTTTGTTCTTTGTACTCTTATCAAACATAGCTGTGTGCTCTATAAAACTATAGAATAGAAATTTTGTTGAAGTACATTGTAAAAAGTTGAATTCAGAATACATGTTTCTTTACAGCAGTTAAATTGCTAATATTAAAGAACAGGTTATGCTAATGTCGATTAAATTTTCTTTGTTGCAGGAAGTCAACGGACCAAGGTTTACAAAATCCCATGTTTGTTCATGATGAATTGAAACCCCCTGCAAATGAAGTATCTTCTTCGCAACGATCAGTGCCCTCTTCTGTATCAACGGCAAGCACTCCTCCACCTCTACCTACGGTACCCCCACCGAATGAAGAGGATGATAATATAGATCTAGAGTCGGTTTCCACTCCGACGATATTGCAAAAAGTCATGCCAAGCTTGGTCACTGCTTCTGACCTCGAAAAAACTGCAGCATTTGATGAGGCTGATGAGAAATCACGCGATGTCCCTGAGTTTGTAACTGAAGATCACTTAGCCATGCAGGAAAAGAAAAATGTCACGTTTGATGAAGAGGTTTCAACTTACATATAAAAACGATGCATTAATTTAAATTGTTTTAAATTTGTTGAAATTGCCTTTATTACTCTGGTCTTTCATTTGTGTTTTTATGAGAATTATGTGCAGCAGAGGTACATTTAATTATGAGAATGATTTGATAATAGATTTTGCCAAAGGTTTTTATTATTACAGTAGGCGCCGCTTAATAGACTCACGGTTAATAGACTCAATCGCTTAATTGACTCAATGACTCCTGGCACGGGCTGCTTCTATTGAAATGTACATAAAACTGTTGGTAATTGACTCTAGTAACTCTGCATAATTGTCTCAATATTTGCCCTTCACATACTTAAAATAAAACATTTGTATATGACCAAAGAGCCTTTTATATAAATTAATATTTTAAAACATTTTTTAAATTTTTAACTGCACAAAGGAATTTAGGCATTATTTCGTTTCTAAAATTCATTAAAAACGTTTGCAGCGCATTGTAAGCTGGTGACTCATATCTCTATACCAGTAATACTACACCCATCGGTTAATAGGTTCATTTGGTTAATTGGGTCAAAACACTTCGGTCTCAAAGTGAGTCTATTAAGCGGCGCTTACTGTATTATTCGTTAAGAAATTTGTTAAGGTGCTAAGGTGTTCATTTTGTTAGAAATAAATGGTATCTTTATGTTCAGCTCCATATTCTTTGCTGCTCCATGTGTTGTAAAGATTTTAGGTTAATCAACTAATGTCTCCTCTTCAGTGATATTATTTTCTTAGTTTTGCATCTGTTTCAAAAGTACGACAAGGTTCTGCAAAATTAGATATTTAACTGGAAATTCACAGCTTCAAAATGGCTATTGTCTTCTGTCAAATTGATCTTCCTAGCTATTGGAGACTATTCAGTTTTTCTGTTGTGTTATTGTGATGAATCGTGAATTAACATCAGTGATATTCATATATGAAATTAATCAATATTCTACAGTTGGGTCATGTTGGTTGTGTAATCGCATAATTTTAATTGCCTTGTTTTGCAGTTTGTTGAGAAATACATTAAACTACGTGTAACCCAAACCTGTATAACTCGAACCGATCTCGTGGAACGGATTTTGTCTTTCGTTTTTCCCTTTACCAAGTATCATGTAACTCGAGTTATTGCGTAACTCTAACCGAATTCCCAGTACAATTCTTAAGAATCTGACTGAAATTACCTCACCTATCTCAAAAAGTAAGAAATCCTACGTGAAAGTATGCACCACACTACGATTTTAACTACTAGTTTCAGCAAAACTGCTAAGATTACCTTAGCAAAATGCTGCACGCAACATGGCTTTTTGAACGTAGTTTAAATATAAATCACAATATTATTTCCGAATTCTATTAATCATGATTGTTCATAAAATTGTTGTTTGATATTTGTTTAAAGGCTTTTCTGATGAGCATCGTCTAACTCATACTCTCGCATAACTCGAACAAATTTTCCGGTCCCTAGGTGTTCGAGTTATACGTAGTTTAGTTTAGTTTAGTCTGATTTCCTGAAGCGTGGCAGTGAAGTAAAGCAACAGTAATAGTAACATCTAGCATTTACATTTCCTCACCTAACTGTTTACCTTATATGAAGTAGCAGTAAAGAACTATCAATCTACTGGTGATAGATTTGTGAAAGTAGCTAAGTAATGTTGTGCTTTTATTGAAAGTTTAGTTTTTCCTTTGGGTACTGCTAGCTTTGTCTGCTAAAAGTGATTTTGCAGTAATTATCATTGGCTTTGTTACCAACATGAGCTACATGAAGTAGCACATTTATTTTATTTACATTTGAATATAAACATGCTTGATTTATGTACTGTGTAGCAGAAAATTGTGACATAAATTTTCTAGTAAAAAGTTGTTTTTCGCCTAAGTGCTCAAATTAGAAAATTTTGCAATGATGATGATCAGGTTTTGCACAGAAACCTTTATTCTCTCAATGATTTCTTTTATCCTAAATCTGTTATTGTTGTCGTAAGATCTTGTTGCCTTTGAAAAATGCTCAAACTTACCATGTGATTACGTAATTATAATTAGTGATAATTTATATCTTGCAGTATATAGAGGCAGTTTAGTGTAACTATGGCAAGCTGCAGTGAACTTGATTACATGGGCCGATCGCATTGTGGTTTTTAAATGGTTTTTAGGTTCTGGTAATTTGCAAACACCTTTGTCTCATAAGCTATAGTCTTGGTGTAAGAAAATTTTGGTTTTTGGTCATTAATTCATCATTTATGCAGTGATTATGCTTATTTTTATTAAATAATCTGTGATTAATTGCAAATTTTTTTGCATTTGTGTTATACAAAATGCATGTACTGGTTTCTTGCAGTATTCATTATGAAGATATGTATAACTAGCCAAAGATGCACAGATGCTTATGAACTAAAAATTATAAATGATTCATCACATTATTATAGTGATAACTGTAATGTTGTAAATTACTCCCTTAAGTTTTTTGTAAATAATGTTGCCATGTTGCTTTTAATTACTGTAAATAAATGTGTTATTAAGATGTAGGTATAATTTTTATGATATTTTTAAAAGTAATTTATCATCTTTAAATTATTTACACAACAATAAACTCATTATCAAAGCTAATGTTTTGGTTTATTATTCTGGTTAATTATAATTATTGTTTTTCTATTACTCACGGCTGCCTATTTCATGTCTTTTAAACTATATTTGTTATTAATTTCTGTATGTATGTGTATTCAGTTGATTAATTTTGTTGAAAGTTTATGATTGATTGTAAATATAAACTCACGCGTAATTTGACATAGATAGATAGATAAATAGATAATTTGGTCTTCTCCATGAGTTGTACAATATAATATGAATAGAAACAAAATTCAAATAGAAAGAGAAAAGGATGGCGAAAAACCAAAGGGTTATCGAATCAGCCACCCTTCTCGCAGGATACTAAGAAATAATAATGGTGCTAAAGAAATAACAATGGACATTATGAAAACGTATAACGAAAAAATCATGTACTGGCCGTTACCCTGAACCGGTACGAGGAATCTAAACGAGTCAGGTTGGTAGAGCACTGATACTTGTAAGCATAGAACTACTAATGATCTGTTACTTGATAGGGTATAGGGGTAGTGCGGTCTTGTAGGCCATATCACAAAAGCCCTGGTCGATGCAAGTCACTTATTTTGAAAATGGGAAAGAAACAGCATAGAATTGAATGAATTTATTTTACAACAACCAAAATAAAACGGATGCAACAATACAATGATAATAACGATTAAATAAGGTTGTTGTATCAAAGAAGTAGCGAGTGCTTTTTTGTCTTCCTCCTACAGATGGTTATCATAACTGACAACATTCTACAACTATATAAATTCAATTGAAAAACAAAATTTTAAATTTCGAGAAACCTGTGGAAACTTACGGTACACTGTGGCTTGACAATAGGTGAAACATTTGAACAATTGAAAAGCTCTTAAGATAATTCTATGGTACAAACAATTATTCAGAAAGCAGACACTAGAAAACATTTACTGCGCAAATTATAAATAGCGATAAACAGAATTGTTTAATCGATTTTTTTTAAAATTAGTTAAATTAAACAATTTTAATTCTTCAGGAATGTTCAACGAAAGCTTTATAGCATTAGATTTAGCTGCTTGTTGAAAAATATTAGTCGACTGCTGGTGCTTTTCTGCGTGACACATTATTATTTGGTCCTAGGTGTCAAATGATTACATTTTTGTTGTCACCAAATTAATTACTTGTCAAGTTGATCATTATTGAATTATGACAGCCAAACAAACTAACTGCAAACACAGATTTGCAAAATAAATATTTAAAAATTGTTAGTAAATGTATATTCCCAATGGGCAAATATTTTCGATGTTAAAATGATATCAACGTATGACTTCACTGCTTGAATTTAAAACTTGCTGACAAGGCTAAAAGTATTTTTACGTAAAATCACAGCCATTTTCGGCGCATATTTTGTGCCCTCCGTCCTTTAAATCCTCATATTCGGGATCTTAACGTCTTTGACCTCTATCAAGAAAGCAAGGAACGTTGTACATGTAGCTGTTTTACATCTGCTGCTGGAGATAATAAGGATATTATGGTTATTGAAATTGAGGACAGGAAGTATCTATGTGCAACTGAGTAAAGCATGAGTCAGCGGCCAGACGAAGCAGTTAGCGTGTGCATCTCCTGTGCAGTGATGCTGTCTGTCAGCTTCCGTACCGGAAGTTTATTCTTGCTACTAGAAGTTGTTGTGATAGACAGATTAATAGTAAAGAATGAATACATGCGTGACTGTTGTTTTTTCTCTGAGATTCGTGCAATGAGAAATAGAGAGTTTGATTGCCAGTGCTGATGTAAATTACGTAAGGTAAACGTTTATATTAACAGAAGAGGTGCTGATAATTTAAGACATTAACTAAGAGGTTTTTCTTTGAGGATTCTGCCTGTTCGGTATGAGTTATATTAAGTGTAACAATAATGTACGACGTAAGTGGTTAAATTGGTTACCTTATACGTACATAGCTGTGATCCGCTTGGTCAGCTTGGAAAGTGGTGTACAAAGACGTTGGATATACAACTACCGAAGTATGTGGGACTATAAACTACGTATGTTTAGCGGGGGTCGTAGGGCATATGCCAGGTGAAGTTCTTGGATTAGGAATTTTGAAAACGCTTATAAACTACACAAAAAAAGTTTCGCGTTACCGTGGTAGTGGGCAAATGCTTTTGGACATAAAAATGTTACATATTGTGATTGGCCTTGAGTAAAGTACGCTAGAAAAAAGAAGAGATAGCTAGCTCGAGGCTACGATACGGCTAGGAGGTGGTTGAAATTAAAAGAGGCGGGAAGCATCCGAGCAAATGGAATTGGGCACCATGCTATTGAGTGTCAATCATTTTTTGTTATTGAATTAATCTAAAAAGGTGGGTGGTATAATGGTAACACGCAAAATAAGGTGTTGGTTACAGGAAACATTTTGGAAATTACACACAATTTGGAAAATTTAAACGATCATACATAAATTAAATTTTAACGTTCACCAAAATGTCTAAAGGCATCTATCCGAGCTTTCTCTATAGTAATTTAAAATGATAAGAGAATGTTCGTAAATTTTTATATTCGCCACAAAAAGCAAGTTTGTGCGTGACCGTGCATAGTTTTGCCGCTGCTGAATACGTTAATCCGCGGCTGTGATTCGTCCTAAGCTGTCACTGTTCGTTTTGACCACTTGAACCCCAGGCCTGACAATAGCTTATATCACATAATTTACCATACTACTGAGTGAGGCATCCGAGTCGCGACACTCTTTAGGGAATTAATTATAAGGTAATTCTAACTTCCAAACCATCTCGCCGTAGGTTAGGAGGCCTGATTCAGGGGGATCAAATAACCTGTTTGCCAACCTAGATGACGCCCATGCAAGTGCTTGTAGTATGTTATAGACACTGTGATGACTCGGACCTAACAAAAATTATTATTAATTATGTCTGTAATCCTCCCTAACTTTGTCAGTAATCCACGCTCTCCCTTTGTTTCTCCCCTCTAATTCTCCCTGAATTTTTAACAATTTGGCCGTTAGTGAAAACATAAACATAATGCGTTGATATCTCCCAGAATATATTTCCAAGGCTTGCATACCTTATTTGTATATTAGACACTGTTTAGTTTAACACAACTCTGTAGTTCCCCGTGACCTCTAGCCGATTGTTTATGTGTTTGTCGCTTGTTTATCTGGTCATGTAAGTTTCTCAACCTTTAAGATCTTGCTACTGTGTATGAGACTACTTTTAGACTTTTACCTGAATACAGCTGGATGGCATCTTTAAAGGAAGTGTTGTTATTGGTTGCGACGATACAAATCAATGTCTATTGCCAGGATTCAGACAGCTGGTATTATTCATGGGGCTGGAACCTGTTTAAGGTAAATACGACCTATTAGTATATTCAAGACGTTAACATCCGGTTATGAATAATCAGCTTAACGGGTTGAGTGCTGACGTTCTATTTGCATTCAGATGGACTAATAATAATAATTTTTCATATTACCTGTTACATGTATATTTCGATATGGATATGGATATATATGTTTGTAACTGCAATTTCTGCATTATTTTACGTTGGTATATTTAGTGCTCTGGAGTAGTTGGTGTAATTATAGAGAGCATACGAGATGTGATCGCATGCTTACAGACTTGTTGTCTACAGATAGATGTAAAATTATATCGGCTCGCGCTTCGAATAAAAAAAAAACTGAATCATGACTGTATCGTGAGCAATATCACTGAGAAGACAATTAAAAGGCACTGTTTGCAACTGTAAGTCTACATTAACTAAGCAAGAGTTGTCAAAACAGTTCTCTTTTTAAATAGTGCCGAAAAAGGTGGCTAATGCAGACAATTCAGTGGATTATATAGGTAATGTTGGATTTCAAATCAGTTAATACAAACAAAATTAGCACCATTGGCATTAATTAATCCAGCGTTATAAGGATGTGATAACTGTTCATAGGGCTGGTCGTACGGTCTGTTCACAGAAATTTCTTGCATTAATTTTAGATCAATCTATCAGATAATTAAATCTGTACTTCAGCTTGACGTCTATATAGTACCCTCTATTTATTCTTTTTTTAATCTGTAATTGTTTATCCACATCTTGCAATGAATTTTTGCTTTAAGGAAGCCTGGTCTGATGATGCACCAGACACAAATAGCACAGTGTCACCTTTTGGATCGACTAATGTCACCAAGGAATATGAAAAAGTAGCACCTTCGGATTACGCGGAGGTGTCTTACGATGAAATCTATACACCTTGGGGCGAATGGACCACATGCAATGCTAGATGTCGTCAGCATAGAATCAGACACTGCAGAGATATGTCTGTTTGCGGCAGCAACAAGTTAAAGGAGGTAATCGGTAAAACTACCACAAGCGCAAGCTAAACAAACTAGGTCTCACTCCACGTGTTTAAGTATCTTATATCTGCGAGGCGTTTAAGGTCAAACATGGCACAGTTACTACCACTATTAGTGAAAGAAGTCATTGTAACATTTGACAGATTTTGAATATCGCCAGGACGTTTTGTACTAACATCATCTGCTGAAATCAAGGTAACCTAATTGGCACATGAAATAACGCTTGACCTTGAAAATTACTTGGTCTTTATGTCAAGCCAGTACAAGCGTCTTTGTACATTTCAAAGCCGCCAAAAGCCACTGAGGCCAACCTTATAAAACACAAACAAAAAATATGTCTATAGCAAAAACACAAAAAATATGTCAATTGCAATGTGCCAGTCACACTTTCAGGAAGTGACTCAGAGACATACCATTTGAAAAACAAGTTAAAATGACAGTAATTGTGATGAAAATATTTAAAAAATCGTTTACATTTATTTTTAAGTCATAAATCTGCCATTTCTTGACTTCCCGAATTCAAACATAGCCAAGACAACGTTGCCTTTGTTGCTTGGAGTAATGAATTAATGGAGTTACTAAGGTTATACTCATAATATATCTTTTTTTCAGATGCGCAGTTGCTTCGAAGGTAACTGTCCAGATCATGGGGCCGACCACTTAGATAGAAGGTCTCAACAGCGCAATGCCAATCCTGAATACTTCTCTGAATGGACACCATGGTCACGCTGCACACGCACCTGCTATCGTCGGCGACATCGGACCTGTGTGAAGAAGCACTACTGCCGTGGTGACGTCATCACCGAGCAAGCAGAATGCGCACCAGAGGGCAGTGCTTGTGAACAAATGATTCTGGCAAATCAAAATTACACTAGAGGTATGCCTAATCGTTTTTGTAATTATGATCATTGGAATTTTTATTATCCTTATCATCAGCATTATTGTCGTTGTATCTCATCATGATGTTGTTAGCCTCATCATCATGACATTCAGTCCCACTAAACCAAAGGTGACTTTTTCAGCTGAATGGGACTACAGGGCACTTTTGACTGTAGTTGTTTCTTTTTCTTTTCTTTTTCTTCCACTTAAATGAAAGGACAAGTCACTTAGCATGTCCACTTAAACTTTGAAACATATAGCTAAGAAATTTGCAAAAACGTCAATAAAGTATAAAGCTGATTTATGCCACTGCTGTGTAGAAATTTTCAGGCATGATGGTACTGTGCTAGCCACCATTCATTTGAAGGCCATGATGAAATTGGTTGGCTTCGTGAGTGCGTCTTCCTTTCTGTAAGCATGCGCTGCTTAAACTAATTCAAACTTCTGCAGCTCCATGCAAAAATGTCACAAAATAGCTATCTAATTTGTTGTAAAAGCTTACTACGCTTTTGACGGACAGTGAACTGCTTTTCTTTTCTTCAGTTGACGAATGGCACTGATGGAAGAATAAGCTTTTGAAATGAGAGAGCCCAAGCATGAATTGATCTTTACCTTAAATGATCGTTTACTTAATTACGCGCTTAAAACACTTTTAACTTCTAACTTTTTGCAAACTTTGAAATAAACCCAACTTCTGAGAAGGTTTGGCTTTCCTTTAAGGTAAATTGTGCACAAATGTGTAAATGTTTGACGTGACGAATCCTATTTCTAGGTTTGATAAACCAGCTGCCTGCTGAATGTGGTTTATCTGACTTTTCTGGCATAGTTTCCACAAGAATATATGGAGGACGGGAATCTAGTCCAGGAAGGTGGCCATGGCAGGTAAATGGAAATGACTGTTTACTTTTCTTTGCTTGGCCTTAATTTCGTTTGTGTTGGATTATACGGTTTGTACTATGTTCTACTTGCCGCCAGTTTTTATTGTGGCTTTAACTATTATCATAACAGTCTAGTTCCCTCTCTTTTTTCCCCTTTCGTTCTCTCTCTGTGTCTCTCTCTCTCTCCATTCCTTATTTACTTTGTCTCTGTTTTTTCTGTTTTCCTAGTCTTTTGTTACTCGTTTTAAGTATTTCACTTTCTTATTATTGATCTTTCAAGGCGCATCTATTTCAAGTGCCAATTTCACTGATTTCATATAGAATGACTGCTTTCATTTGTTTCATTGTTTGCCTATAGGTGGCGCTGCTTAACAGGTTTAAAGAGCAATACTGCGGGGGAGTTCTCATCGCTCCTGACTGGGTTCTCACTGCTGCACACTGTGTCAAGAAACGTTCTTATGCAATGATCAATGAGCACGATTTGTATTCCAGAGAAGGCGGTGAAAAAATGATAAAAATAGAGAAGCCTTATGTACATCCTGACTATGACGTTAACTCCGTTGACAATGACATTGCTCTCCTACGACTTCGGATGCCGTTGTATGATGGAAAGTTCATCTGTCTCCCGCCAAAACGAATTGAGCTTCCCTCCAGGACAAGATGCGCAATAGTTGGCTGGGGAAAGGAGAATGAACAACACGAAGAAGGAGCTACTGTGTTACACGAGGCTTTTGTGCCGCTCGTTCCAAGGGATATTTGTGTGGATGAATATGAAGGATATTTCATCAGTAAAAACATGATGTGCGCTGGGTATCGAAATGGAAGAGCTGACTCGTGCTCTGGGGATTCAGGAGGTCCACTCATGTGTGAAATTGATGGTAAATGGAGCGTTTATGGTGTAACGAGTTTTGGTAGAGGATGTGGCCTAGATGGTCGATATGGCATTTACGGGAAAGTTCCCAATTTCGTGAAGTGGATTAAACTCATCATGAAAACGAAAACCGAATCACGTGCTGGTGGAATTAGATATTTTTTAAATTCTGTGAGAAACTTTTTGAGATGGAATAAGTGAGAACACAAATAGTGAAATATCAAGTATTCTTGTTACCTTGTTATACTTGTGTATAATTTTTGAAGGCTGCTTACATTTTAATTCCTTTTGTAATTAATAAAAAACTGTACTTGAAAAATATCTTTTATGAATTTTTTTGTTTATTTCATACCACACATTTCAATGCCATCAGTTTAGTTGACACTATTCTTCAATTAAATCTTAATTTCAAGATTATTGGTGATGATGGAAAAACATTTTTTGGCTGAATTTGGGAAGCATAATAGTTGTGACTTTATTCTGTTAATAAAATTAATCTTGAAATTAAGACTGTTTGACATCTTTAATAATTAGTTCCAGGCAGATCATTTTAAACACAATAAATTAATCACAAAGTAGTCGGGAATGAGGAGCCCTGGTTTGCTCGCTCATCTCAGTGTTTTCTGCTGAACTGCATGGATAGTAGAACATCACTTACAACACCATTCATCGTTGTCATGAATCCGTTTTCGTAAAAATTTGGAATATGGAGTAACTCTATTGTGATGTAACAACATTAAAAATTGATGAAAATTTATTACACGAAGAACATGGAGAAGAAAAACAGCAACAACATAACGGCAAAAGAGATCTCTTTATAGAGTTACTTTGCAAGCGAATAACACAGAAATTAGTAATATCTGAAATTAAAGTGGCAGTGGAAATTCCTTCAAACGGTAGCGGCAACAGCCTACAGTTTTTAACTACACCTGGTTCCGTAAAACCCATTGAACTATAATTTAGGCTTGCAGCAGCAACAACAGTAACAACAGAACCAACAGTAAAGTAAGCACAGTGTATAAGGCACATATTATGGCGATTACTGACAAAAGATCCAGAGGACCTTATTGAAGTCTTTATGATCTATAAAAACTTTAGCTGATTTTTTATTCAACTTTTATTTGAATCTTTCTGTCATCGCAATTATTGTATTTTTATCAAGTTTTATCAAGTAAGGGAACAGACAAAGAATTGCAGTTGGATGTCCTTCGGTGAGGATTATCTTGAGAATGTGCCAATTTACACCTGTAAATCTCCATATTTGGTTTTCCTGGTGTTTTTCTAGTGTGTTTTTCCATCCATTTCCTGTTCATAGTCTTGCAGCTAGTTTGACAAAATGATTTCACCGAACAGTGAATTTTTAGAATAAACCAAGATTTCTTAATGGTGGCGTTGCAAAATAATTGAAAAAATAGGAACAGAAATACTGTGGATCAACACTCGTTTACACTAATGGAATTTGTTTTGCATGCAGTTATGATTTTGGCGATTTTTTCTCAGGAATGCACACTTGCCAACGGAACATGTTCATTTCATTTTAAGGTATTACATCACTTATCACGTATTCTCCTTTTTTGTTGAGTTTATCCGTCTTCTTTTCCGAAATTTTTTTCTTTTCTCTTTTGTTTATTCGTGTTCGTTATTAATTTTTTTGACTTTCGTTTCAGTTTTCTCCTCTTACTTTTCTTTCATTTCATAATTGTTTTTTCTACCCTAACGATTTATGAAAAAGACAACTAAAAAAGGAGAGATGTGATAGTACATTATGCGGCTAGCAGGTGCTGTCAAATATCACTTTTTAGTAAAAACATCCGTGAATCAATTAAATTAAAAATGTAATAATAGTTCATACACGTTAATTTACAAGCAGATACCGCTGGAAAGAAACAAGCTTATCATCCCCATCTCTGGTGAATGTGAGAGTGAACGATCGTCACACCCGACCAGCAGGTTCAAACTTCAGCAGCAGGTGGAAGAATTAGGAAAAGAAAGGGACGGACTTGCTAGAAGGTAACGCATAAATTGTGCAAACACACTGGGTCTAAAATGACTAGTACCTATTACAATATAGTAACATTGCATAACGCCAATAACGGCACACAGCTGCGCTGTGCTGGAGACACTCAGCCTTCTCTGGCCTATGGTATCATCATGTAGCAATTCAGATGCAATACCGGGTAATTATGTAATATATAATATTTCCGTTTGTAAACTTCCAGAAAACTTACATAAACCGACCTTCTACCTTACTGAAAGTTGTGTTCAATACAAACTTAATAATCTTGCTGGCTCTAATACAGGTATAACAGGATCAGAAATGGTTATTATCAACTTCGGGATGAGAATGCTAACCTTCGCCAAGAAATCGAGCGCTACCTGGCGGCAACACGTCAACTCACGGTGGAAACTTCAACTTTAAACAAGACTTGCAGCAGTTATAAAAATCAAGCTCAGCGACTGGAAAGAGATCTGGGAAGGGAAAGGAGAAGATGTGCCCAGCAACTGCGGAATAACTGTGGAAAAATTCCTTCAGCAACAACTCCAAAACCTGAACCATTGCCCTCTTTACGTAAGTTTACTAATCTAAGAATAGGTAATTAACAAAAAACTTATTTTAGTATTTAAAGAAAAATAGTTTCTGTTCATTTCGCCAGACAAGCTTGACCTTTGATGAGGAATATTCCTAAAATGTGCTTTTCTGAAGGTTTTTAAGCAATTCGGAATCCTGTAAGACGGAATCGAGCATTCAACGACAGATTTTACTTAAATTGAATGGTTGTGGCGGGACCAGAACTTACACATTATAAAACGTATGCCTCTAAGATAAGTCACTGAACCAGCAGTTGTTCATGATCTTGCTTTTCAACAGTTGTAAATCCTTTTTCATTTTCTAGCCGAAAACGCACCGTATTTGCCACCAAAGTGTCTGAGATGTATTTGCGAGGTAGAGACAAAGTGCACCATTCCTCGTAATATATGTCACCAAGCCAGTGGAGTTCAGTACTGCGGACCTTACAATATTAATAGAGCTGTTTGGCTTGATGCGCAGTTAAAAGATCCTAGTATCGCGCAAGGTAAATACAATACTTGGTATTAAAGATGCTTTCTATATTCTATTTAAAATTGTTTAGATGTATAGATGCTGAAAGTCAGTGTAAATAGTTGCACAATATGAGCAACAACTAGGGCTGGATTACCTTATAGGTTACCATAGGGTACAGCCTAGTGCCCTCTAGGTTGACATTGCTTAATAATTCATGTAACTTAAAATAAAACCTCAATTTTAAAAAAGGGGCCAGAAAGTCAGAAAATCCAGTGTTAAAGTGGCTCCTCGTTTAAGATAAAGGATCGATGTTTGAGGCCTTTTTATTTCAGGTAAAGGGCCCTTTGTTTGAGACAAGGGCATCTGTTTGAAGCCCATTATATGAAATATGGGACCACCAGCTATCAAATGTTGCTAAAACAGATCACAAGAAAAATATTCGAGATGAATGCGAGCAAAATAGAGGGTGGCTCCGTCTGTGGGAGGGTCAATAATATCATTAACCTATGGGCCCCAAAAGCTTGTAATTTGGCTCTAGCAACGGCAGTAGCAGTAGCAACACAATAACGACGCCAGCAGCAATAGAAACAACCGTTATAGCAACAGCAACAGCAAACGTTGGTCGCAGCGAAAATTTTACAAAACGTCAATTGAAAAAATATTACAGCAGGACCAGGTAATGTCGTACCTATTAATCAACAAACTTTGTTTATTTACAGTAAATTTCAAGGACTGTGCCTCCACGTTCGAATGTAGCGAAAGAATGATGGAAGCTTACATGAGACGCTATGCTACAGTTTCTACGCTGTCACATCAACCCACGTGTGAGGACTTTGCACGCATACATAGAGGAGGGCCCAACGGTTTTCGGTCGCCTGATGCGACCCGATACTGGGCTGCAGTATATAACTGTATGAGAACAATACGTGGGAAACAGTGAATTCAGTGGAAAACAGTGGAACAATACACATGCAACTCATAGTATTATAGTTACCCATTTTTTGGAAACAGACCAATAGTCACTGCATTTATGGCACCAGGCTAGCTCTTTCATTGTTTGTCACACTGAGAGGCTACATGTCCTAAGGTACAATTACAAGTTTCGTAAATGATCAGTGCACTTCAGTATACAACCACCGCTGATTTTTTATAGCCACAAAAACAAAACTTCCTAAAATGTACACGAATGTTGTTGTTCTTAAATTTACAGGCCATTTATTACTGTAGTAGTTAACTATAAGCCAGTATATGAACTATATAAAAATTCAGGTTATCCAGAGAAATTTGAACCCGAGTGTGGTGTCCACAGTACTGTTTATCAAGTGAAAACACGTTTCTCGGTATGTTACAAAGCGCTTACGTGTATGTATGAAAAAGGAGTAAGAGAAATTCAAAATGTTATAAAATGTCACCAAAATAAAACAAAACACAGTCTGTTTATATTGTTTATAAGTTTGTTTATAATTATATTAAGAGCAATTACAAGGTATGATATTTTTCACACTTTAAATTAAATACAGACTAATGAGCTCTCCTTACATTAGGTGGGCTCTAACTTAACTGAGCTCTTCCCTTACTCAAACACATTGTAACGCAGATAGTCCATGAAAAAATTAAATATTAAAACCTACATAGTACAAAACAGAAGAGATGGTCACGACAAAGCTTTAATTATTCCCCTGCTCTAAGTACAAATATGGCTGAAAGTCAACAATAAGGCAGTGGCAAGGAATGACTACGGCAGACAAAAAAAAGAAAATACAATTCAGCTTAATTAAGAAGAAATACCAAGAAGCTAATACTAGATATGTATCAGTCACAATAAGCACTACTTATAAAGTTAGCACATTTAATAAAATGCCCATAAAAGAAACAAAAAACACAAACACACAAAGTTCACCAGTGTGAATCGTGTTCATGTAAAAAAGAACAAAATAAATCACTATATGCCAATTGCTTAGATTTTTTAGTAACACTAATACTTATTATACACAGAAAAACACAAAAAAAAACAATTATTTTTCCTATTGTGATGTATCTGTGTTTAATTAGAAATTGTGTTATCACTACAAAATCTAAAACAAATTGCGATTTAGTGACGTTTTCTTACTTTTTCATTTACCGGAAATAATTTACTGTGAACAAATCGATGTGTTTTTCCTATTCTCTATTATGAGAACTTTTACCAACTGTACCAATTCTATAAGAACATACTAATATACATATTAACTGCATAGAGACCATTAAAGCAATCCATTTGATAGAAAAAATCCATGTAATTGTAAAATTAAAATGCAGGTGGCACCACAAACCAAATTAAAGTTTAACCTAGCTACAACGTAATTTGCAGCCACGATTTCACCGGCATGAAAGTTGCTACCTTTCCTGTTGCAAGAAACATTTTGCTGCACTATCTATGAAAAATGCACATAGATTTACAGTAAAGCTATATGATGAGTACATAAAATGAGTGATGAATTACACAAGATTACAATAATGTATGTATAAAGATGAAATTAGAAATTCACTTTCAACTAAAACTCCACTCTAGAAGTGTTAGGCAGTATTTTAATCAAAAAGTATTTACCTGATAACCACTTCAATTACAGAAGTGAGAATGGAGCATTACATAAACAAAAGACATGAACATAGCTTTACTTCTGTCTGCCTAGAAGATCCTGATACATTTTAGCCACAGCACACACCATAACTAGGCTGATCACATGCACAGAAACTTAGAATTTCATAGTTCTATTACAACTTGACTGTGTAAGTAGATCTTTTGCAGGGACTTAAACCAACAGCATGCCGTTTGTTATGCCGACAAGTAAGCCTTCTTACTTAGTAAATTTTAAACAATCTAATTTCTAAAGACAGCCTTGCTGGTTTGTGTCACACATAAGAGTTCATGTGAAAGTTTATAGTTTGTATTTTTACAAAAAGAACCGCTTTGTAAACATAACAAAAAACGAAAGATACTTAAACTAAACAAAATATTATCAATATTCAGGCAATTATACTGTAATCATTAAAGTAAATTAGTAGCACTCAGTACCTAAGTACATCTGTAGACTTCAACACAACTCTACAGCTCTGAGGTCATACAAATCTGAGTCTGTTTCAACTTTACAGTGACATGGAAACAAAACATGATTGTGTGGCTGTTCTTAGCACCACCAAGAACATTTAACTGAGTTTTAGGGATTTTGAACAGATTAGCACTACATTTTCGAGCCTTAATTACATCTTAACAAGTTGTAAGTTGTACTAAAAAATGTTAGTAGTTGATGAAGCTCTTTTCAATTAAAATGCCATCTTTAGTTGCAGTGTTATGGTTACAAGTAAAGTGGCTGTATTTGATAAGAAAACACATTAAATTTGTTTCTTTGAGCGATCTTGAAGACGAGACAAACCAGAAACTTTTACTAATGACAAGCCGTAACTCTTACAACAGCACAATAACAGGCTTTTCAAACGCAAAAATGCATATAAGACACCTTGCATTATAGGTATTTGAGGACTGAGCCTACAAATTTTCTGCAATCCTCAACGAGACCAAACACAAAACATAGATTTAAGTACAAATAGGGTTGTATACAAAGCCAGAAAATACAAAATTGACAACAAACATCAGACAAGGTCATTCAATGCAACACATAAGAGGCACGGGAAAAACCGCTCGATACGGTATGTGGTAGGTGATGTATAAAATACTATTTAACAGATTGCACAGAATTTTTTTTTACTTTTTGGATAATTAAAATTTTCATTTTATACTTACTAAGAACACCTGCTAATATATATGCAAATTATGCCTATAGGCAAACCTCAGCTTAGCAACACAATGTTTCACAGTGCAATAACTAAACTGTACAAAAGAGCATAGGTTACAATAAAAGACACTTATTCTTTTTCTTCTTTTTGACTTGTAGCGCTGCCCTTGTGGCCGTTTCAAAAACTTCGCGGACGCCATCTTTCGTCTTTGCGGAACACTCTAAGTATGAAAAAGCATTAATCTTTTCGGCCATGGCACGACCTTCTTCGCTACGGACAGGTTCTTGCTTCATTTTTGCGAGCTCTCGCTTTGTCGCATCATCATTACGAAGATCCTTCTTGTTGCCTGCAAGAAGAGTAATTAAAGGCTAATCTGTGCCACTGAAATAAACCTGACAGCTTAAAGTTAACCCAGGTAATAAATATCTGATTAAATGTCAAAAGACTATTGTTACTAATACCTTGTTGTTTAAAATGGTAATTTACATTTTTTACCATCTTCAGCTGATAAGTGTTTACTTACTCTTAACAACCAATGTTGTCATAATGTATGCTATTTAAGTGGCAGCGGAAAAATGTCTGTCAAAACAGGAGGGTATTTATTGGCTTTCTAATCAGGCTTTTCTATATAATATAGCAGAGACTTTGAATACTGCAGAAATCTGCAGGTTTTTCAACAGCAATTATCATAAATAAACCACTGACCTACTAATATTATAGGCACACTCGGACAGAAGTGCTTTACTTCTGGGGTCCATTTTTCTGGGATGTTTTCTAAGCTATCTGGTGAATCTATAGAAAAGCACATCAATATGACGTCTGTGTCTGGATAAGATAGAGGACGTAGTCGATCATAGTCCTCTTGTCCTGCTGTGTCCCATAATGCCAACTCAACCTACAATAATTAGAGTTAATGCAAACCATAACAGGGTGAAAACAATTTTGTGCAGCTTTAATTACATGTGACACACAATATTGTCAAAGAACAATTAGTTTACGACAAGTATTGTTTAATGACATGATACTCAATAAATTTACTAAATAATCTGGAATGTTCTATCAAGAACCTTTTTCAGATAAGTTTTTAATTGAAGGCTTACTCAGACCTATAAAGAGGTCTATCTTGCCATGATCTTGTTCTCACTGTTGCTCAAGTACGTCCATTTGTAGCAAGATCTTATATTGAGACGTCACAAAAGTATTTTAGTGTTGAATATTTCCATTTTATTTTAATTTGCCTTTTAATTCTTTTACTAAACGTGTAAGTCAATCACTAAACGGCCACCATTGACTTAATATTGAAAATTTAATCAAAAAGATGAATCAATCTATCAAAGCAAAACATCAACATCAAAGAATGTGCATTCAAAGTCAAACGCATAGGTATAAGAGCTGAAATAAATTCCCCAAAAATTTAAATGTTTAACTGATGCTTAAGTGGACAAGCTAATATTATACATGAATGTTATTCGGGATTGCTACAAACAATGATCAGAATATGGTATGAATTTGTGAAATAACTTCGTGGTATGCAAATCTTGCCTTAAGCTTGCATTTATAGGTTTAGCCTGATGAGTGAGTTAGTATCTTCAAATTAACAACAAGCCCTGTTACCTGGCAGGCTAATATTATTCTGTGATGTGCGTATGAAGGTTGGACATTTAGTACATTCCTCTGTAACATTTCCACTCAATTAGCTTAGGTAAAATTCAATAAAAATTGAACAAAACAGTTAAAATTAGAAAGTCACTATCAATATTGGTGAATTTTTTTCCAAGAAAAGTTTTTTAGTCTTTTGTATGTTTATCTATAATCAAAGTTAATGAAAATCATTCTAAAACTAGCATTCACAATAGAAAATCCTATTTGAAGAATTTGGTGTGTTCGGAAATTAATCACATCTCTTTGTAACTCTTCCAATAATTAAGCCGCTGATGCTTTTTTTGAGATTTTCCAGAAATTACAATAGGTAACAGTGATAGGACAGTTGCTGCTTTTAGTGGCACCACTAAATGAAATTTCAACTAGCAGTCAGTTCAGTAACTTCGTATACTTGGATGCTTGGAAGAAACAGGGTAATGTCAAAAGAATTCTTGCTGGCAGAGTTTTGAAACAAATATGATTCAAGCAGCACTTAAATTCACATAACAGGCTCAGCTTTAAACATTCTACAGAAAACGAAAATTTTATATAAAAAACTACAAATTTTTACACAGAAACACATTCTAACATTTGCTAGCTCACAGTTAACAATAATGGTTATTCCTAACTAAGAATTATTAACTATTTGCTAAGTGAGAAAAAAGAAGCCATTTGCCTACCTGTTTTCCATCAACTTCTATATCAGCAACATAATTTTCAAAGACGGTTGGGACATATACTTCAGGGAATTGATCTTTGCTAAACACTATAAGAAGGCAAGTCTTTCCACATGCACCATCACCAACAATCACGAGTTTCTTACGAATTGCTGCCATATGGCCAGATAAATCGTAGCTTACAAAACTGCACCTGAAAAATGAATTTATAAAAAGTGAAATAAGACAATCTGCATTGAAAAATTAGTATGCAGTCGAATGCACGATTTTATATATATCATAGCAATGCTGCGTCCTTGCTGCCAGAGGCTAGAAGCCACCATAGCAATTAGTGGCTCCTCTAGTCAGTTCATTCCCTAGTATTTTGGAGGCCAAGTAGTCCGGGTTCAATGCCAGGATGATGAAAACTTTATAAACACAGACAGAGATTTGTGAAATTAAACTGCCAGTAAACTTGTCCTGTGCACTTCATGCTGGTTGTGTCTACGGAACAGGTGCCGTGATGGTAAGAACACCTGTCCGTTTAACTGTTGAAGCCATTCCAATTTATACCTGGTAAGCAAACTGATATGCAATGGCTTTGTAATGGATCGAACCATCGCAATATAAGGGCAGGGTATGAAAATAAAGGACGTCTTGCCGTCGTTATAATACTTATAAGACCGACAATAAAAATAGTTCTGTTTCCGTCTAATCGCCCGGGTAACATTTTTTTATAGCACACCTGGCTGGGAATTTTATAATTTTTTTTTGTATGTTCATATACTTACTTGACACAATCATATAAAAGCGTATTTTTTAAATTTAAAACATTAAACGCAATAATCATCATAACATCGTTCTTTCGGGGAACGTATGACGCGTTCATGTTTTTCCAAGGCTATCTCGCAGCCAGGGTTGCCATTTTGTACGATCTCATTGTTTTGAGGGGTAAAAAGTACCGAATTTTCTGCCAAATCACATATTAATGGCCAAGTAGTGTTACCTCTTATAAAATAATTATCAGAACATACATGTTTATGAAGCAAAAAAGTGACTGACTACACAATAATCGACAATTGTACGATAATTTAGCAATGTGAAACTAAAAAACAAAGTGTGAAAAATTGTGCAATGAAAAAATTTTGTGCATTTTAAATATTCCAAGCTTCAGCTTTAAAAAAAATTTTGAAAAAGTTTCCTCCCTCCCTACTGACATCTTTTGAGCTCATGAGGTAAGATAGAAACAATTTTTTGTGGTCGGCCTGAATCATGACTACAAGATTTACATTTATAACTGAAACAAAGAATTAAACAGGAGAGCTTTACAGGGGGATGTACTGCAAAACAAACAATTTGGAAAGAATAAGCTATTTATAATACAAAAGCAACTGATTTCAGTTTTGCAGATCAGTTCCAAAACAATTAGCGATGACTATCTATGGCAACATAACCATCAATGGTTATGCGTAATCACCAATGACTCTGCGCCACATATCAGGAATTATGTCGTGGCAAAGTGGCTAAAATCACTTTTGAAGTGATCTCACTCAGAAAGTGAATCTTCGATGAAGATACAGTCTTTGTGTGCAATAATGCTGGGTGTTGACAAAAATAACTTGGCTGCACTACCCGGAGTGCAAATTTAGCAATTTCTTCTATCAGAAATGGGAACAGAAAGATAAAAAATTGTCTGTCCCAAAAAATTGTCGAACCACAGACTGCCTTCAGAGGTACCAGATCTTACTGCTGTAATAGTTTAGAGTAATGCTAAGTTTCGGAAATTCCAATACAAATACATTAAAAAATAATGAATACAAATTGATTGCTAATAGCTTCAATGATTAACTTCAAAATTATTACATAAGTAATTTCAAAGCAGTGATGATACACTCAAATTTGTTAAAAGTATCCTGATAAAATAAATAATATTAACAAAAATATTTCAAAAATTTTTTTGTTTGTGTTTTAGGATGCAAGATTTTCAAACCTGATCATAGTCTCACTCATTTTGTTCATTAGTTTGATGTACAGTCAAACCTCATTGTATTACCTTCCCCCTCCCTTTATAATGTCAACCTTGCTCAGCGCCTAAATTTTCACAAAACAAAATGTCTATATTTGCATAGATGTGTATGTATTAATGCACCTTGATACAACGCCAATTTTTTTGCAGTCCCAAAGTTGGCGGTATAGAGAGGTTTGACTGTACTTGCGTTTTATCATTACCAGCTGTGAGGAAATTGTAAATTTACTGTAAGTCGGTTTTGGTCCTTCATGAAAGTCAATTGTCTAAATATTACAGCAACAGTAAAATAAGTTTTGGCGAGCTGTTTGCTGCTGCAGCAAAAATTAGTAAATTAAGCTAATGTTGTCAGTTATGTATGAATGTGACATTTGATTTTGGTAAGTAAGTAGTATGTCAATTATGCACTACTGTTTTGCTTGCAAGTTAAAAATTTTAGGTTGCATATGGCCTACAAGAACTTGTATTACATAACGGTTAAACGAGAACTAGAACCTTGGAATTTCTATATGTAGTAGTAGTACTTGCACTCAAAAATAAGAAATAAATCTTAATCAAAATAGTTGAACAATGTTTACAAATGGTTAAGGACAATAAAATGAACAAATTGTTCTACATGTCTACATGTACTGTTGTCTATATGTCATGATTTATAAAATTAAGCTCGAGATTGTTCAAATTAAATGTATATGGAGATTTAAAGCTTCACAGTCATGCTCAAAGCTGTCAGCACTGAAGATATGTTGCATTACTATCGTTCTTAAGTCAAATGTTGATTAAGTGTAATAATAATTTGTTACGTGTAAGAAAAGCTTTATGAAGAACTTTATTGAAGCTAGAAAGTGGTAAATATCTTTATTCGCTTTACAATCTTCTTTACAATGACATCAGGACCTAAATTTATCGACAGATGGTGCATTAACAGTATCAGCTGAGAGTGAGTTCCATGGAAGGGCCACAAAAAATGAGAACGGCTATATTCAATGAAGAGTTTGGAATCATGGCATCGTAGTTCTCTGCCTGGTCTTGAGAAGAAATCTTGTTTTTGTAAAACTGAAAGTCATAATTTTATAACAATTGACAAGATCAGCAGTGCATCGGCGTTGTTCCAAAGTGGACATCACCGCTGGATCTGCATCAAGGACTGCCTCATACATATCTGTCTTGAGTTTTCTCGAGTTTACTTACTAACTTTTGCAAAATGCTTCGTAAACTTTTTACATTTAAAAAATATTATTACACTTAATCAACACTTCACTTAAGAACGATGATGATACCGAGTGTTAGTAAAACAACAACCGTAAGATCGTTCATAAAACTGGCCCTGGGAGTCTCAAGTAGGCTGATCTGTTTGTTAGATACTGTGAATTAGTAAACCATAACCCGTACTAGGCCTGTAACAACAGATAATTTGCAAAATGAAAATAAATGCAGCAAATTTAAAAAAGAAACACGGATAATGTTTACCTTAAATCAAAACAAATGAATAAAAATTCATCTGAACTTCTGCGTTTACCTGTCTGAAGGCAGATTTCAGAGAAAATGTAACTGACAGGCAAACCAAACCACACCTATGAAGGATGAAGTTGAAAATCGCGTCATTCAGACCAGTTACTTTGATCAATGTCAATTTTACGGAATTTATTTACTGACTCTGTTTCAACAATCTTATTAACTTTATTTATTTAATACGTAATCTCTATTTAAAACAAAAATATTTAAATAAAAGCTATTTGCCAGAAAGTATAAAATGTGAAAGCAGTACATACTCAGGGAAAGTAGTACGTACATTCTGTTTCACAGAACAAATTATAGAGAGTGTATATACTGTTCTGCCGTCGGGTTCTTACCGCCCGGGTCTTAGCAATCACTCCTGGACGGTTTGAACCAGTGCTATCAGAAGAAGAGGAAAAGAAGGCGAGAGGCATCGATTCGAAATCGACATCCTCAAACAGAACTAATAAGACAAGCAACTGGGAGACATTCGCCAGCTCAAAACGAGTGGTATAAGGCCCAACCAAAAAAAACTTAGTTAGCCACTATTTTGTAAAAACTAGATTGCCACTGTTAGATAAAGTTCTCTTCCCATAACCGAAACATATAGCTGGCTAAACATGAAAAAGACAGAAATCATTATTTTCTTGTCAGGGTTTTTTTCCTAACAATGCTTTTGTGCATGGTATGCAGTAGTTATACTGAGACTGTTTTAAAACTAGGTTATTTTATTTGGTAAACTCACATGCAATTATTATGTTGACTATTATACTTTTTGATAGCTCAGTTTTGTTCATAAATTGGGTATAACTGTGCCTAGTTGTTGTAGTAATTATTGCTTACATTTGTTCCTTTTACTGTAATTAACACAAAATTATCTTTGGCTACTAATAAAAATCATAATAATTTTGATAAGTAGCAAAAGCTGCAGAATTTACTATGATTATAAAACCGTAAGTAACTCAGTAACATTGCTGATGAATATTTTTTATCAAAGTTCAGATTCCAGCACACCATGTCAGATTGTTAGCTTTTTATTCAGGTTTCATTCGACATAATATAGTAGTAGTGGGTTAAGAAGAGTACAGAAAAAGGGAAAAATAAAGGAGACGAATAAGAATGCGGTGCGTCGGGTTGGTGTGCACTCACTGCATTGCGATAAGCTGAAAATGGCAGCTTCTGAAAGTTTGGATAACGTTGACAGGGTCCGCTAGAATCTAAAGTTACTTTAATAAGAATCCAAAAATGGGTAATAGTGGAACACGCATGCTTCACAAAATATTTTACCCATATGGACGAAATAACGGTGCTGGTGAAACGGTAAACGAGTCTACGGAAAAGATGAAAATGGCTGTATCACCTTTTGTTTACACATTTATGGGGTAGGCAAAAAAGTCGAAGCTTGATATTGTCTGATGTATTAGTTTTAATTTGAGATAATAGTTGTTCTAAATCACAAGCACTGTAATTGTAATTTAGGGGATTTTTGCAATGGCGTATGATGCATTCTCACCTAGAAACCTACACAGTAGCAGTACCTAAAAATAATCACGACTGGAAATATACTATTAGTAGTTACCAAGTAGTTGTGAACACCTTGGGCAGTGATTCAGTATAAATCTGAGGGAGCTACCTAAACTACAAAAAAGCTTGCTTACTTATTGTAGGGTGACCATCTTGTGACCGTGTTTACCCTGTTACGCTTGGGATAGCCTGTTGGAGGGGAGAGCCATACTAGAGTCACTATTGAATGAGTCAGTGACTCAACGATGCAAAAAGTCAAACATTTATTAAAATTTATGTACTGACGCTTCATCCTGCTTGCTACAATACAAAAAACTGCTACACTGCATTGTAGTGTAGTGGTGAAATATGCTAAGTTGGCTGTTTTGGGTTTAATATCAATTGGCTGTATAAATAAACAAAAATTTTATGCTTTCGAACTGTATTTTAGGTACTTTTGGCAGCTTTCAATGGTTTGTACAGAATGAAACTTTCTCACCATCCTCCTGGTAGAGTTTCATCTGTCAGCCGGCGAACACTTGATAACGTCTCTCCAGGTGTCTCTGTCTTCATACGTCTTCTCCTCCTCCACATCCACCAGTCGGATTCCTCTCCTCCCGGGGACTGGGGGCCGTTGTTTCAGTTGTGTTCGCCATGAGTTACTTGAGCAAAAAGTACTTCAGTGACTTGCTAGGTCTATCCTGAAGGATTTGGTCCACAGCTCCTTATTTGAATATTCGGAGCACCCTGGCTCGTGAGCCAGGGGTCCCCCATCCGCCACCCGGGGGATGCGCCCGGTAGAGGTTTACTCCCCCCCGGGGTACATTTTAAATTGCATATGTAAAATCAGTCGTTCTGAATCATCAATGCAACTTTAACCAAATTTTACGACACTCTATGTACAGCTGCTCTGCAATACTAAGGGGTCTAAGAATGCTGTGCATTGTCGAAGAAGTAGTCAAGAAAATGATTGAAATTGTAAACTAACTTAAAGGAAAACTGTACCCAATGTTAAACTATAACTCAAAATATTAATATTTGGCATACTATCTTACAACAGCCTACTGCACTACAGTCCATGGCGTCTACAAAACTCCACAAAACAAGCTTTTAAGGTTTACGTGTTTCGCACTTTTAGAGCTGTTTGAGAGCACTACATAAATTATAATGAATCTCTCGTAGCTAAATGAATGTTAACTCCATTATTTGGTCTTGGCACAAAAACCATGTTGTGTATCTATTTCAAAATTATGTTAGCTTAATAAGTTTTGAAAACATCTGCAAATAGCTTCTGGAAAACAACCAGAAGCTGTAAGTATCACTTTTGTTATTTCCCGCAGTTTTTTGTGTTTTTTTAAATGAGTTTCTTGGTACAACATAAATTTGCTGACCAGTTAATATTTTACAAAAGACACAGTAAAACAGATTAAGATTTTAAGAATGTTTTGCCTTAATACAAAAACACTAGTAGGGACTATATTATCCTATTTATAATGTTTGGTGATTGTCATGGCAAAAAATGGAAGAAGGTTGTAAATATTTATTTTGTTTCAGGACAAGATATTATGATGAAGATGGTGACCTGGCTCATGAATTTTATATTGAAGTTGTACCTAAAGGAAAACGAAAGCGGCCATTTATGAGACGCATTCATGAAAATCTTAAACCCGAGGTAAATGATTAACAGCATATAAAGCAACAAGTTATAATGTGTGAGACCTGGACCCCAGTCAGTGAATTCAGCTAAATTCTGTTGTTTTTCTCTTTTTTATATATTATATTACATTACATTATATTATACAGTTTAGCTGGCTGCAAGTAGCAACCAAGCACATAGTAACTGAACCTAACACTAACGTTGCAGATTACAGTAAGATCAGAGCCAGCTGAAGATATCCTTGAATTGTGGACCAGTTTTTCAAGATGGTCAACTACCCGTTTAATAAGCAGGCCTTGTGCTGATTGAATATTTATCATATATGACGAATCAGCTGAATAACCTCGCCTTCTCCTTTTATTAGTCTTTGTCAAACTTGGGAGTTTCGGTTATGTTTATAGTCCTATGTTGCTATAATTATATTACATATTATGGGAGTTGTTGTCAAAGTTCATTGGATTTATAAGGAGTGAACTGAACTTTGGCAACTTAACACGTCACATTTGAAGTACAATTTTCTTGTACATATACACCCTTAATCCAGATGTAATTGAGTGTATGGAGTCCATCTTTGTAGAAGTCAGTGACATCTTGAGCTGGAGGGCTTTCAACTTTCTTATACAACTTTTTCATATTTTTAGACCTGTAGATAAAGTTTTTTGATCATTTAGCTATACGCTAAACTGCATGTAAGTTTAGTGAGAATTGCATAGCTTATTTTCTCATACTTTAGGCCATAAACCTTATCATATCATCTAAAATTGTGTTTGTTTTTGATGCATTTTATAGGGTGAGGTAAAATACCGCTATCCCAGAATTCACGTGGAGGTGCCTGTGGTTATTTACAGTGATGTTTGCTGATGATTTCAACAAGCAAGATTGTCATCTATGGGTTTCCATTTCCAGGGATACGCACACAGCTCCATGCCACTGATATCACTGTGCATTAGGAAGCATTGTTATATCAGAATGCTACATAGGGCATACTATTGAAAATATTGCATTCCGCTTGCCGGTTGCTTAGAATTAGGTGTGATTTTCTAGTCAAGTTTAAAGCCACAAGGACTGTTAAATTATATTGCATTTAGTAAAAGCTGCAGTTACTACCCTGTTAGTCGAAACATTTTGTCTGTGCTGTTATGTTTTAGTTCCTCTTTCGAATACAATCCGTTGTCGTAGCAACAATGTTTTTGCAACTTTAACAAATTTTTCGTAGCTACAACCTAAAGACTTCCATGCACCAGCTATAAACTTCCTCTGGGCACTGAAGTTAACTCAACAGAAAGAAGTAAACAAGTTCTGGTGTTAAATGTATAGTAGAACCCTATTGGGCCATCAGTCTCGCATATCTTACTGAAGTGATAATAGTGGGTGTGATATTGTTTTAGTTGTACTGTGACAGAAAAAGGCATAGAAAGCTAATGTCAATTTTACAGTTGCTACTTTTAAAGTGTGAGATAGTGCAAGTAGTTTCTGTAGCTTTTAGACATATGAAATACTCAAAAATTTCAGGCGATGATATCCAGACTTTCTTAAGGGTAACACTATTTCTTAGGCTGTCTTTTGGATCTTTCAATTTGCATTGATGCAGTGATTGTATAGAACAAAAGTACAAGAGTTATATTTATGATATGTGCATATATTGTACAAATACATTAAGATGGGTTTTTAATCCAAATTGCAAGCAAACAGGAAATTTTGAAGTGTGCCGTGTACTGTACTGTTTAGAAATTTTGAAAATTGTCGGTATATATATTGATTACCTGTTGCTATGTTATCTTAAAAAATGATGACTGGCTTGTTAGAATAAGAACAAAAATTAATTTTTCAAGTTATTCAGAACTTATCCTTGGTCCAAATTTATTCTATTAAGTAGTCTAATTATTATAAATCACTTCAGCTGTTACGTGTTTGTGCTATATGTTCTCTAATACCTCTGTCATGTTTTTATAATAATGTTTTTATTTATTGAAGAAAGCCACAAGTAAAATGTACAGTTTGTACATTGGTAGCAATGGCAGTCATAATTATTAATATTGTTGATGATAGTGTACATACTGTTGCCTGTAAATTGTGTTTGCTATTTATAAATTTGAGTTTGTATATAAACTTTTATGAGGAAGTTATGATTTATTAGATTGAATGTGATGTCTTCAAATATGTTTTGTCAATAATAAATGAAAAAAGTTAATGAAAAAGTTTGCACACCGTATTTGGACTTGTAGTGAATGTGATGTCTTCAAATATGTTTTGTCAATAATAAATGAAAAAAGTTAATGAAAAGGTTTGCACACCGTATTTGGACTTGTAGTGACGTTGTGAATGTAGCTTTACTTATTTGACATCGGTCTGCAGAAAAATGATGATTAAATTTGCGGATGAAGCTTTCTTAATGTACAGTATTTCAGCAAACAGTTATACGAACACTGTAGTTTACAATGCAGGGAAAAGAAATCCAAGATTGAACAGGTCAAAATTTCTAAGTCAAACAAGTTTCTTGTTTAACCAAAAAAACAAATAATCACAAGATTAGTTTTATGGCACACAGAAGGCGTCTCTTGCAAAACTTTTTTGAATAATTTTTTAGCATGTGAGGGTACTGTAATTTAACTAAAAATTTCATTTTCCTACTTGATGTCTCTAGCCTATTTTGAGCATGTTATACAAATATGAAAAAACATTTAATCACAGACGTTAATCTGTTTTTTTATGGTCATTTAAAAAAAGACCAACAGCTTAAAAATGTTATCAAGTATTGCTATAACGTAGCGAGTTGCTGCATTACTGAAACGTTTTTGTAAAATGACTGCTCGTAAAATATGTATGGACTAATTGATAATGGAGTTGAATAAGATTATTTCGTAACGCATCCCTTTGTTTTTAACTACAAAAATTTCTAATTGTTTGTTATATAATACATACCTTATGGTGTTGATAATTACTTATAGTTACTGTTAATTCTTGACTTTACTCGGTTTATCTTTCATCGCAGCTTATGTAATATAACTGAATGTGCAACATACAAATTGTGCCATCCAGTTTAATAGTTTATCGGATTCTCTCAAAATTTAATCTTTTTCTTTTGTGTTTCTTCTCCCGAGGGGTTATCACAAAGCTTTGCTATTATTGATAAGTTCTCCGCCAAACTAATTACAAAGCCAAGGGCAAAACAGAAAGCTACTAATAAGATTGCTTTGTAAAGCGCTGTCTGGCGCTCATTTTAAATGCTAGAGGACTTGTTTCCATAACTAAAAACTGATGCATTCGAAATTGCGCAGATCCCGATATTTTAGTTTATAAAAAGTGTCGATCGGTTTGAGAACTAAATAAAAGCTATCTATCAACCTCGGTGCATTTATGTTGTACGGTTGTGTGATTATTCGCAAATTATATTTTTATTTCTTGTTCAAAAATTATACATTTTTGTTGTACATTTTTTTACAAAAAAAAACTAGTTTCCATACACAGTAGGAAATTTCGGGTGGTTTCACTGTTAAATTTTATTAATAAAGATGCAGCAAGAAAGCACACTGAAATGATGCATAGGTTTCCAAGACTTTCTTGGAGATGCACTACACAATGAATCTAAATAATACTAATGCTATTGGTGTTTGTAATATGTCGTTACTGTTACTATTGCTGTCGCTGCTGCTGCTGCTATTTCTAATACTGTTTGTTATTGTTGTTGCGGTCACTTTGCTGTTATTGTTCCTGTTCTGATGTTGTTACCGTTGTTAGTCTAGTTAAAATAATCTGCACTTTTACATTGTTCTGAGTATGCGTGAATGTAATAGCTGCTCCACAACCGACCTGAGTATTGCTAGAGTATGATTAAGTTGGACGGAATGCTAGTCATCCAAATGTTTACCCAATTTAGTGCTATTAGCTCCTGTTCCCTAACTCAATAAGCAGTCATCGTGAACACTGATTGTCACCAGCGCCTTTTCCTGACAGATTCATGGCAGATGAAGGTCGAGATCGCTGGAAAGTGGAACGCTGGGCTCGGATTCATGTATCACACTTATGACAGTTTCGTTGTCTTAAGTGGGGTCTAGGCACGCGGAATATTTGTATCCAATCTAATGTTCTGCTTAATCACACCCTAGTCGCGACTAGGAAACTTCTGTTTGTGTGTTATATAGCGATTTCATTTTGATGTAGTGAGATAAATAAATAAGTAGTCAGATAGATAAACAAGGCTACCAGTTTAAGGTCGTTTAACAACTTAATTATATCTTAGTATGGCGAAATTTGTAAATGTTTTCATTGTGCATATAATTATGTCACTGAATTACAGCTAATATTACGGTTATTTCTCAATAGCACATTAAATATATTGGTGTCACTTTTTCGCTTTCGAGTCATTACAGTTTTTATTTAATTGTGTATTTTAAAAGTATGATTTTACACTGTTTGTGTCGATTATAGCAACTTTGGCTAATGTTTTAAACATCGACAACAAATAAAGTGTCTCATCTCGTCTTTTCCCGTCTCGTCTCGTCTCATCTCATCAGATAGCAAAATGTTTCGTCTATTTCTCTCAAACAATATCCAAACGCGAAGATATCTGGGTTTGCCTAGTGACTTAACTTAAATAACACTTAGCCTCGTCAGAAATTGGTTGTGTCTGCCAGAAAAAGTGCTCTTGCTCGGTTCCAATTGATACAGTGGGCGCAGCTATTTACCATGTTGAAGTATCCGGATATGCCTCTTACCTAAAAGACACTTTTTCTAGTGCAGTGTCTCGCGTTATCGTTTATAATTAGATAACAAACGTTCTCGGTGCAAATACCTGAATTGAACACGATCTTCCTTCTGAATCTGAATCTGGCTTTTAAATGTAGCAGTGTTTGCAGTAACGTGACACAAAAAATTGCTATGTATTCACTTGATAATGCTCTAAATAAAAAACCGTTTTCATAGGGAAACTAACAAAAGTTGTTGAGCCAAACTCAAAACTACAGAACAATGTGGATGTGTCTAATAGAGTAATTCGATCGTTTTTTATTTTTTCAATTCCAAAAAAGAAGCACGTGGCTTACTGAAAATGTAACCCGTAAGGATGTAGGGTACAAGTAATTTACAAAGGGAAAACGCGCGTTATTATTTTATGAGACTGCTGGATATAGAAGTCTTGAAACATAGAACGCGCAATTTTCACTTTCTAAGCAAATTGATAATGACGATCAAGCAAAGTAAACCAACTGCAGCAACAGTAACAGACAGTAATGGTTGTAACAGCAGCTAGAGCCGACCTGCTAGCAGAGGCATTCACTGAACATCTGGACAAGAACTGTCTTGACCACTCGACGAATAAATTTTCAACTTATAAGCTGCAAAGATCAAGGAAAGGTGTTCGCTGGAATGATTAGTTTGTTTACTAAAATGCAGTACTAGTTAAGGTGTACGTACATGCATCCAGGGTGTAAGGCGAGTACAACTAACCCGGCGAGCTATGGCAAAGAAAACAAAATGTCGCTCATTACCGATGATTTTATTTTACATGTAATAAAGTCTTGTTATACTCGACGCTGCCGCCGTTGTCATCGTTGTCATTATTATCAGCATCATCATCACCATTATCCTATTTACAAAAAATTAGTAAAATGGATTACTAAAAGTGCCTATAATAGCCTAACATCAGCAACAGTAACAATAACAACAATAACAAGACCAGCAATAGCACCTCTAACTATTACTATGAGAAATTTTTCGTAATTTTTGAAATACTTCTACAGGTTACTGAATCAGGCTGCATTGACCTTTGCCAATTTATAGTTGTGCCTTTTGTAAGTTGTAACTTGTAGAAGAAACAAAACGTACGTTAGTAGACCACAATAACGATGGCGTAAAGTAATGCATTGGTAAAGTTAGCACAGAATTAAAGTATATGTTAACTCTTTATATTCTTCCAATTTCACCAGCAATAGTACCTGTTCGTGACTCCAAGTTAATTTATTAACCACGTGGAAGTTACTTACGATATGTTTTATATTTGTATGAGTAATTATTCTTCTATATGTTTTCTACCAGCTAATTTATGCAGAATTAATTGTGATGAGGCCATGTGACTTCTTTGTTTGTTTTGCTTTGTTGACAAAAATGATAACTGTTACAATTAGTCATAATTGATAAGTTACGAAGTAACCATTTCGTCAATATTTGCTTTTAGAAAATGCACACACTTGTTATGTATGCATGCGATGCTGTAATAATTGTTTACTTTTTTTAAATTAGTTTTACAGGTCATATGTAGTTGAGTCGGCTCACTGATCTTTCCATTTACCTTTTTGCTGTTTGTGAGTTGTAACTTGTAACTTGCAGAACAAAAACTATTATGCCATCGAAATAGACCGCGATAACAATGGCGTAAAATATTGCAATGGTAAAGTTGATGCGCAATTAAATGATGTTAACTCTTTCTTAACTTCCATTTTTAGTTACTGCTTGCGAATAATTCTACAAAGCCGTTAATTTCGTCGTGATTCCAATATTGTCGTTTAGGTAATACAACACGTTGCTCATTTACTCATTTTGAGGCAAAGAATACGTACCTAAATTTTCACTTAAATCTGGATTCCATGGTAACGCAAACGCATATCTATAATCTGTTAACAACACAGATATATTACCATTATTTCGAGAGAGGTAAGCAGTAAGTAGAACGTTCGCCTGTTATTGCTGTCATTCAGGAGCAAAAAGCAAAGAGACTATATAGAATGTTCGCGCATTGTTGATCGTTTGTGGATAAGTGTATGTCATTTCACGCAGTTCCACGTTAAACAAAATGTTTCTGTTGTTGTTGTTGTTGTCTTGTGGCACGGTGGGGGTGGTGTAGGCAGTGTGGAGTGGGCGGTGTGGGTTAATTATTTTAATTTGTGACAGTACAAGATAACACTATTGCAGAAAAATTATTTAATGATTTAAAGGAACCGATGAAAGGGCATCAATTAAAACATGGCATTTTACTAGAAATAGTAGTTTTTACAAATGCTATTTTACATGCAAATAAAATTTACGTGTGTGCGGGTACGTGTGCGACAGAAAGTAACCAAATGTTTCATATTCCGGGCTAGTTCTTTTATATTTTTATTTTGACACGAATAAATGTATTACGTATTGGCGATAGTTCGTTAACATTTCGGACGTACGCCTTTCAGACGGTGCGACCCAGATAATATGGAAAGCGACTTATGAGCGGTGGTCCACGTCTTGCATACTGGTTATAAAAACGCCCTATAAAGGCTTAAAACTCATGTACATGTACATTTTATTACAGGCTATGTACATAACGTAAATCGGAGACAGCGTGAACTACAAGTGTTTTTCAAGCCTGATTCTTTTATTTTGGAATTTTGGCGTTATTCACTTGTCAAGTCTGTAAAATGGTCTATTTCGCCGTGATGCCGGTCTAGATTTCGCTGTTGTTCACGTCATCAGTTTTTCATCAAATTTTATGTTGTGACGTCATGACACTCTGCATTCTACCTTTTTGTGATAAAACGGATTTTATGGCATCGATATAAAGGGCGTTCTAGATGGCGACTCAGGCAGTTAGGCAGAAAAAACGAGCAACAAGCGAGTAAGCCAATGCTCTGCCTTCCGGGCTAGTTAATAATTGTTTCAATTCTTAGTCATTAAAAATAACTTCGAGAATATAGACCAATGCTGTCTGTACCTAATATGTCTTCCTAAGAACTTACACAGATTTCGAAATAATATAATATAAGACTTTTTAGCTCTCACACACGTATAATGAAAAAGTGTAGACTGTGGCCTTCTAACGCTTTGTATAGTTTGACAAAGGAAACCTCCCACTATCAGAATAATTGAATCGAAGTTTTATTGCAGAATAAACATTGACACAAGAAAAAAACAAATCACAGCACTATAAAACTACAAGATGAAACATCAGAAGCTATGTATAAACACATACGCAGAAACAATATCATTCCTGTGAGTGCAGGATTCCCTCCAAATAATTGGAATAATTACCGGAAACAAAATTACTAACGCAATTCATATAGACCAATTATTCGTAAAGATAGGACGACTTGATTCTTTGACTAACAGGCTAGAAGTATTGCAGTAATATCCATCATACCCATACGTCAATTATCGTTGAAGAAACGCAACGAAAGAAGCTGAATGTTAACAAAAAACGCTAGTAAATGATGCGCTCTGTTTAATGAGGGCGAAAGAAACTAGCTTTGAAAGCGCTGCCAGGCTATTCTCAAAACTAGGTCACCTTTCAATATTAATAGTTAGACACTACCAATATCTCTACCAATGCCTAACTTGATATAATGGCTACATTCTTTATAATACGAGTATTCAGTAAACAGTTTTCTTTTTGACTGGTTAGAGACAGACAAATGAACAGACAGACTGATAAAAATTATGACTTCTTACTGTACTAACTATTGCATTGCTTTTATAGTTTAGTTTTGCTACTTGAAATACACATTGAAATACAAGTGACAGCGCATTAACACATTAGACTACCATGCACCTAATGACTAGCAACAGAAGTTCAGACTAGCTCAGAAATTATGCGCCTTTTTCCTTACTCGTCTTCCACCTGACTTGCGTTGGCGTTCTGCGCATGCGCGCATGAGGGGCTTCGCCTACTCGGTCCGTCCAGAGTACGCAAAATAGTTTTGGTTTCTTCAGCATTTGATTAATTTTCCATCTCTGCTGTGCTCGCTGCTTATCTCTTGACAGACAGGCTACAGAGACATTAGTAATTACACCGCCAAAGAATATTATAGTAAAAGATACATGAGGACCTTTTTCGCTTATCAATAGCTTCAAAGAATAGGTGGGTATACTTAAATGAAGCGCATGATAATTAACCTTATTAGAATATTATTTGTATTACTGTAATTGTTCTTGAGTGTGTATTAGCAAGACTTTGGCTAATTAAATATTTATATGCCGTCTTTAAAAATGCTAATAATAATGACAGTCAGATAAAAGTAAATTTTGGTGAATGATTTATTTGTTTTCAAATGATTAATTAATCAAATACGTAATAATTATGAAGATACATCCTACATGTTTACTGCACAAGATTGTCTACAAATTTATGAGGACGTTTTCAAATGTAGTTATGAAGTCGTTATAACCTTCGTATTTTTAAGCGACCAACTTCGAGCTCTACACTGTTTGTATAGACCAAAAATTTGCTTTAGAAATATAAATCATTAATAAAACTTACTTTCTTAAGAGTTGGTTCAAAATGTAAGCGCTGAAGATGTTGATACACTATCTACTTTGACTGTCTAACTAACTGATAAAATCGTGCGATTTTCGTGATCAAGCGTCAATTGTTTTTAAAGAGCCGAGATGCGGCCGAGAGTGGTGTCATGAAAGTCGGAACAGAGAACAACATTTGTAATTTTTTTTAGACACGTAAACCTCGTAATTAGATCATCTACATTTCGTGCTTGTAAATGTGCTGCTGTGCATGTATTGTATTTCTTAGAAGCAAGCCTCCTGACGGTTGTCCACCCATACTGCCTGGTATATAACAGTAGCAACAACACCAGGCGTGATGTTGTTTAAGTTGCAGTCAAGTGTATGACCATGCGTTTACTAAAACGGTCACGTTTTTTTATCCACGAGCAGCGCCGATTTAAAAGAAATATAGGCCAATTTTTTAATATTTTGATTGTAGTTTATGTTAGTTAAGCATCGAGTTTTCTTATGCTTCCATTTTAAAGAAAGGGACAAATTATTAGCATTTTGGGTTTAACTTACAACTAGAAGTGTGTACAACAATCAAGTTAATTTATACAACCGCTATATAGAAATTTTCAGGCGTGGTGGTAACCGCCATTGACTTGAAAATTGACGTAACTGGCGGACTTCGCGATTTTTCGTAAGCGCATCGTGGCTTTCCGTAAGCATGCTGCAGGTTACCAAATCTTTGTGTTTACGTTATGTTTATGTTACATCTTACGAAATTACCTGTCTATTATTTGTAAGAATTGAGTACTCTTTTGATGGAAATTGACAGTGTACGCTGCTTGACGAACGACGTCATTGGTGGAAAAATGTAGATTCAGAATGGGAGTGCCCAAGCGTGAAATAACCCCCCACACACGCACACACTTTGAAGTGATTTTACTAATTACACAAGACGCTTATCACACTTTTATTACTAAATCCTTCCAAAATTTTTCGCGAACATTGAAATAAGCCTAACTTCCCAGAAAACTTGGTCTTTGCTAAATTCACGTTAAGTCGCAAACACAGAAGGACTAGGTCGTGAAACACGCAGCAACCAGGGGTAGGCGCTCAGGCAATTGATAACTTGAGTGCCACTGGTAACTCCAAAACAATTGTACATAGAGTTACGAAACTTGTAGGGTCGCAAATGACTAAACCGCACTGAACCAGGCGTATTCAAGTGATAAACATTGTCATTCACGCGGATCTGTTTTACATTTACGTTATGTATCGAGTATCGTCTTGCTTGCGAATTTAAATTTGCGGCCTTGTTTTGAGTAGGCAAGTTTTTGTCGGCAGGTTTGTCCTACCATTTTAGTAACCAATCAACATAACTATGAAAGTCATGTGCATGATATAATCTAATAAGTAAAATTAATATTAAAATTAATTATTCATTAATAAAATATGCAAAGAATTAGGTGAATGTGTGCTAACGGTTCATTTCAGTCACATTACTTTAGATACATTTTTGTTCTTTAATCTTAATTTCCCGTCACATAAGATTAGTTTATCACCATAAGCTTCGGTCTTTGGCGTTCAAGTTTTATTACAAATTATAAATATTATTTACCACTAGAATAAAAACTTACCACTAATAAATTATTCACAAATAGATAAATTTTTGCTGAAAGGGTTCATTATTTACTGTACGTTTACCAGTAAGCTCATCAATAGTTAAAATATTCTCTGAGTTATGTTTGTGCAATTTTGACTACCCAGCTGTGGAATTGTGTTCCTTTTATATGATGTATATAGATAGAGTGCGAATTTCTTCATTATACATTTATTTGCAATGCAATATCGGAGATAGCTTTGTAGAACGTGCAGAATTTTGCTTGAAATTCTTATAAAACTTATCAAAAGACTCACAGCAGAAACTTGTCGATCTATAGATATCTGTAAACTAACCGTACACAAAGCGAAATACATCAAAAATATTGTGGCTACAAGGTAGAATGTGTGGAATATGGATCAGCAGCTTGCAGGAATTAATTTCAGTTTTTATACTGCGACTATTTAGACCATGTAATTTTCTCAAGTTCTTTGTGACAGGTTTTTCCGTCTTCGCAAACTAATTTGGATCAAAAATTAAAAAGCAGCGCTCCTTTTGAACAAATTATTAACACGCGATTACTGGCGTGTTATTAAAGATTCCTAGTCTAATTAAGCGGATTCTCGAGTTTTTTAGCGAATAGCATTTGAAATTTCTTGGGAAGTGGCATTCACGTTATGCGCGGAATAGTTTTTACTGATGTGTTAATAAAGAGCTGGATTATTAACTCAAAGTTATAATGCGGAAATGTGTCTATAGTTTTATGGATTGAGTATTAAACTTCTGCTACTAACATTTCTTTTATTACTTTGATGTTTTTGTATACGCTCAAGGATCTTTGCCCTTTCGGAAATAATATTTAATATATTTTCAGTATAGTATTTTTTAAATAATGTTTTAATTAGTTAATCTTTCTGTCTGTAAAATTAGTTTTATCCGACACGGACGGATTTTTCCACACGTCTTTCCTTTAGGTCAAATTTGTTTTTTAAAGTAGCTGTAGGCTTTATTCCATTATTATTATTATCATCATCATCATCATCATCTCATCATCATCATCATCATCATCATCATCATCATCATCATCATCATCATCATTTTTATTGTCGTTGTTGTCGCCATCATCATCATCATTATCATCATCATCATCACCACTATTATTATTGTCGCCGCGTGTAGCGACCACTTGACTTTTTATCGCTAGAGGGAGCTACACGTCACAAGTTCAAACATCTCATCATTTTAGTGCACAAGCAGCAAATAAGACCTTGTTTTTAATGGATTGCACCACGCACAGACGAGCGATTACTTCTCTTTGTTATTAATTATCGTGTCAGTTGGCTTCGAGTCATTATCGGTTATTTCATTAATTTTTAGGCTTTTTTGCTGCTTAGTTGTCGGTTTAGAATTGGTGGTTTATGAAAGTGCAAAGGCCTGTAATAAAATTTTGTTGCGAAGTTACCAGTTAGAGTAAGATAACCATTAGTTAGTGATGACTCGCATAGATTTTTTTCTTTTATCCGTAATGTGTATTGGTGTGTTTTATGTATTATTGCATTATATGGCTTTACTATCTCTCATAACTCTAAATTAGTGGCTTATTTGATCTTTTCCAAACTATTTTGGTTGATAATTGTTAGTTAATATGTTTTACTAAATTATATGTGTAGTTGACTAAATACATAACTTTTTTATTTTTTTTGGATATTTCGATAATATCTTTGAATTATTGAGCTGCAAATTGTTAATGCTGTTTTTTGGCCTTCGTCAACTTTGCGAACGCAAAATCCCATACAGCTTCCCTGACAGCTTTTCATGACGAGTCGTTCTCTGTTTTATTTTCGATTCTGTTTTCTAGTTTTATGCTTAAGCGGCGTAAACGTGATTTGTCTGCAAGTTTTCTGTGATTCAACCAAGGTTCGTGACTTAGTAGCCCTTCAAGCTAATCCCGAGCTCAATTTGTTTAGCGCTTTGTTAATTCACTCTGCACTAATCCGTGGTGCAATAACTTGTCATCATTGCGTTGATGGGCTGTTAGAAAATACGAATAGATTGCCAACACTAATTGAACTCAACACTGGGTGGCTTAATGCAGCTTTTCTAAAATTTGATTACTGCCAAGCTGAAAAACAGTGACAATGTAGCATCAGATTATATTCGACTAGGTGCAGACATAAATTGTACAGCTTCACAGAACTTTTAAATTAAAACTAAGCATATCTGTAAAAAACTGAGATGTACTATTTTCTTCCCGGCAGGGTTATTGATAGGAATTGAGGGTTAAACGGATAACGTATTTTCTCTGTAACCCATTGCAGAAACATCGAAGTTGCACACATTAATGCCTCTATCTGCAGACTAGATAAACAATGAATTTAGAATACATATTGATATTATAATATATAGTTCGTGAGCCAGACAACTATTGTGGATTGATAGATCAATTCTTGTAATAATTATTATCTAGAAACTGTAGACTGCAAAAATACGTACTAAAATATACAACTACAAAAACGCATCCATACAAAATATATACACGTATGTAGGTAAAAATGGCGCAGGTCAAAAATGGCACAAACGGGAAAGTAGCAAAAAGTGGCGCAAAAATTATTATGATACAAATAATTGCTGTAATAAAACTAGAATGCGCTTGGTAGGAAGCAGAACTCTGCCAAACCCGAACAGTCCTAAATTTATTCGTCTGATTCGTTTGACTGGAAAAAGCGTAAAACAAGCAAACATACAAAAATATACCCGTATTAGTATTTATATAATTATCTTTCATAGCAAACCTAAACCTAAACTCGTAATTTACAAGTCTGCAATTTTTTTATTTTTTCCTGTGTCACTTTTGCCTGTGTCATATTTACAAATTAGAGGAAGCTTGAATGTTAGAATTAAGTTGTTTAATACTTGTGAGCGCTGATCGAGAAAAAATCTGTTTAACTGAGCACAAAAATTCATTATAACGGATATTTTAAATTAATTTTCTAGTCCATAAGAGTGAATGGAGCTTTAAAGAGTACATTACTGACAGAATTAATTGCAACGCGTCAAAATTTTCGAAAACTTATTTTTTTCGTTTGTTTATTTCTTTAAGCAAAAAGGCAAAAAGCAAGAAAAAACGTCACACATGTCAAGATGTCAAGTTATTGTCTTGTTTAAAGTGGAAAAGCAACTCTACATGCGTGTGTTGAAGAGAGCTTGGTAATACAAGGCAACGTCAAGGTCATTCTTAATTGAAGCACTATTTAACACCTTGTTAATTAACTCGTGGAGACGCAGGTACTTCTTTAATGAGGTCTTGTTAGGTAGGGTTATTCGGGGGTCATTCCCTGCATGAACATGAAAGCGGTTTTAAAAATCAGAGTTGAAAATACATACAATCTGTCCTCAAACTTCATTTTTCTTATTCTCTGTTTTCCTCGAGCATTAAAGCGGCCATTGAAAGGCCAACTGTTTTCCATTTTACTGCGCTGACGAATTTTATGATCCTTCAAGTGTTCAAAGCAGCGCGTAAATTAAAACGTGCGATTTAAAAAGCTCAGTAAAATAAAGGTAATTGCTGACTAAATGATTGCAAAAAATCTGATCGGATTACATATATAAACTTAATCTAATTGGCAAATTAGAGCTGATAACGTGGTAACTACCCAAAGTTTGCACTTGTATCATAAAGTCATTCTCAGATTTCATTTCACCTTCAAAGTAATTATGATATTAATGCAACTTAGGAGAAATTATGTTTATTTTGGTTCGTCTTAGCAACCTGCAAAAATTATATATTAAACATTTCCAAAACGTTTTGTTTGGTGTTTAAGAAAAGTAGAGAAATTGCACAAACAGCATTAAGCAATCTCAAATCATAGTGTGAACCATTTATACCACACTGCCACACAGTAAGAGTGGCTTTGCTACATTTTTTAGAGTGGAAAAACTGCAACGATTGACTGCACCAACAGGTTGACCTGGCGACTTCATTCAATGTGACGTATTTAACTAAACGTCAACGTTATTGTAGTTTTAAGATTTGACAAGACGATACGTTCCTTAGGCTAGCAAGGCAAAAGTAACACAATTCACTTTGCATATGCCGCGATAGATTTTTAGAATTAGTATATTACTAGTTTTATTTTATTCCCGTAGATTGCAATCTGGTTAATTTCAGTAATTTTAACTTCTTAATATTTTATGTCTTCCATCGACATACAATGTTTTTTTATAACGTAGCTATTATTATTCGTTCGTAACCTTAGGTTCGTTTTTTGATATGAGTATAGTTATATCATTCCTTACAATGACGTGTCGTTTTCACAGCATAGTTATATCGCTTTAAAATTCAACTTGCTGCGTCCTTCTTGCGATATGTTATGTACGTACACAAAAATGTTTAAAGAATATTACTGTATGTCGAAGAAAATTAAACTATATAGCAATTAGTTCAAATGACATGAAACTTTATTTTGTTCTTTCTTTGTTTTTGTTTTGCTTTATACGGTGCCAGGCAGTTTTAAACTTCTCTTGGTCAGTTACTAAACTTCTCAAAGAATTTTTTGATCGGCGATCACTTAACTGCTTTAAAGCTGACACCAAGGTCAACTCCAGCGCGTTTAGTTGCAGTTTGACGGACGAGTAAAGCAAGCTAGGAGCATCAGTGATTTAGAGAGCTGAACTTATTTATTATGTATTTATTGAAAGTTAGCCAGCAATCTAGTACACGTTTGTTTTATGCCCTATGTGTAGAGTAGCGAATACTATACACTTACGCATGCGCTTATTAAACTACGTTCAGAATCCAGTGAAGCATCTTAAAAGGCGGAATGGTTGTGGGTCGATGGAAGCGAATTCAGCTCTTAATTCATAGAGTCCGTATTGACCAAGAGCGGCTCTCATGTAAGCATAATAACATAGGCGACTGCTTAAAAGCACGTGAAAAGTTAGCAATTACATTCTCAATCAATAAGATTAATTGTGTTAATTGCGCTATTCAGGTAAATTAAATGAGCTCACATTTGCCCATGGTACACAACAGTTGACGCACATCTTTTCGTCCCACTTAGTTCCAACTTTGGGCACACAAAGTGCTCCAGACAGAATTCTGGTAGCTTTAAAAAAGATAAATAATGAATCTGTTTGAATTTATGTTTTTAAATTCGCCACAAGATGATAAAGCTATGAAAATTAATGCTAGATTGGTCCATAAAATATTTGAATTCTATTGCAGTCTTGATATCATTTGGTGAAGTATTACGTTATGTTTTCGTCTCTAGAATATACAGTTTTTGTATCGCTGTTTTGTTCTACGGCCACTAAACAATAATATAATTAATGTTTGTTCTTCCTTTAATGACAATTTATGTGAGGATTTCAAAATCTTTTAACACACTAAAGTTTCGAAATCATACAAACATGCACATGGTTTTCGCTAGACTACTAGAATGAAACACTAGTAACTACCCTAACTAGGGACCCGATTTACCATTGAGTTGAAAAGAATATTCGTAGAACGATCTTACGCAAGAACATTTTATTTATCGTGCTTTCTATTGTGAAATTTTGAGAAACATTTTGCAGACGTTTGTTATTTTTCAAAATCTTTAAAAAAGCTCGAAGAATCCACTTAATTCTGCGGTCCTTCGTAAGAACGATTTTATGAAAAAATCATTCGTGAAATCGTGGACACCGCAAACTCCTTCAGTCTATAAAAATGATTATACCTCATGCGGGGTTGTGTCTGTGTAGTTTTTTGCCTTGTAATGTACTGCATTGTATTTGTAATGTATTGTAATGAATTGTAAAACTGTAGTGCGCTTGGTTGATCGTTAGACTAATGATTGGTTTAAATTGTCTAGGTTGCTGAGTTAAAAGAGTAAGTCTGTTTTTCAAGAAGAGAAGACGGAATTACTTTTCTGCTACAGGATTTATACAAGTATGCTTGTATCAGCAAAGCGAGCACACATAAAATCAAGTACATGCGTGCATTTTTTACCAATGAATGTAAGTGGCTGGAGGCTTCCTTAATTTGCAAAAGCGCTGTAAAAGAGAACGGCCCGTGCAAAGAAAAACAAGCTTGTACGATCCATGCTATAAGCTTGGATACGTCTCGTACAATAAACAATTCCAAAGTAAGGAGCAGGAAAGGTGCATGCAATAGTAGTTATTGTTACTAGTAGTGACCTAATCAAATGCCCTCTACGATTCGCTCATGTAAATTCAGTGTATGGTTTTGGACATTCAATGTTGTCTGTTATCAGACTAAAACAACAACCTGCAATCACACTGTGGCGCTGCTAATACCATTTACCGGAAGTGCATGCATCACCATCCGGAAATTAACAGGATGCTCCTACGAGGAAGCCACGCTACAATTAAAACTAGCAGAAATCGTTGGTTCTGTAATGTTCTATGAAAATTTAAAAATAGGTAATTATCTTTACCGCAGTTAACAGATAATTCCTGGTAATTAAGCTGAATTGAATTGAATTTTATTTTGCTGACAATCATCTACACCGACAAATGCTGATAATTATTAATTTTAGCAGTCCAACTTCAATTTAGTGGGCAAGAATCGTACGTGCGTCATAGTGATATTGTTGCATTTGCCCACTACCCAGTTATGACATCAGAGGTTCTGAAACAATGCGGCGTTAACCCAGTGACAAAAAATTAATGGACGATTCCTGCCGTTGGAGAATTGTACTCCAGCGGTGACGTCACAGCTGGTGTCACATCTTCACGGGCGTCGTTAAGGCCGCCACAGCCGTTTCTGAGAATTAATTATTACAAATATAGAAATATATAAGTAATAAATATTATTATTATAGGCGGCAAAGTGTATGATTTATAAAATAGGTCAAAATGAGAGAAGGTCATAAAATCGTCTGTCTTTCAATTGTTTGTGAAAGCTAGCGCCTTAACTGGAGATCACGGGTATGCGTTATCTACCTGTAAGCTACATCTAGATGCTGCACTAAAGGAACAATGTAATACAAAAATAAGATTTCTACTGTTGGACCAATGCTGCAAATGTAGGCGCAACTGTACAAATTAATAACTTCATACAACATGCTTATTTTAACATGAACTAATGCATGTAAGCATGTACATACCAACAAGATTAATGATACATTATAGCTGCACAAACACAGCTAGAACGTTAAGCAAATTATTGTACGCATCTGGGATGCCATTACGTTGTTTTAGGTTTGCAAATAGGGTAGAGATGCTCGGGGGAAACAAGATTTTATGTGCTATGTAATGGAATCAAAAAGCAGCTCAGCATAACATTAGTTTTGGGTGTCACATTTAATTTTAAACAACAAGAATTCTGCTTGTTAGTTTCCAATAATGCAAACTTCAAGAAAGTCAATTCAGAAAGTTGTCCCATCATTTTTCGATGTAAGTTTAAGCTTTACGACCATCATACTTTGTTTATCAAACTAAAAGTTTGTCAGTTTCGTTGTTTACATAATAGTTTGTAAAACTAAAACTGACAAACAAGTTTGACGAAAAAAAAACTGATCGTCTAAACGGCCCTTTAGACTGTTACGCTGGTTTACTTTGTGGAACAGCTTATCTGGATATATAGTGGTAGCCTCCAGTAAAAATGCTTTAAAGAAATGATATGACAGATACCAACATAATTTGTAAAATAATTAAATATTATTAACGGTGACTGTAGCAATTAATTTTATAAATATTTTTACGATGTGCGTTTTTTAAGTATTGAATTTACACTTTTATCACACAATGAAATGTATTATGTATATTATGTATTATATTTAGCCGACAGCTGGGTCGGGCAACTAATAGGCGTAAAAACATATAAAAATTTGAGTCAAATGCTCAGAGTTACCTAGACGAAAATATAAGGTACAAGTAATGAGATACAGGAGAATATCGTCGATATCCCAAGGTGGAATAAACTGTAGCGAGTTACAGTGAGAAATCAGCTTTATTTTATTTATGAAAAGAAGAAGTTAGCTACAAAATTTTAAAACGTCTCCGCGTTGTGCATAAAGCCTGAAAAAAATTTTTGGGTTTAAATCTTTAAAACATACTTAAATCCGAAAATCGAACTCGTTGGATGACTAGCGATTTAGTCTAATAAATCGCTTGATTACTCAATATTTGATAACCTGGCCATACAACAGCTGTTGAAAACGAATGAACACAGTAGTAACTTCCGCGAATTAGATACAAATAACAAGCCATCTAGTGGTGGAATTAAACGTGGATTATTTCTAATCCACCTTTGGCACACTATACTGACGTCTGATCAAACTGCAAATTCACACGGGACTTGCGGCTTTGGCTTAGTGTACAAAGCTTAGTGACGGTGTAAAAACGCGGTCAAGCGTCTTTCTTGAAGAAATCCACATTTAATGCTCTTCCCGTGGCTATTTTCTGTTTCCACAGTGCTACGGTCATTTTCTCGCTCTTGGTCAGCACTGTTAACATTTCAGCAAGGCACGTGCATTCTATATTCGTCGAAACTTGATAAAGTTTATTATGGCATAAGTGATTCGAAATCCATCGAAGTTACTTAAAATGAGTGATTCTAATTTTGTTGTTAAATCTGCTTAATTTATCGCTTAAATCTGTAATGAACTTTGATGAACAATTTTGATGTAGTAATGCGAAATTAGTCCAGAAACTGTTGGGCTTCAAACATTTTTTGCTTTTCTTGTGAAAACTGTGTATAGTCTGGTCAGCAGACATCCAAAGTGGCATTTGCTAGTTTACGTACACCAATGTCCTTGTTTTTGCAAGAATCGCCAAGAGATAAATACTCTTTATATCTAAATTAACTTGTCGAGAAGATAGCGTAATAACAATAGTTTCTATGTCATTTTGAGACTAAAACCTTTGTATCAGTCTTAAAATGGAATTATTGTTAAGGCTTTAAGCTTGTTAATTCTCTCCTTGAGCGCTGAGTGTGGGATTTGTTTAGCGTTTTCTTCTGCAGACAAGATTGTTGTATTCTCTTGTTGCCCCCGTGATACTAAAATCAACTAAACTTACCAAATAATTCCTTTCTTAAGTAATGACGCTGGCGTAGCTTTCATTACTGTTTATTACAAGTTTATCAACTGCATTTTTTCTACTAATGTTACGTAAAAACGCTTATAATGAAAATGATTATGATTAATGATTACAATGAAAGTAAACAATGTTTTTACCAACTTCTAATGATAATGCATTTAGACGTTTCTAGTAGCAAATGCCGTAGATGGAAGTGCCACGTATTTGGGTACCAAGGTCGTAAGGCCTAGGGAGGGCACCGAGGAAATGGCCAGGAATCTCCTCTATTGGTGAACCTTCTAATTATTGATAATCCAAACCGTTGATCGCCAACATGCAAACGTTTCTTCAAGCGCCGTAGTAATTTAAATAAGTAGTCAATGTTGCTGAAAAATTATTTAAGCAGCGAAAAAATAAGTGCCTTTGACTTAACGCTGAACCTTGTGGAATACCATTTAGTGTTGCCTTATTGTCTTGTCTGATTCAGCAAGTTCGAGTTGATTACCACAACGGTGATTACTGTACAGATTACAGTAATTTTAAATGTCTCTTTTGGGATACATATACATTTAAATTTAGGTTTCAGATTATGAACATGCCTAGTCAGACAATGGTGTGGGAACCCTAACAGAGTTACTTGATGTTGGCGCGAAAACTTTCGCATGATTGGAGTGTGATGAAATATCGTAACGCAATTTCTTCGCCTTTATTCAATATTCTCCTTACCGTCTTGGTAATTCTTATACTGGTAATGGCTGAAGACGATTGGCAATCTGGCGTCTAGTTTACATAATCTCTATCCCTAAGTGCCGACTAAATTTAACTTTCCTCTACTATCAGAAGTGAAAATGGAATAACGATAGAGTAAATCGGTATCATCATTGTGTTATCTAGTTGTATGGTACATTAAAACAGATTGATATGTTACGTACTTACAGGCTTAAAAACACTTAATATAGTTATATTTTATAATTTTATACTTTGTAACTGGTCAACCGTAATAAACATATAATAATAAGCTTAAATACAAACTTGCGGTGGCTGAGCAAAGTCTTGACTGTGCGCAGTGGTATCCCTCAAGGTTCAACATTGAATCTGTTGTTATATCAAAGAATTTTTAATTGTAGTAATGAAAGGTACATACACAGATGTAGAGCAGCTGAACACGTTTGGAGAAAAATAAGAAAAAAAACAAAAGTCAGTTATAGTGAAATTGGCTTGTCTGAATTTAATTCGTTTGTTATTTAGTGCATGTATCAAGTTTTGTCTTTAACTCATAAAAGTCTAGATGTTTGGTCTTCGTTATAGCATATATAACCTAAAACAGACACACTAGTATATAAGGCTTACCTGTTATCGTACATAGTCTTAATGGTACATACCAAAACTGGATTGAATAAAAAAGCTGGCGTGGCTTAGTTGTAGCCCAACGCTACAAGATCAACGTAAATAAATGCGGAAAGTAACGCTAAAAATTTTACGAGGTTACGTGATCAAAAATAGTCCCGAAATTTACAGTTTATCACTTATGCAAATTTGCGAAAATAATAAATATTAGCGCTCGACGTTGGCAGAAACTTACAGTTTTATCAGTTGCTTGAAGCACTTTGGGCAATTAAATGAGACATTCGTTAAAGCTTCATCATTGCGTATACTTGGTGCATTAATTTTCATGATGCATCTCTACGTAAATTAGAGTAGACGGGTACGTAGAATACGGCGTTTTTGTACAACTATTCAGAAATGCCAAAGTACTTCATTTTCCCCTGTGATTTAGAGAGAAACTGATAATGAATTTGCAGTCACAAAGCTATATTAGTCTCGTTTCCGTTGCCGCTATTGATGTGCATAGTAACTTATTTTTGTAGTAAAACATCTACATCTGTCCTGAAAAAAGAAGCGATGTTTTCTCCTCTTTTTTGTCGGACGAGTTTTCCAAAAAACGTATTTAGTGAATTCTTGTTGTGGCTGAATATGAAATAGTGATCTAGGCATATATAGAAATATTCGTGGGTTTTTAAAGATATGAAATTAAGAGATAAGCCTCATCATGGTTACAGGCAAAATACTTGAAGCTAAAAGAAATGGTATATGAAACAGAAAACATATATGTGTGTATAATTTAAACTTGAAAATAATAGGATAAATTTGAGAATAAGAAAAGATAAAGAAGAAACGACAAATAGAAAAAAGTAGGCTTATAAAGTAAAACAGAAAAAACTTTTATGAGTTAAGTGACAGAAAGCGAAGAAAAAACAAAGAGCAGCGCGCCATATGCAGCAAAACATAAAAAAACTATATTTATTGAAAACACAAATTGTAAATTAAAAGAAGAAAAGTTCAACTGCGTGAGTTAGTAGATATATAGGCGCTTTATTGATTTTGTGTTAATAATGGCTGACAGCACAAGTGCATGCTGGGAGTGCGTACAATCCAATAGCAATGTACACTTAAAAACAGTTTTCTACAATAACAAATTGTTTTCTACAATAACCAGTTAACTACAGGTGAAAGTTAATAAACATTATTTATAATAAACAAGGGTTTATTCCTAAATTTTTAGTCGTAAATTATGACGATTTGTTGAAATAATAAAGTTTTGAGTAACTAAAATACATATGAACTTTGACTTATGCAAGATTTAATAATTCTTTATTACAGCTGGCTTTAAGGTTTTAAAAGAATCGGATAAATAAAAATATAGAGCACTTAATAGATGATGTAAACAATAAGTGAGGGAGGGTGCTCTGTAATGTGTTTAACTGATGGCGCACTTTTGCTGTTTACTTTACTTATCTTTTCTTCTTCTCTTTCTTTTTTGCTTTTCTTTCTGTTTCTGTTTTTCTTTTGTTTTCTTTTCCTTTCCTTCTCTTCTCTTCTCTTCTCTTCTCTTCTCTTCTCTTCTCTTCTCTTCTCTTCTCTTCTCTTCTCTTCTCTTCTCTTCTCTTCTCTTCTCTTCTCTTCTCTTCTCTTCTCTTCTCTTCTCTTCTCTTCCATTTCCTTTCTTCTGTTCGGTTCTGTTCTCTTTTCTTCTCTTCTCTTCTCTTCTCTTCTCTTCTCTTCTCTTCTCTTCTCTTCTCTTCTCTTCTCTTCTCTTCTCTTCTCTTCTCTTCTCTTCTCTTCTCTTCTCTTCTCTTCTCTTCTCTTCTCTTCTCTTCTCTTCTCTTCTCTTCTCGTCTCTTCTCTGCTGCGCTCTGCTGTCTTCTTTTCTCCTCTCCTCTCCTTTCCTCTTCTCTCCTCTCCTCTCCTCTCCTCTCTTTTCTTTTCTCTTTCTTTCCCTTTTCTCCCCTCCCTTGCACTCGAGAAATTGATGGTGAATTAATTAAGAGAGATAATTAAGAATTATTACTTAAATACTTACTTACCTACCTACTTACCTACCTACCTATCAATCTTGGTTATCAAGGCTGCCTACCTGTCAAGACAATTTTAATAATTTATTGTACAATATTGGTTATGCAGATAATAATATGTGCCAATATTTAGATGGGAGGTAAACCTCACCTCATCTGTTGTTTGAATGTAAATTCGTAAGTCGCATTAAACGAGAAAATTTCGTAAGCGTTTTACTGCACTAGGATATTTTATATGTTAACTGGCCGCGATAATTTGTTTTTAATTAACTTTGCTAATATTTTGCATGAATATAATAATAATAATAATAATAATAATAATAATAATAATAATAATAATAATAATAATAATAATAATAATAATAATAATAATAATAATAATAATAATAATACTTACCTACTTACTTAATATTAAAATAAAATTGCTGTTAAACATCAACCTATTTATAAAAAGCTGAATCAAAAACTAAGTGAACGAAACCCGCAAAATATAATTGGAAAAATAAACCTGAAACGACTTGGAACGGATCAAAAATACCCATGAGGTAAACCAGATGCAAGAAGACCGTCAAACCAGGTATAAAATTTTGTCATGTTATAAGCCAGGAAGCCATACCCAAATCGCCTTACAAGAGTTAAGTTGTCGTTAACTTACTCATTTTACAATCTCCTATAATTGATCGTTTGTAAGAGATTTCTGTCTCGGCAGCTGCAGCATGTCAGATAATTTGCTATTTGGCTTCATTTAAAGTCGGTTTAATACTTTTATTAGACTCACAGTATATAATTCACGTAGAACAGGAAAGCTTAGCGGTAAAGCCACGTGATACGGAAGCAGAAGGTACTAAGTTCGATTACGGGAGAGGCAAAGATTAAAAATGCAGTTTTTCTTAGGGATTTAGTAACAGAGTGAATTTCAGAGGATTTAGTAATAGAGTGAATTTCAGACGACAGTGACAAGAGGGATGAAGAGGATTTTTCTTTAACCCTATTTTACTTTACATTTTTTTGTAACTATAAGGAACTATTAGTTCTTATAGTATCATGAACTCTTTTTTGTCGTTTGAAGATTTATAGGGAAATGATTAAGCGGCCTCATGAAAAAACTAGACTTCACAGGGACATAGCGACTATACATAGAACTGTGTAAATGTACCATGTCTACATTAAGTGTTAGACAACTTGCACTTAATGGTGATATTTTGAAATTCGATTTTGTCAATAACAATAATTGTTAGTCAAGTGCACACAATGTGTAAGAGTCCATATTTATAATACGGCACAAATAAAAGTAATTAAGTTACATGATAGAAAACACATGATATAAGTTTCATTACACAAAGAATTAAAGGTAGCTAGGTTTGACAAAGTCAGTCTAGGCGCCTAAAGCTGCGGTTACAGGAAGCTCGTGTTACGTTCCGGGAATGATGAACAATATTCACTTGCACTAGAGCTTGTTTTTACAACTTCGTGATGTGTGCGTGCATGATGGTACAATACTTTTTATCCTCGATATGCTTATGGCATTTTTACACAACCATGACCGACGTCGTGAACCGCGACATTATTGTGCAGTAGGTCTTGTGTGTCGCTGCAGTTTTCCCTTGTCTCAAAACTCGATATAGACAGTGATTTCAAATTCTCTTTTTAGTTTTTCTCTCTAAATTTAGCAAAGTTAAAGGGGCTAGTGCATGGACCAAAATGAGCTGTTAGCATTTTTTTTATTTTTTGACTGGAACACCGTTGTTATGGCGATGGCAGTAACGTTAGAAATGAGGTGAAAAATCAATCTGGTATGAGGTCTCTTCGATCACCAATTGAAGTTGAGCGGAAATTCAGAGCACCATATATGAACCACACTATTCTCACACTATAACAATGTAGTTTTTCAGCAATGTTCAGCCCTTCCTCACTGACAGAGAGATTTTCTGTTGTGAGAGATTTTCTCAAAGACAGGTGCCCGACTTAGTCTCTGAAGCTCTTGAAGTCATTGTAGAAAGTAACGAAGCCTTCTAGTCCAATTGTTCTTTTCAGATATTCGTCTAATTTGACTAACAGAATTGCTCAAAGTTTTGCTTTGTTTGCTAAATATATAAAAACGTAAAGCGTGTAGTGACTTTTGCGACGACCTGTATTTGCTGGATTATCTTCTGTTTCACATGGCTATTAATTACCAGGAACTTTATCCAATAAAATCTAATATTTAATATGATCTTATACATACATTTATTTTGTTATTCTCTAGGCAAGAAATTAAAACAAGCGGCGAGTAACAATGGGCACAAGAATAATTCAACAGCTTCACTATCCCATCTTGCTTTCCTGTTTTTTGTACGTCATTTGTGCATCTGACGAAGCCATTGAGCCGAATTCTGTTAGCAATGAATGGGGTAAATACGATTTTCTTTCTTGACTTGTGCTACTCGGCCAAGTGGCTTGGATTCTAGATTTTATTATGTACACTTACGTGTGCGCCCACTATGAATAATTATGTTCATTTCTTCTTTTATTTGTCTTGTCTGACTGTTCGTCTCTTTCATTTTTACCTTGTTATCTATTGTTTGCAATTTTTTCTTTTTTAATATAAGTCTTGCTCTTTTTCTCTTTTGAAGTCTTGTTTTCTTCTGCCTTTTTTCTTTTTCTTCCTCTTGCCATTCTTCTTCCCTCTGCCTTCTTCTTTCTTCATCTTCTGTTCTTCCCCTTTGTCATGATCTTTCTTCTTCTTCTTCTTCTTTTTGTTATTATTTTTCAGTCCCTTTTGTATTTATTTTCTTACCTATTGTTTGAAATCTTTATTCTTTCTTCTGTAAGCTTCTTCTTTTCCCCTTTGAAGTCTTGTTTTCTTCTGCCTATTTTTTTCTTTTTCTTGCCGTTCTTCTCTTTGCCTTGCTCTCTTCCTCTTTTTTCACCTTCTGTTTCTTCTGCTTTGGCATGATCTTTTGTCGTTGTCGTCGTCGTCTTCTTCTTTTTGTTATTATTTTTCAGTTTCTATCTTTGTACTTCCATATTTGTTCCCGTGTCTGTTGTAATATCGTCACGTGTATTTGACTTTCATACCATATAGCTGGCTTAGCTGTCAAGTCTAACGTTAAGCTACACACAGGATCTTTAAGTTCTTTCAGGAGAGGTTCGGATATAGCCTAACATTGAGCACCTGCTTTTCTGTACAACTTAGTACACTGCAAACCGGAATACAGAGTATTTCATGTCAGTGCCTAGTCAATAAGATATTTGCGGCGAGACCGAGACCATTATTATCAAGATTATGTCTCTAGTGTGAATCACTGAACTGGCAGAGGCGTCACAGCCATGTTCGGATGTGAATACCTTCTCCCTTCATGAGATAAACAGCCAGAATCATTACGGCGAATAAATTCGCTTAGAGTCCTAAAAATAATGAAGGCAAGGTACACATACCATAACCTTGCTGATTTTATTAATTTTATTTCATTGTCTGAAAATTTTGTCATCATCTGTGTTAAACAAATTTTGACAGCTAAAAACAGTGTCTGAAATGCTTGTTGAAATGATAATAGTTTTGCATTTGATAATATTTCCAAAGTTAATGTACTTCAGGTTGATTTTGCTTGTTTAATTAATGCAGTATGTGCTGGTCAATTTTCCACGTGCTGGAGAATATAGCACATCAGTAAATTTCTTTAAATTGATTCCCACATAGTATGTGTTTGTAGAGGTTAATTTTCTAATACAGGTCAGTTTTAGCTGGCATGCCTCAGTGAAGCTCGTATAGCCCTGTAGATGTAATATCTTTATATTATTATTAATCATATATTTAAAGAGCTGTAATGTTTTAGGCGTTATAGTTAAGTACAGATTGACACTTTTGATCACGTTGTATGCAACAGGGAACCAAAGCTCATGTGAGTTGTAAATATGATTTTAGTTTTTTTACACTAATACGATAGTTCCGTTAAAAATCTACAATTATCTCCTAAAATTCTAGTTTGCTTCGCCTAAAATCTTCTAAACCTGCTCAGTAATATTACCGTTTCTAATTGACACGACAGCAATACAGCGAGTTATATACGTATATATATGAAAATATAAAATAGAAAATGCTCATAAAAATGAAGTCATGCTGAGCTCATAACTATGAGATCTTCATGAGCTCATCATCACAAACATTAGACCATGCTGAAATCATTTTAATGATGTCGTACTGAGCCCATAACCATGAAGTCACTGATATGAGCTCACTGAGGGGTCAGAAGCATGATTCAGTATGATATCAGATGGTTGCACTCATAGTACTTACCTCATGACATGACATCAACATGAGCTCATAAGCATGAGGTTTCTGTGAGCTCATGACTTCAACTCAGCTTGATGTCATGGCATGAGGTCAGTATGGTCTAAAACGTTGTTACAAATTTAGCTCAGAATGAGTTCATGATTTTGGTCTCATGAACGCATGCATGTGGTCACTGTGACATCACTGTGACATCAGATTCTTGACTTTGAATTACCACACCAATTAAAAGATGTTGCCGTTCTTCTGAGTTTTACTCAGAAGAATTTTAGGTAGCTTTTGTTATAATCACTTCTACGCGAGCACACTAACGCTACTTCGTTTTTAAGTTTTAACTATGCTAAGTTCCTCGTTGTTGTGTACGACTTCACTAAAAAATGGTAATGCATAATTATGTATGTGCCATCAGTAATTTGGGAAATGTCACAAGTTCCTTACTTTTTTTTTCTTTTTAAAAATTGTTTGAATAAATAAACAGATATAAGCATTATGGGCTAATTAGTATTCCGTTTCTGTGACTAGCTGCATTTTAAAATTCTGCCTGCTTTTCAGAACTTTTTCCATCGCAACAAAGAGGCTTTCAAAAAATATGCTTTTGAAATCTGATCTATTTTGCAAGCTATAAAATGCTCGTCACCATTATCGCAGCTTCCCGCATTATCAGTAAATGACGATAATTATAATCACATTATGCATGACACTGTCTGCGCAAAACAAAGCGCCCATTGCGAAGTGTCGCAAAAATTTGAGAACGTTCAAAATAACGGCAGGTCATTTTTCACCAAGTGCTGTCAACATTAAACCGTCCGGAAAAATATGAAAAAGTCAAAGGTTAATTACCTTTCACGGCTCTGTGTTGGATTTATGCTTAAAGGTTAGTACTTTAATGGGCCTAATTACGCAAAATGCTCTACATCTAGTTCCGCTCAGTGGGACGGAAGATTTTCAGGCGTTTGAATTTATTTTGCTCGCATGCGATCATGTCATTTTACTAAGCAAGAGGCTATGTTTTTATATTTCTTATGTTTCATTGGTCGATAGACCTTTAGCACCTTCTTGTGTAGCAAATCTTTGAACGAATAATAGAAACTTATCCTGGCAATATGCTTAGCATGGTTTCCAGGAACGTGTAAAATCTGGGTATAGATTCGTATTTTACTCCCTAAAAGGCAAAATGTTGTCTAGTTTTTTGGCTGTCTAATTCACAATTACGTGTCAGTCAACCAGAACTTGGCACATTCTCGACAGTAGCCTAGTCTGCGACCAAATGCAAAAGAAATGAACTCTGAAAGGTTGCGACAAAAGAGAATTGTTAAAGTACTGGGCAAGAGAAATTTCACCGAGAAACTAAACGAGGCGCGAAGGTACCAGAGTGGCAAGAGACTACTGTATCATTGTATCTGTATACGACTATCTTCTTGTATGGTACCGCATTCGTGCTGCACAAACAGCATCATCTATACAGTTATTGTCAATTGTTAGTTTTTTTAGATCAATGTAATGAGAGGTTGAAAGCAGAAAGATTTCTACCCACCTCTTTGCTCTTTCTTTGTGTTTCCATCTCATGTTGTATATAGAACATAATGCAAATATTGACTTGGTTTTAAGTTCTTCTCCGTACGAAACCGAGTTAAAACGCAGAATTTCTTTGCGAGTGAGACTTCCCAGAAAAGTTTGTGTGTCTATCCATTTAGGAAATCGTTTAATCGCCCTCTAAACTTGCCCTCATCCGTGCGAATTCATCAATGGGTCTTCGATTTAGACTACACGGAGTGCAATGAGTACACGGTTCGATAGCATGGCGGTTTCAGAAGAAAAAGAAGAAATCAAACTGCGACTTGATGACGTTGTTAGCTAAGCAGATTTACTTTGAGTGCAAATGAAAGTAATAATAATGTGCAGTGAGTAATCGTATAATAATATATGATTGCTTATATATAGTGCAGACAAAATTTTGCCCGTTTACACGTTATCCAAGCGGCTCATAATAATTCAGTTCAATTCAATTCAGTTCAAATTTTTAGATCATATAAAATACAAATACAGTGCACTAAAATAAAATAAAATACAATGAAATAAAAATTTCAAGAGTAAATAAATAAATAAGCAGATATACGTATATATATATATATATACGTATATATATATATATATATATATATATATATATATATACAAGGCTAGTAAATTAAGAACTAAATAAATTTTTTGAGTGTAATAATTCGTTCCACAGTAGTAACGAACGCTGTAACATGATCTTCTGTGATTGTGACTACACATACCTGAAGCACTGCAATCGTTCTTTAAGTGAAATGGTTTTCTGATACCATTGTTAGTCCATAAAGACATATAGTAAATGTTGCATCAATAACTCTTAAATAGCATCATCTGATTCTAACATCATCTGAACACATAGAAAATTTTCTTATTAAAGAGTTAATCCGTGAAAATCAATTCTAAAATATTGAATGTTTCCAAACATTTTCGTTAATTTAATTGTTAATTTGTTTTGCAGCAAATCGGCTAGCGACATTCATTTAGTCGCAAACTTTTACACAGTAGTTGAGAATTTTCTGAGTCTATATCGAAATTTTTTACCGTTTCCTTCTGCCGCCTTGCTGAGTTTATGGAGCGGAAGTGTGGAATCTCTGCATGACAACAGATTTTTCAGTGAGACGGCTGAAAATATATCTGACTGACCTCACAAAATTGTTACAAAAGTATTTCAACGAGCTTTTATATCATCGGGTTTGTCTAATAGCATTTCAAACGTCTACCACAGTCTTACCACTGGAAAGGCCTAATTTTCAACATGACGTCAAAGGTGGCCGTTAAATCAGTAATGAGCATTTGCACGAAAAATGACCGAAAAACGTCATCTTGAAACTGAGCCTTTCGAGTGCTTAGATGCCGTAAACGTTTGATATGTTATTAAGCACACCGGATGCTACAAAAACCTGCTGAAAACTTATTTGTAGCAGTTTTTGGGGTAAGGCAATTTCTTTTCAAGTCTGCGTCGAAGTTGCATAGACGATTTCGGACAATCTTGTTGGCAGTTTGTTGCCACCAAAATTCTGATAAATAATGAACTCAGCAACCAGGATTTGGTTCCTGCTGCAAAGCCACACGCAGACAGCCAATTTTTAATGCGCAACTTTTAACCAAATACATCAGTTAAACATAACATGAAGACCGTGTCTTATGAAGAGGCACCATTAAACATATAAAAGAAAGAACAGAAAAAACTAACGAATATAAATCATTCTTACTGAAATAGGATATCAAAATGTGAAATTTAAAGGTGAACAGCGCATGCGATCACGTCTCAGTGCAATCAGCACATTTCATCTGTCCACTGCTGATTTTTCCTATTACCTGTGGCCTTTCACAATGACAGACACCGTTTACAGTATTCCCGGTCTGTCACTCAAGTTCCCATACTCCAAATGTATCAAACTGTGAAAAGTATAAAATTCACACAACCAAATAATTTAACCTTTCCACATGAATTGGAAAGTCTAAACTTGGATTTGTATTTGGATTTCGAGTTTTTTTAACTGCATAGGTAATTCATTTCCTTTATTTGTTAAGCAGTTTAAAGTACGGCAGTAAATTACAGCCGCTACGTACACGAGTGAGCTTAAATTTTACCTATATTATATTCTAAAACATGCCCATGTAAGGCTGTAGGCTTACATAGAGCAGTTTGTGAAGCTCAAGCATTAGAGTCGTTTCTCCGCTTGATGTAGAAATAGGTAATATACAGCCTAATAATGCGCAGCAGTTCATCAAAACTATTTGGACTCATTCGATACCATTAAAATAGCACGTCTGCGCGGGCCTAACTGCTATTTTACTAATTATTTAAAAATAATGAGGAAGTTAGGAAACACACGATATTGTTACCATGGAGTACTTAGGAAAAGCACGATATTATTAACATGAAGTACGTTCCTGCCTGTTCCTTTCCTAAAAATGATTACACAGAATAATAAAAATAAAGTTGCAGAATAGGTAAGCAATTTTTACACGGTTACTGAAAAAATTCGGTCACCAAGTGTCAGTTAGAGAACTTGAGGTATCTTCTTATTTACGTCATCATTGGGTTACTTGAATACGTCTGATCTCCATAGGTAAAATGTGACGTAAGATTATGAATTATTAAATGTTAAGAACAGAACTGTTGATGTAGGATTGCTACTGTAGGCATTAATTATATTAATTTTCAGTATGCGATGTAATACTGTATTTACAGTCCAAGACCGACTACTATTACGTTATTGAGTGACCTTAGAAGATCATTACAGAACACACTTCATTTATTTGTACATGAAACTCGATGCGCGCGCGTGACATTGATTGTTGTAACATTATGTCAGCTGAGAATTAAAACTGTCGAAATATTAGATAAAAATGACTAATTAATAGGCGTAAAATGAGGGGAAGGCATAGGAAAAAGAAGACTGAGAGAGAGAGAGAGAGAGAGAGAGAGAGAGAGAGAGAGAGAGAGAGAGAGAGAGAGAGAGAGAGAGAGAGCGATGCAATATTCTTTATTTCAAAATCGTTTCGCGAGTATATCGCTGGTGCTATCTGGAACAGGCTTTGTAATTACAACTTTTGCAGTTCTTTCCTAGATTAGATTGGACTGGACTGGACTGGACTGGACTGGACTGGACTGGACTGGACTGGACTGGACTGGACTGGACTGAACTGAACTGAACTGGACTGGGTTAGACTAGACTAGGCTAGGCTGGGTAAGACCAGCCTAGGTTAATTTAATGCTTATTGATCCCGGAGAAAATTTGTTTTAGCTTTGCTATACATTAGCAATAAAAATTTTAAATTTCTCATTGTCATTTAACCTTACTAGTACAAACACAAATTGCATTCAATATGGTAGTTAATTAATTAACACCAACATTTACCACTTTGCAGTGTTCTCATGGCTGAACGCATGAAAGAACGCCTAAATGTCTCTCGGTTGGCTACAAGCCTTAATTAGGAAAAATCGACCAGAACGTCAGAAATTCCCATCTGATAGCTTAAAGATTCTAAGCTTTGACGAAAAATTGAGCAATAAGTAGCAAGCTTTTTTCGTATAAAATTTTGTCATTGGGAAAATCTTCACTGGACTAATTTATAGTTCTCGATTTTTTGCTTGTTATTTTTCACATGTGGTTAATCTAAATTGTATTATATTGCTTTAACTAGGTATATTAAAACGAGTGGTTTCCACGCCATCGTTTCACCAATTAATTAATCTACTGTTTAAATTGCACTGGTTTTCTTGCGTACAGTAAGTAAATCTCTTCATTATAAAGTCATGCCTCTAGAATTTTTGGTCATCAAATAATTAAAATGTTCATTAATTAACTAGCCAAATCCCGCAAAAAGAATTTTACGCATAAATGACACACAACCCACATTACACCACCCACACCATACCAGCCCACCACACTATCCACACTACAAGACCCACACCCTGCCACCCACACCACTACACCAACACCACACACACCACATCATCAATACCACACCACGCCACCCAGACCACACTAAACCACACCGACCACACCACCCACACCACTCCACCAACACCACACACACCCTACCACCCCATCACAACCATCCACAGCACAACACCCACAGCACTGCCATACCACACAACCCACACCAGATCAAATCCACCACCTCACATGGTGATCATGACGTTGATGACGATGATGATGATGATGGCGGCAACGATGACGACAGCTACAACACCAACACCAACAGCACAGCATCACGTTAAAACCATTCAAAATATTTTGCACAAAGTCGAAACAGTGTGCTATAGCAAATGCTCTTAAACCTATCTACCAATGATCAATAATGCGCGGACATTCAACATAGTTTTGTTTTGCTGCTTCTCAGATGATAATAAGCTAACAGAACTTATTTATATGTACAATCTATAACACTGTAGAATAACGGGTGGAAACAATGCCTAGAGCAGCCGCGAAATTTCTCAAACTCAAAGACAATGGATGTTCCAAACAGCGTGCAGCAAAAAGAACTTCGAAATACACCCCTCCCGTTTCGCCCAGTATACATCTTTATTAGTGAAACCACCAGAATTTTGTAGACCATTTCGTCCTCTTTCTACGAGTGTGCTTATTTTTTCTTAACTTGCCCAAACAGTTGCAAAATTTGCGTACTTGGGTCCTCGAAAATGCCCGTACCGGGTATTATTTGCCCTCCCGCAAAATCTAAATATGATTATTACGCCCACCGTTGATTGAGCTATTCAACCATTACGGGCACCGCCCTCGGCAGATTGTCTAGAAATAAGAGGTATAAGTTTTGCAATTTTTTGCGAAAAACGGTCAAAAAGGGCGTTTTTTTGAGGTTTTTCGGCCCCCGTTCCTTCCGGTGGGCCCGCTTCGAAAAATAAATCCCCATGTGCGAACACCCTCGGGTGGAGAGCTTTCATTTGACGTATTTATCATCGAAAATGGTGCCGTCGTCGGAGCTGTAGCCTTGTCGGTTATATATAAACCCATATTATCACCTTCTTATTTTAAATACCTAATGTTTGCGTTAATCTTGATCGTATAGTGTAAGGTGACTTAAATCCATATATCGTATAGATTGAATTTAATATGTCCGCTTAATTTCTAATTGCTATAAGGCGAATTCTTCACCTGGCTCCGAGGGCTTTAGATATTAGTCTAGCAAGCAATGATCGTCTTATCTAAACTTCACCTTGACCTTCGCGTTGTGAGAAAAGGTCAATTTCCCTCAAGCTTCCTAGCAACGCTCCCGCAATATGAGCGCTAGTTAATTCAAAGCGAACTAATCAGATTCGTATATCGGAAATAGTGTTGCTTGAGTTAAACACTCTGATAACATACATTAACCCAATCGTTAAAGGTCAAAGAGAATTACTTTATTGATTTAACAATAATTACTGCTTCTAGATAGCTTACAAGATTAGTTCTTATGCGCTTTTGACGCGTACAACTAGTTTATAGCTTCCAAAAGTATCTTTCTGAACAATTCTTCAATTCTATCACCTAAGGTGTTCTCTACACTTATCATATAGTACAATGTGAACTTATACGAACTACAGATATGCACAGTTAATTCTCAGTTTACCAATATGTTAAGTTTACGTAACTCTGCGGATTGACCACAATGTACCCAGTACAATTTGGCCAACTCCAATAGTTGATATGAGACTCTCGTTGTCCAGTGCCTAGATTATCCTAGGAACGCAGAAGGATGTCTACGATGAACTTCTCAAGTTGTCCCAATCTCCTGTGTCAGGTAGCCCTCCGTGTGTCGCACACACTTCACGTGTCTCTTCCAGTACGATCGGGTGGAACGAGCCCTGGGTTATTCGAACTCATGGCTTATATCTCATCGAAGTAACCTCGTACTAACCTTGCATGATTTCAACGTCGCACGCAACATTTAGATTTATTGGACAGCTGGGAGGACATAGTCATCGTAACCCGTAAAACTCATCAGTCCTCTTTTCTTCAAGAAACAGTGACCTCGCAGAGTTTTCGTTAAGTACTAGTAACTTGTGCATATAGCTTATAATAAACGGTACATCCGTCTCAACCTAATATTAGCTAATTATCCTGAGCATCCTAGAGTGTCCTTACGTAAACGATAAATTTTACTTCTTGCATCCTACGCTTTCACAGCTCATTAAATTCGAGCTTACCAGCTGAATGAGTTCCATTGCACCATTTGTAACTCTATTCATGAAATCAGGGAGGCATGCGATTTCATACCAAAATATCGAAAATCATCGATTTATAAATTTATTCACCACAATATCACATATATTAATAGACTAGCAAAGGTCCCGCAAAAATTAATACACTTACTAGCAAAAGCCCTGCAAAAAAATTTGCGTATAAATACACTTATAATCAATAATACGCGAACATCCTACACAGTCCTCATTTATAACGCAAAGCCAGCAGCAGCAGCAGCTTTTACTGAATTAAAGTTATAGGCAGAGTGTAATGGATGATGTCAGGACAATGGCTTTGCGTCAGCAGTTTTCCAAGCGAAAATTGCTAAAAATGGACCATCTAATTAACTCGTCGCCACTCCTCTTGGTAGACGTGTCTTAAAATATGGCCCACATCATCGTGTAGCCCTATTCTTCCTGTTTCTAAAGAGCCATGTATCTCCTTCCAAGAGTCCCACCAGGCGCAGCTAGAATGTTTTTCCGCATGCTGTTTGGTCAAAATTTCGAAAAAATTGGGAGTTGGGTCCAGGAAAACGCCCGTTGTGGGGTGCCGTGACCCTCCCACGAATTCTAAATACGCCTACTACACCCACCGTTGAACGGGCTATCTATCCATGGCCCGCACCGCCCCCAGGCCCATTCCCGTTCTCCACCGCCCATCCCCGGTCTAAGTTTTGCAAAAAAACGACCGAAAGATGGAAATGGAAAGAGAACTGTGGAGAAAAAAGAAAACAATGCAAGGCGAGAAAGGAAAGGAAAACAAGAAGAATAGGTGAGGAGGAGAAGTCAGAAGAAGAGTGAGGAGCGGAATAGAACAAGGATTGGTATGGCAAAGCAAAGCAACAAAAGTATGGCAAAAAACACGAAACTAGGGAAAAAGGAACAGCAAGTAATGTTTTGTAACGATGGCGGCCAAGAGGTCCAGGGTTCAATACTGGACTGTTGAATTCTTGTACCACACAACCACTAGTGACGACGTAAAATGCGAATTGAGCAGGAAATTCATAATAATAAACTGACAGACTTCACTGACGTTTTGCACATGCTAGTTGCGATTACGGAACAGGCCCGTTCACCTACTGAATCGACGAGGCCATTCCATAGCAATGGTTTTGTACCTGGTATTCAACGACATTATGCAATGGTTTCGTACGGACGAGGCCATCACAATGTAGAGGAGGGTTTGAAAATAAATGGCATTTCACTCCTGTAACAGTATTTAATTTTATTTTGTTATTATCAGGGTGATTTATATAGGTGCTCGTAATTAGGTACAAAATAGCTGTTATTTTCATGGATGGTTAAAGGCTGTTTTATCAAACACAGAACTCAACTGAAATAAAGGCAACACGTTTCATTATCAGAGACAGTATCATACAGCTACAATGCCTATGGTTTGTCCGTTCTTCCTCCTAATTAACTTTTTTCTTTCTCTAAATTATGGCACACGGCACCTACCGCTTGCGGTGAATTATCAAATGAGATGAAAATGTGAGCAACAACCACAGAAGACGGTTAATTAGGCAAATTTTCTTTCTGTGTCACAGCAGCTGCTGTCATCTGTACTGGCGCTAGTATTGACACAAAAATTATCCTAATAATTACCATCATCATGTTATACAGTAGCAATCTACGCTTCTCATTTTGAAGAAGGAATCCACCCCCCTCCTTCTGTTTAAACATTTCCTTGACGTTTATTAACCCAATGCATGAAAATTTAATCTCAAAGTGCATAAAAGTTTTTTTTCCAAAAAAGTAGATTTGCTATCGAAATTTCTTCAGCCAAGATTTACCATACTTCAGCGGTAAATGATTTAAAAAAATAGTTTGTTTGGTTTGTTTTTAAATGTAAATTTATTTATCTAACATTGGCTGTCTTTTCCAGAAGTTAAAACAGGCACTAAACGCTTCATTCAAAACTGAAGAAAAGTTTACAGGTCTTCGTCGCTTGCAATTTTATACCTTTGAAATTTTGATGTTCGCGTGTTAAATTTTAGACATTTTTTGCGTATTGTCTTTCTTACTATAGTTGTTACGAAGTGTTTTTACTGTATGTTTTTGGTTTTTCTTTAATAAATTTTATTTTTTATCTTAGCCTTTTACGTTTCATTTTTTGCATCTCGCATTTATGTTTTGTGACAGTGGGTGAGCTGAAACTCATTGATTTTGACATTGTTCTGTGGGTGGTGATCATTAAAATCGTAATAACAGCAATATTTCGCTGACGGAGTTTCATTACAACCGCTAAATTCCCAAGTCGTGATGTTTGTAATGATGTGTTCACACTGTGATTTTACTTGCTTGCGTCATAATGACGAAGGTAAAAAAGGTTCATGTTCCCTCAGAATCTATGAAACTGTGACTCAGCAGTTATACTAGTCACATTTCAGAGGATTTTTAAAAATGTGTATAACAATTTGTAGTGAGTAAAAATAGGGTGAATTGCACATACTAGTCGTATAAATTTGGTACTCATTAACATGCTGTTAGCAGATATGTATAAAAGTTTGAGAAGGTGAAAATGAGGAACATCCGGTCGAAAAAATGAATCTTATAACATAGTTTTGTTGCCATAGAAAAATGAAAACAGATGTTGAGCAACATTTGTGTTAAAATCCGACGTCATTAAATCGTTTGTCCCAAATCTTTTGTGGACACCTGTACATTTAAAACTGATAAGCAGCTTTTAAACACACTGCACGAAATGTTCGTGGTTATTGGTTTGTCGCCATGCAAAATTTGGGTATGAGAAAACCTTTGACTCATTTGAAATCACTGCAATCGCTGAATAACACTCAACAAATAATTAAACAAAAGGTTTATTGGCCGACAGGAAAATCGACTATCATCAAATTTTACTTTTTGAGACTTACCTCGACTCGGTTTTATTCTCATTGGCACACGATATGCTTGTTTTTGGCATTCACCTCTGTTTAGATTTAATTTATTTTAACTAGCCCATTTGTACGATTTATTGGATCTAAAGAATCTAAACCAAATGGGTACATAGGTGACTGGATTAAAATATATGATCAGAAACATTAACAATGAACCAACGAGAAAGAAGTTGCAAAGTCACATTCATTAATTATGAAAAATATAACCTTGACCTCATGAACATTTGTTTATTCTGAATGTAGGCAAAAATATCACAGGTAAAAATGACACAAGTGGAAAAGAAGGAAAAAATGGCACTGGAGGAAAATGGCACAGGAAAAAATGTCACAGTAAAAATGGTACAGGAAAAAAGCACTTGAGAAAAAATTCTTTTTCACCTGCCATTTTTTCTGTGCCATTTTTCCTGTGCTATTTTCACCGTGCCAATTTTACCTACTTTTCCACTTGTGGCATTATTTCCTGTGCTATTTTACTGAACCATTGTTACCTGTGTCATTTTTGCCTACATTCAGAATTAAAAAAATGTTCATGAGGTCAAGGTTATAATTTTCATTTTTTTTCCTGTGCCGTTTCTACCAAGGATCGTTTATTCTTGACTTTAGCGCCATAATCAAGGAAGACTAAATGACTGGAATAACTTGTTGCAAACTCTTTTCTCATTGTGAGTTGTCAGTTGCATACAAAACTGATATTAGCTTAAACATTTTGCTGTCAGCAAAGCTCTCTCATCGTTAACAAAGCTGTGACAATGGTTTCTCAGTAGCGTTTATAAATTCATGAAACTGGGCGATCTTTTAAATTAGAGAGAATACATAACGTTGTATTTTGTTAGAGTTTTTAATTTGACTTTTGCTGTAGATGTAATGATAATTGACGTCTGCCTGCCTTGTCGTCTGCGTCATTTACTGCAAAAAGGCGTTCTTGATTCATCATTATCGAGTTACAAACACAACAAATCAGCTGTTGCTCATAATCGCAGGTTGTTGAAGCGAAGCGTAATTAACCGCCTAGACGGTTTGAAAATTTACCGGATTCAAAATTTAATGAACGTTAGTCGTTGCAATGCTTACTATAACCGCTACTTGTTGCCAGCATGTTAGTAAATTAGTTTAATAATATAGTAGCGCTGGGCACAGTTCATTTAATTAACTCGTTGCGGTCATCATTTGTTTGATTAGCGGTCACTAGCGTTCTCGATAAACTATCAAATGCAGAGGTTATACAAAATGCAATAAGATTCTATTTCGAAATCAGATCCAAAGGCCACTGTCACTTTGCCATGATTCACCATCAATCACAATTGCTACAGTGGAATTTGAGGTAATACAGTTCATAGCCCCTTGTTTACTGCAGCTGTATCTAAGAGTCTAAGTAATTTTTTAAAAGCCTTGGCATAGAATTTGGTTTAGTTCGGAGTGCTTTAAAGTAAAAAATACCAAAAAGTTCTTGTACATGATTTTATTTTGAAGTAACTAAAAACGGTAACACGTGAGTCGAGTATCTCACGTTTATATACATGTAAAAGATTAAGAAGAAACAGAAAAAGCAGACGATGATAATGACAGTGATGACGATGGTGACAATGAGGATGATGATAAGACTACGACGGCGACGACGATGATGATGATGGTGGTTATGATGATGGTGATGATGATGATGATGATAATTACATTGCTAATAATAGCTCGTAGTTAGTCAAGTATTCAAAAATACTGTACTTTAATAAAAGGTTCATAAAAGCATTTTACTTTGAATGATTATTTTAAATGATTGTTTATTAATTACTTTAATGAGTTTAAATGACCTTATGCAGCTTGTCTAGCGTCACGCTTTTGTATTAACGCGTATTGTACTGATGTTCTCCGGTAGAGAGAGCGAGAAGAGTTTCCGAGTTTCTGAGTCGTTTATGGTCGGCGCATGAGCCGCTTTTCAATCCTTTTTAAAGGTTGAATTTTATTTCGGTTTTTAATTATTCACTAAACATTTAGTGATTTTAGTACCTGAATTCTGTAGTGAATGTTTCTACGTGAAAAATAAAGTCATAATTATGTCATAAATTGTACGCGCTACAACACGCGTTTGCTTTCAAGAGCTGTCTGACTATTTATCAAAATTCAAGCAAGTTGAGTTTTATTTTGAAACAACGATGAAATTATAGTAAAGTGTTTGGGAGCTTCATAAATTTGTGCCGTTGTACGTGCTACTATGTTTCTTGAACTAACAATAGGTATGTGATGATAATTTAAAGTGATTACTATCTATATAATAATTTTATCATACCTGTAACCTAAGAAAATGGCTAAACTAAAAAAATGAGGTTTTTCGTGTTGCTGAACTTTATATATTTTGAATGGGTGGGGCAGCGTCTAAAATACAAACATACCGAGAAGTCGGAAAGAATTATCAGTTTAGATTGTTTATTAAATTTAACTAATTTCGTTTTCCTTTGATTTACAGTTAATTGGCAAGAAGAACCTGAATATTCATCAATTGACAAGAAAAATTTTGAATTTCTTGGCAAAAGACGATCCAGTGATCCTGAACCAGGTGATGCAGGAAGATTTGCTGGAGTATTGGAAAAATCAGACAGATCCCAGGCCCCCTGGTGGCGACCATTGCCATCAGAAAAGCGGAACTTCGAATTTTTAGGGAAGCGAGTTCCAAGCAAAAGGAGTTTCGAATTCCTGGGAAAACGAAATTTTGAATTTCTGGGAAAGCGAAACTTTGAATTCCCCGGCAAAAGAGGGCAGCCACAGCTTTATAAGAGGACCTTTGAATTTCTGGGAAAGCGAAATTCACCGCACTATCCAGAAAACTGGAGGCAATTCGTAGAAGGGAGGTTGCAACAGATGGCATTGCCATTACGTCCCGACAAAAGAAATTTCGAATTTTTGGGAAAACGGAATTTCGAATTCCTTGGGAAACGAGATGAGAACAGAGACAATTATTTAAGAGAACTAGTGAGACTTCTTCATAACCAAAACTCATACAGCAGTTTGTGAAAAGCAGGGTTGTAAGAACAGTGGAATGCCCGGTTTTAGACAGTAAACAATTGGGTGACGGTTAAAAGACTTTCAGCCATTTTGGTGTCTAAACATAAAAAGTCAGAAAACGTGGAAAGTGAGCTGAAGATCAATCAACTAAACCAAGTTTAATGACATTAGAAATACAATGCTAGATGGCGTTTCGCAATACGTATATTTGAAAGCCAAAAAGCGCTTTTTATATTAAAATATGACCAAAGAAGTTAATAATTATCGCTGTAATAATAACGGTAGTAGCTTGAGGATGGGAAGTTCAAAAATTGTCTGATAACTTGGCTTTTTAACGGGATAGATTAACCTGCAGTAATAGATGAGCGTGAAAATAAAATATGTTAGTATCTTTACAAACACCTTAAATGTCTAAGTGTACATGAAGCTTCGTTTTGTTCTTCTTTTTAATTATATGCAGGATTATTTTAAAAGTAGCTCATTTAATGAGTAGCACATCATTTAACTGGTGTTTCACAAAGCAGAATCATGGCTTCCAAATAATTTAAAAGCGATATCTGTTTAGAACAACGGAATCTATTAAGATGAAAGTTGAAACAGCTAACAAGCCAATATTCTTCATCTTGCTGAGTGCATTGTACTGACCGGTAACCATCGCCTTGAGATTTCACGATTAAGGATCAGCATCCTAGAAACAACTGCCGTCCACGCGCAGCTGTAATGTTCTTGGAGAAAACACACATCTCCATCGTTAGACACGTTTGCGATGTTTCATAAAAATGCGATTTTCTTAACAAAAACTTTCACAAGTCTATACCTAGATAGATTAGACGCTTCCGTAAGATTTTAGTTGTAAATTTTTTTGGGTGATTTACGCAAAAAGGAAAATGAGATCTTAAGTCTTAACATTTTCGTTAATGTTTACCCTGAACTATGTAAATACATGTAGCAAATATTTAGTAGGAAGATTGACGCCTCTGTCAGCGGAAGTGTGGGACAAGAAAGCGTAGGAACAAAAACTAAAATTTTACTATTGATGCTTCGACAGCCCCATCAGTAGCGAGTGAAACAGCTGAGCGTTACCGTGTATTGTCTAGGATGCGAATAGCAACTGGAGGGTTGACTAACGGAAAAAATTGTTTCTGAATAGTCTCGTGTGTTGTATTGCGCCCTGCTATTTCCTTCAATGAGGGAGAATGCATGTACTTTTGAAATTGGGTAAGATATCTCTCTTGGATCAATGTCGTAGAAAATTATCCTTGGTTGTAGTTAGTTTCGTGTACACACATTTTGCCGCCATTTTTCACTAATGATTATAGCCTAGTTGCCATCTTCTTATAATCATACAGCGTATGATAATCACGATTGATAATACTCTAGCCAGAAACCGGTGACAACGCTTTCAAAAACAATAAACTTTAAGAAATCGAAAACCTTATTTTATAGCACAGGCCCCTGGAGTATTTAACGAAGAGTTTTATTTTGAACAGCTATGTAACCTAAATGAAGCCTAATGAATTACTGAAATACTTGAGTTATTGTCTTTGGGTATTGATGTTGGTTTTCTTGTTTTAATTGCATGTAATAAACATTTTCACAGTTGTAGCGATTGATGATGATCGCGAAAAGGTCAAAGGTTAAGTGTGAACAATGTTTTTGACAACGCCTCACAACCAGTGCTGCTGTAGTAACAGTTTGAACAGCTAGCTAGAACCTTACCTAGATCTTTTTTGTTCCCAAGCAGATCCATCTAGTTAATGACTCTATATACGCACAGACTAATCCATAATTAAGTGAAGTCCACATAAAACAACTGAAATTACTCAACAGGTGCGGCAGACGGCTTTACATACATGTCACGTGACTATTGTAGTTAAGACGTGTTGCACTTAACCATTGACATACAGCAACTGCGCGTGCGCACAACAAAACTGTGAAAAGGCTTATTCGTCTCAAAAGACCAACCTGTCATTACAGACAGAACATCCCACGTCACTTAAATCTGAATCAAGGCCATAAAATTGCCATATGCAGCAAACACAGAAAATGCAGCGAAGTTTTAGTGTCCAATAAGCAAGATATCAGCTTGAGTCTTAGCCAGAGAAACAACTAAATTTACATTTACAAGTTTCTGTTTTTAATTTCTGTTTTAATTCTTCAAACTGCCGAGAATGGTTAACCAGTTTCGTGAGTTACTGAAAGTCAGTAAAATCAATTCTGGAAATGTAGTTTAAAGTGAGGAGAAATATAAAGAGGTTACCTTCGCCAAACTTTCTGGCATGAATGGGCAAGTCTAATTAAATCTGCGTAATTAATCCGCTAGGTGATGTTAAGTGAAGTTGCATCTGAAGCTCTTTCTGAAGTTGCTGTAGCATAGATTTTTTCAGGCCTTTTACCCGATGCGCAAAGAATGTGAAAGGGGAGGATTCAGCATTCTGAAAAGAAGATTGTTCTCTACTTTACGTTTCAGTCAAGTGATTATTGCCAAGCAGGGTAGAATTGAAAATGTACATTTCTAAAACAATCAGTATACAAGGAAGCATTTTTTCATATAAGAGTAAAAAACTTTTGAGGCTGAGCTGAAGCTAACTTCACTGAACGAGTTCTATGGTAGTTACGGAAAATATTTGCGGCTACTATACAACAGTCACTAATCGATTAAGCGTTAGCATTGATGGCCTTGAGTGTTAAAGAAGGTGTGTAAATTTTCAGTATGGCAAATAAACGACAAGCCAAGATTTACCTTCTATCTGGCTGATTTATTTTTTCTCTTATAATAGCTGGAAACACGTTACGGATAAAATATTGGGATTTCCAATTGAGAAAATTTAGAGAATCAGTCAAATTAGGACATAACATGAATCGATTTCTATAGGAGTTACATTATTAGATAACGTATGGCCTGTCGATCAATGAAAAGCCTCTTGTTAGTGGGCCCCACATTGATCACAAAAAGCACACTCTTGCGCCAAACGCGTTTGCCACATTTTAGAACGTTTTCGGTGCTCTGTAAAGGTTATTGAGAGTTTTGCCCTCAGTACTGGCTAGACACTTTGTGGAATGCAGCCAAAAGAAAATGGGGCACATGCCTGCCCATGGCTCTCCCTTAGATACTTCTTGGGAAGCCGCACTAGAACAACTGATGAGGTTTTTGCCTTTTTGCGATGAATGATTAAAGAGACATATATCAGTGGCACAACTATATTACAGAAACCTTGTGAACGTGACGCATTTTAATAAATAATAATCAGCCCAGTCGACTTTCATCGAAGCCTGGCGCTTAAAGTCAGTTTAATTTACATCATAAGATCATTACTGTTGCTTCAGTGATTAATTGCATTACAAGCACAACGTTTTCTTGATGAGACGGGATAATGAGAATGGTCTGAAATTTAAAGGGAAACCGGGTTCAATCTTAAATTATAGCTCAAAACAATCTACCATGGTAGGGGACATTGAAAGGGAACATGCTATTTTTCAAGCATGCCTTACGCGAAAGAATTATTGTCAGAGAAAAATAATTTCACATTCGAGTGGTTACTTCTTCGCTGTTACATACTTTTCGCCATTCGCTAGTTAGTCGGGTGCATCTCGGAAACGTGTTGCAAAAGAACAGGTGCTGTATCTCTCAGTTCAGTTGTGACGTAGTGCACACTTTCGCGTGCTTTTTATACGTCAGCAGAGCTGTAAACTTGAAATTTGAGTTTTATACTTAAAATTTGTCGAGTTTTGTATATCACACCGAATGTTTTACAGTAGTACTGTACTTCGCAAGCACGTGCGACACCTTCATAGAACGTTTGTGCAGTTGAGAAGTGTGTTCAGTTACAACATCATCACTAACTGGACTGGCCGGCCGTTAATTAAGTTTTTAACTTATCATTCAATTACCAGAGACGTTTTAGCATTATTATAGGTATTAAAATGCATACATTTCAGCGTATTTCAAAATGGCGTAGGACATGAAAAAAAAATCAACAGGTTTTTTCCTTGACTAGGTTTGTGAAGAGAATAGTTTGGAAATGCAGCTAACAGCTGATTATGAAATGCTTTAACAAGAAGGTATTTTCTACCAAAAAAATGATCACAAAAATGCAGCTCGCAATATCATAGCTCGAATTAAACAAAATAGGTGTGGTGGTTAATGTTTTGAGCATGTGCTGCTAAAACATCATTAATACGAAGTGCACAGGAATGGCCAGACAACATTGTTTACGCCGAGGGTGGTTCAGTGATTAATCAGTGTTGTTTAGGCGATAGTCACGTGAGTTGTTAATTTATAATTTACATCAACTAGTTGGTAGCTACTCAGTCAGATCACGCAAGTAATGTTAATTCAGTAAGGTAAAAATCTCTTGATTTTCCAGTTGTGTTGTTATGTCGTTTTGCACACCAGAATGTAGTGCCATTACGGCCTACCGCTAACAGATCAAGGATAAACTAAAATTTTGACAATGAATTGTAGGACAGGTGAAACCGCTCACGAACAGCTGTCTCGGCAAGCCGGCACCCCTGAGCTTCCAGCATCTAGAATGCCCTTTCACCTTTAATTTTAGTGGCTAGATTATCCTTGTACGCTGTACTAATTCTTGTAACAATAGCACGACGTATCCGTACTGCATCAGTCTTAAAATCACTGAAGAAGCCACAGCGACAGTCAGTAAAAGTAACCAGCTAGAGTTTCAAGGAAATGAAATTACCTTATCGAAAACTAAAAGTATCTAACTAAAAGTATCTTTAAAATAAAGCAATTACAAGTAGTATTTTAGTAAGTGATGGTAATGGACTACTAATATCTTGTAAGTTTTTTCAAGTTTTATTTATCATTATAACTGAATGTGAACAATCATCGTTTCTCTGTGAAAAAATACACAACTAATAATAACTGATAGGAAATTAGACTGTGGAGACCTTGGCATGGCGGTACAGCCACATTTCGTCAAGGCCACTTCTTAAAAAAAGGAAAAGCAAAATGGTCTGATACGAAACAGGGAAGGAAGCTGGGATGGTAATGGAAAGGCAACGGATAATCGATGTAAGCAATGCAACCCGGATAAAGATGTACCTAATAGCTAAGAGAATTTATAAATGCGAAGCAATGTACTACACTAGGTCTTGTACAAATCGCATACCTAACAGTTTGTAAGCTGGCATACATTGGTGTACACGTTAATACAATGCAGCTTAGAATTTTTTATAAGCCTGATAGCCTTGTCAATAACACGTGGTATGTCACTAACAATGCTATAAATTGCGCATTTCAATGAACGCTCCAGCAAAAACAGAATGTAAAACTGGAGGTCGAATTAAATTTTTGTCTCTGGTGTTATAATCATAAGCATCTTGCCCCTGGAAACAAAGGGAAGTAAAGAACTGCTAAAAAGAATGAGAGCTTTCTCATTAGAATTTTAATTGGAACTAATTTTAATAACTTACCAAAATTTGGAGTTATTCTTACAACTCCTTTTGCAAATTGAAATTAGTTCTTCAAGAAAAAAGAATAACATTAGGTGTGTTAATAAATGATTTTATTTATCATATAAATAATAAAGCATCACAGAAAATAAAGCAATATAATTATATAAAACAAGTAATGTGACAAAGACAGCAGAAGAACACTCAAACCAAATACACACACAATATTTGTGAATGGCTAAATTATATTAACCAGGACACACATGTTTGTACATATATCTAGTAGCAAATAAACAATGGTATCCTATTCACAATACACAACATACACAAAATAATTTAAACTATAGGTAAAATTTACTTTAAAAACCAATACAATAAAATCAATAAAATTATTTTTAAAATGCTTTCTTGACAAATTTTGTGCACTGTATAATTTGTATCTGTAATTATTATTCTAATAATTTAAAAGTGCTTAAAGATCTGCTTAAAATTTGTATTAAAATCTAAACCTTCCAGTAAACATGTCACATTTCACTAGTGACATCGAGTGGCCAATAGACACAAACGTATTACAAAATTTGTTGATAAAAATTAAATGAAACACTTATTGGGCAACTGCTGTGTAGAAATTCATTCACATAAACTATGTAAACAGTCAAACAGCACAAAATAATAATTAATTATTAAAGCAATTGCATAGTTGTGTAACAAGATTTACTTTTACACTGTTGCAAGTACCACGACAGTGAAAACAATATTACAAGGATTTGTTTCGCAATTGACTTAGTAATTTAGTAGTACATAATGGACAAAGTTTATATTTAATAATGGAAAAGCTAATCAGGTCACAGTGAACCACACTGCTGAGAAACTTCAAACTGTGTTTATTTCATTGCTAACAATATTTCACACATATTTCTCTGAGCGATTTGCTGTAAAAAGTTTACATTATTTTACACAGACTCATGAGCAGTTATGCATATAACTTTATTTGGTCAAAGATTCTCTGTTCTCTGCAAATATACGTACTTATTCTGTGTTTTGTTGCACAGCGGCAGTAAAAGCTGTATCTTTATTAAATGCATTAGCCAAGCCGATGTCATACTGAAGCTCCTGTAGCCGTGCCATTGCTTAAGTGCTTACACTTAGACAAATAATCAGCTATGGAGCCATACCCAGAATCCTTCGCCAATTCAGTTGGCGTGTAGTTATCCTGAAAAAGCATATAATCCATCATGTCGGAAGAGATTCAATGTACAATTAATTGTACAATGAAACTTATTGCAGTTTTTTAGATTTTTTACTTTAGGAAAATTAAACAAACTTTTAAAAGCACAAGAAAACACGTCATAAACATAAAGCTTAAAGAAACCATCTTGAAATTGTATATCACTTACATACTGCCTGTTTACATGCAGGACTTCATTTGGCAGTCATGCTGTACAAAAAATGTAAATTCAAATTCCCGCGATGACCGTTAGATGCAGCCATTTTGACAACAGGTCATTTGAAAAAAGATTAGATAACATTGTGAAAACTTAGAAAAAATAATCAGAGCATTTGTAGTGCACACATCACTAACTGAGCAAAATTTTAAATTACTGCATCTTGTCAATAACATTAAAAATACATTATTGGTTAGTAAGTGGTGCACCCTGGAGGATGAGTCAACGACATTTTAACAATTGGTGAAAACATTTTAAATAATTAAAAATTTTCTTTTCTAGTTACATAAGTCTTTCCAGCAGGTTAGTGAAAAGCTAAGTAATATATATTTGTATGGAAAGTTTTTTGGGATACAATTTAACATTACCTTTTCTTCCCCTGATTTAAGTTTGCTTAGTGATGTTATGTAATGGCGACTTTGGAACAGTATTGTGGGAGAATCAAAATGAAGGCGAAAGAAAATTCCTTTCAATGCGAGTACAACATATGCACAAAATTGCTATAAAGAAATATAATTTTTAAGGTAATTTTTCTGAAATCTATTTCAGGTACCCCTTTTCTTGTCCTTTAACCATTCTGATAGCAGCAAAAAATAGCTTAAGGACTAAACAATAAAAAACTGAAAACTGATGATAACTGTGAGCAGCAACAATATCACACAAAGTGTTTTTATGAAACAATCAAAAATTTGACAAGAAATAAAGAAAGAGAAAATAGAAATACCTTGTTTTTCATATCTGGCTTAGCACCATTGGTGACCAAATGTTTTACTATTGCCATGTGACCAAATAAGGCTGCAGCATGTAATGCCGTTTCACCATTCTGTAAGAGTCAATTCGTGTTAAGTCATAACAAGGAAAAACATCTTAATGTATCAAACAAGGAAAAACATCTTAATGTATCAAAAATTGGGCTAAGTATTAGAAATATGCCAAAACAAAGAGGACATAAAAACATAAAGTTAAAACACAAGGAAAAAAGAAAGAGAAGCACAAAACTCGTGTTATATGTTTTGGATTGCATAATTCATGGCATAGTAGTTAATTAAACACAGTCACAAGGTGTAAGATGTTGAGCTAACAGTAACAAGTGTTATCAGCAACTAGCTTGGCAACAAGTAATCAAAATAGTCACCAGTTTTAAAACGTATCAGCCAGATTTTCATACCTCAAGTAAACCAAGGTTTGCTCCATATTTGACTAGTTCTTCTACAACATCAAAGTTGCCTTTGTGCGATGCTTTAAACAGTGGCGTGGCGCCATCCTGTAACAGAAAAAGCAGTTAATGACAAATGAACATAAATTGCTCAACAAAAAAATTAATTTACAACATATAAGACACTCGTGATAATAATTAATATACTTTGTACAGGAAAATGAACCTATCACCATGTTCCAAATAACCTGTTTATCATCAGTTAGCCAAAAGTAAGAATACCTCTCTAGGATAGTCAACGTCTGCACCATGTGATAGCAGTTCACGTACAATAACAGCATGACCCATTTGAGACGCAATCCATAATGGGCTGGCACCGTCCTATAACAAAGTATAACATGGGAAAAATTATAGCCAATTGTTAGATTTAATCTGCTCCAACAACAATAAGAAATGTGAAACAAAAAGCGTTTAAAATTACAAGAAGAAAAAAACGAGTTTAGCTATTGTAAATAATTGCAATTAAAAACTTTAAAGTAGTAATGACAGAGAAATATTCCATTTTCCAATCAAAGAAACTCGAGGACATAAGTACTTCCTTCAACATGTGACAGGCTGGCACCTAGTACCATTTAACAGTTTTCATTTTTAATGACAACCTGCCTTGCAAGAAAATCATCATAAAGAGTTACCTTCCGTTGATGGTTGACTCTGGCACCTTTTGACAGCAGGTATTTTAGCAGTTTGTAATGACCATTTTGGCTTGCAATAAACAAAGGTGTGGCACCATCCTAAACAAGAAATATAGATGGTAAATGTAGCAATATGTTATTAATATTAAACACTTTGTAATTAAACTGCTTTCTTAATAAAGAATTTTGGTCATTTACATAAAAATGCACATTAAAACCTTTATTATATTAGTAAATCATGGTTAATATGCATCCTTATTACAGTTTTCACCTTGTACATTGCATAGGACATTAATCCACCTTGCATTTTCTTACTTTGTTACTAATCGTAACATTATTTTCTTTGCAGTCATCTTATTATTAATGTTTTTTAGCTTTCTATACAATTACTCACCACCGATAAGCCATTTTTGATTTGTATTCAATTCATCATAAATTTCCATTTGACATTTAAATCATGTAAGGATTATTCTTTGTGTTTAATATAGTTAATGGACTGTACAAGTTTTTAGGTTCTACAAAGAAGATGGAATGCCCCTGGTGGAAATTACTGACACACCCCGTAGATGGGCTTGTAAAGTGCTAAACTGTATTTTTGATCCACACCTAAAACATCATTACTTGGTACGCTCTTACACTTTCTACTAATCTACTTTCTACAAATAGTGCAATTAGCACAACAAAGGCAACTGATCTCGGGTCAAACGCACAACTTGTATTCATAACTTTATATATGCATATAAAAATATTTACAGATATCAAGAATAACCCTCTAAGATTAGACACTGAAGTAGTAGTAGCATCTTAACCATTTTCTAATATGATACACATCCTCCTTTAATGCAGTAAACAGATAGTCAGTATGAAACTGCCCAGAGACAGTAGCGAACCAGATGACCCACAACCATGACCATGAATACAAAAAATAAAAATTGAGTAAAATAAATCGCTTATCTGGTCGCGAAGCATACAGCATGACCAGTGAACTGTTCAGTTCGCATCAACATGTCCTAAGGTTGCACAGTTACACAGACAGATATTGTCAGGTTGCAGTAAGGCCTGGCCATCTTAAATTAGTCTATGCTTGTTCATTGTTTGTGAACATTTGATGTCACAACCAACAGAATGTGGCTAATTTGTGCACACTTACAGTCATCTCTGCATTAATATTGGCATGTCTGGTTAGTAATTCCTCCACAACTTGTATATGATTGCATTGGCAAGCAACAAATAAAGGGGTACCACCATCCTAGAAAACGTTAAACAATGAAATATTATTATGATATTTATAAACTGAGTAAACACATTTTGTTAAATTTTAGTGAAAGTTTTTCAATGTATTGGTTTGCAGAGGGTTTGCATGTATAGGGTTTGCAATACCTATAACTTCTTTCCTGAGTCAAAAAAATTAGTAACATTGATTTCAAATGAAAACTTGTCATTCTTTAAAGAACAATTTTTAGATATCACATGAAACCAATAAATGAAAAAATATAATGGCAAGATGCAAGAATATAAATCTGCTATTTAAAAGAGTTTAACAAACTAATAACACTGGTCATTCATTCATTTCATTCTTTCGTATTCAAACCAATGGCAATTACCAATGTATCAACCAAAATTGTAAAAAACATCCTCATTTGCCCAATAATATAAGAGAGATAATCTGCACCAACGGTAAACAATCAGCTAGACAATTAGTCAATCAACCAATCTAACTAACCAGTTAACTGGTTAACTAACGGCAACAATTAAATACAAGAAATGAATAGATCTTCAATGTTGGTTAATTAACCACCTATGTTTAATACTGACAGTAGATAAAAATGAATGATCTGGAAGAAAACTTACAAAGCTGGCCATATCTATTGGAGTTCCTGCATTTAATAGCAGCTTTACAATTTCGAGAAAGCCGCCTTGAGCAGCAAAGAACAGAGCACACGTTCCAGTCTAAAAAATGTAAAATGCTCATTACATGTATCCAAAGCAATTTGTCCGTATTACAGTGGCAAGACAAATATACGAGATATCTAAACACACAATTCCTTCGAATTTTACCAGTTACCTTTTCTCTTGATAATAATGCTCTTCTACCAGCTCAGTATGTAATGACTATACTGCTAGATGAGAAATTCTGTATAGGACTGTTGTAAGTGTCAGTAAGTTTGATATTCCAAATGAGAGATGGCGCCACCAGAATTAAGCAGATTAGTTAATGTATTGCCAATATTGCCCAAGGATAAAACATCAAATCAGCAAAAATATGTCTTCCGGAAGGGTAAAACGTTAATTATGTCCTTCATAATAACATTCAGAACTTGTTAAGTTCACAACAACATCTGAAACTTGAACTTGGACTTGTCTGGTTCAATCATTAAATTTAAGATGCCTGATTCATTGATATGAAAAGAGTAAAAACCGGTTGTTTTTGCACATACGAATTTATGGAATTGGTCTTGTTGTACAACACAATAAACAAAAGTTTAGTGACAGGGTTAGCAGGTATTACAGGCAAATTACAGCACTATTATAATGAACATACCACCCTCCTAGTTTTAGGGTCAGCTCCATGATCTAATAGGATTTTGACACAGTCTAAGTGGTTATTCGCTGCCGCAAGAATGAGCGGGGTGGTGCCCTCCTGTATAAAAAACAGAATTTCAAAAGAGGTCTACGTTGAATTTCTAGCTATAAACAACTAATCTAAACACAAAAACTTCTGTTAACAGCCAACATGTTTCAAAGCTTTTCCCTATTCAATTACGCCTAAAAAGAGGTCTTAAAGAATTCCTACATATTATGGGAGGTCAAATGTCATACACTTGTACCACGTAAAACATTTCTATGTAATATATAATGTCCACTAACACTGTAATTATAGATTTGCATTATTGTCTGCTTCAATATTATTCGACAAGATTCCAGTTAAATAGCTCATTTAATTTCTAATTTCTAATAAAATCTAATTTGTTAATTTCTTAGGCGTTAAGTTGGACAACATGCTTACATGGGAAGAGCAGTTTATCAACATTTATAAAAAAATGGCATTAAGTACTTCGTACCTTCGACAAATCAGAGGACAACTATCAAAACAAACAAAAATTCTAATTTACAAAACTTTAATTTTGCCCCATTATTTATATGCCTGCATACTATACCAAAAAGTGAAAAGAGAGTCATACATCAAGTTAAATGCACTTCAAAACTACGCTTTACGATTAGTTAATGGCCATTCTTTGAAATCATCTCACAATACAAGTAAATATTCTGCCACCTCTTTAAGAAACTCCATGAAAATCCCGATACTAGAAGCCCACAGAGATTATCAAACTCTCCTGTTTCTCTATAAATATATCAACAATATTAATGCTCCCTTTGAAAACAATAAGCTCCCACTTCTTAAAAACCCCAGTATGAATAACAGAACACTAAATTTAAGAAACATCAGAACGAACAACCAATATGGAAAGTATTCCATTACTAAACAAGCTATACAACTTTGGAATTCATTACCGACATCACTAAAACACAGCAGCTCTTTAACAATATTCAAGTTTAAATTAAAAAAACATTTAATGACACGTTTTGAATATCAGACATACGAACACGATGACACCTACTCAAATCATAATTTCATTTTTCCCAGACCGTACTAAACTAGTTTATATTTTATTTTTTGAAATTCTAGTTGCACTTATAGTTTAGCTTGCACCAGACGCATTTGCCCAGAACAGTGTATGTTTAATTTCATATGAACTAACACTGATTGTCTGTCTTGTATTATGATGGTCAATGTTTTAAAATGGCAAATAAAGATTTTACTACTACTACTACTACTTGGCCGCCATTCGTATATTGCAAAGAAGACAGGATAAAGCTAGTTTAGTATAATCAAAACGGTTTAAAAATTATACACAATACCTTAAGTAAAATAACAAGCTTGCTAGAATTAAATAAATGAACGAATAAACAAAGAATATGAACAGAATTAAGCAATAATTTACTGACAATAAGAAGGTTAATTCATAAATTCATTTATTTTGCCTGCTCATTAATTCTTAATTTTCCTAGTCGCAGTATTTATGCTAGTCGATGTCAGAACCACCAACCGCTGGTAATTTACTCAGTGAGTTATTTCTTCGATTAAACAATTATAAGCAGGGTTCTTGCTAACCATTACGGTGTAAACAGGGTTTTGGTCTGAATACAAATTAAATTTGAGGGAACGACAACAGTGTTTAACTAAACTTCTGAGCAATGATAGAGTATAAAAACGTTGATAAAACCACTTCACTTAGTGTAAATCGGATTGTGTATAAAATGAATCCCTACGAATGAAGTTTGAAACTGGAAAAAAATGACTTTTGCTATGAATAGGCTACATTTGAGTAAACCACTTTGGTGTGAAGAAAATTTGAGTGAACCGTTTTAGAATAAGAAAGTTATTAAGAAAAATGAGCAGTCAAAGGAGTGAATAAATAAATACTTTCAAGATAAATGCTAAATAAGGGCTGCCACAAACATTTCTTTACAAAATCACCCTAAATAAAGTAGGTAGACACTGAAATACAAAATGCAGCAAACTAAACTGCTCAAAAATCTTATAAAAAGAAGTGATATAAGGAAATTCACGAAACTGTAGGCTTTCTTCATAAATTCGAGTTCATTAGGTTATTTTAATACATGCAAACGAACAAAAACAACAACAACAACAACAACAACAACAAAGCTATAAACAAGCAATTGAGAGAAGCACAAACGAATGCAGATACATAAATGAAAGCGTAAAGCAAGCGTCTGAAATCTGAACGAAAACGGTGGCCTACAAAGTTTGTTGTTAGCTTCACAACGAAAGTTTACAGCTTGTACTCTGTATAATATTAACGTTTTACAGAAAACAAGCAATTTTTATGCTAATGGGACATGCTAACACAGTTTTATGAAACGCAGTGAAACAGAAAATACGCTTATGAAATTCTGACGCCTGCGCTCGGTTTCGGCAACAGCTGGTAGCTGCTAAATTACAGTAATTAGAGCTTTGATAACAGCAGCGGGGCCCAGGGTTGTCCCGAGGCTTGTAGGTCATAAGAATCCCAGACGCTCTAAGCAAAAACACTATACAGTAAAGACGACGAATACGAACTTTTTGACCTTCCTGTAAATTTTCCTCAGACATTCTTACAACACTGTAAATTGCAGTCGTCTTTGTTAGGTTCTCAAACATTCTTGGGAAAGCCATTGGTCAATTAAGTCTACTAAATTCATCTTTTCTTTGGTTTCTTCCTTTACCCGAGACATTAATAATTTACAAAACGAAACCAATTCCGCTTGAGTCTGCTAACTTCCCACAAAACATGATAGTATTGACCGTTGCTGATGAATAACCACAAAATTAATTTAACTGCTTTATCGGCTGTTTAATCTCTCCAGTAAACAAAGTTGCTGAATTCATGCTATAAACGAATAAATTGCTTGATGTGTATGATTTACTACGTAGGTAAACAACATTGGAATTCTTAATTATTATTATTAATCCTAAGAGGACTGGATTATTTTTCACCAGGGCTAGAAAAACTGGTTCCAAACGACATTATTTCAATCGTCCCAAAGGCCAGGCTATGAAAAAATATGGGAATTTTACCTATGTCAACACTTACAAGTCATTTTGCATGTTTTACGTTAACAATAGTTAAATAATGGCGTAATAACAGACGTATTTTGATATGGCACATTAAAACAACATTTATTAGAAATTAGCCTTAGGCCAATGATAGCTGCCTAAACTTTCCATATTTAGTGGTAGACAACTTTACACAGGAAATGTACTGTGTGTGCCTGTGGTGTTTGTTTAAAGGAAACACTGCAGCCAGCAAGACCTACAAAAGGAGACTAAAGGAAAACTTTATAAAGGAGAATTAAGCATAAAGTTGAGCTTCTGCATTCTACATTATCTTAAACGTTCTTCATGTTGGTCCGTCAACCCACTGGTTCTTTGCCCAAACTTGGCAAATTGATCTCTCGACGCACTGTCATCTAATCTAATGAATCATAATGCCCTTAAATGTGATTAGAAGTGGAATATAGATTTAGCTTGCTGTTAGCTAAGCTTGATCTTTTGGTCTTTTTCAAGATGCTCTAAGGTTTGTCAAAAAGCCAGTAAAGTAAAAGACGAAAAGTTTTCAGACATAAGAGCGAACATATTTCTTGGAATACTGAAGGACTAGAAGGAACTAATGGAATGAAGGAAACAAATAAACAAAGGGAAAATATACACAGGCTATGCCAATTAGAACTGTTGGTGAGCAAGCTATAGTGCTGCAGTTGGAAGATGAGATCACAAAGCGGCCAGGCTAGGCATACTCTGAAGTTCAAACATTTCCGAAAGGTTTCATTTTGCAAATTATTATTTTGTGTTTTTTGTATGAATGATTGAGGTCTAAATTAAAAGACGTAAATTAAAATAAAAAACCAAGCAGTGCATTTAATGAATGATTCGGGGCAGCATTTTCCGTAAATTTTGCTTAAAAGCTTTTTGGCGGTCAGTCAGCAAGGGAGTCAGTCAGTTAGTAAACATGGTTTTAAAAACCTACGAGACTTTTATTCACACAAAATGGTTTTCATTCTCTATGGTTATTCTACAAAGTTTTAATACTGTGTCTTGTTAAAAACAAAATGTGAGGGTAAGAACGAGGGGGTAAACAGGGCACAAATGAATGCAGTGAGTGAGATGAGGGGGAAATGAAATAAGATTGGTCACGTCTTACGAAGGGAAGGCGAGAATGACTGTGAGACAGTATGGAATAGACACCGGCAGGAAGAAGGGCGAGAGGTAGACCGAGAACAACATGGAAAAGAACAGTGGGGGCTGAGGGGAGTTATGCAGGATGGAGATGGAGTAAGCAACGGCAGAGGACAGTAGAGCTTGGAGAAGAAGTGTCATGGCCTTATGCGCCTCCTGCCGTCAAGAGAACTAAATGGGCTAAGTGTAAGTAAGTAATAATGAAAAAAAGGAAAAATATGGTTGAATGTTAATAAGGCAATTAAACCATTCAGCTTAATGGTTTACAGTGTTTATGTCTGCCGCACACAGATTGTTTACAATGTTTGCATTAGTTTTACTTCATCAGAATGTCACAAATGATCCTAATATTTACTTCCTAGTACCTGTAATCTCGGGTTTACTTTACTTCTCAAATGTTGCTGACATATCCTATCCTATCCTATCGCGGTACTAAGGTTTACGCTATACAAATATACACACAGCATTGTTATTGCATGTTGTATACCCTATAAACAAATTTGTTTATCCGAGTTTGCCAAACATTTGCCAACAGGAACTCTATCAGTGAACAGTTCGTCCCAGGACGCAAATTATTTACAATTTTTGCACGCTTAATTCATTCCTTCAGTAAACGTTTTCTGATCAAGTACAACTATACATACTACTACTGAGGTGACAAATGACAAATCATTATAAAAATAATTATGAATTGCAACAAAGTAAGAAGAAAAAAAATACGATGTAAAAGCAGATAACAATTATGAAAACGGAAACCTTTGCATCCAAGCCCTAACATTTATGAATCAGCCAATCAATTACGAATCATTACACAAAACTTTGGGATTGCAAATAGGCTAGTTACGAAATTACATAAGGAATGATGTGGAAAAAGATTTATTTGTTTTAAATTATTCAGCAAAGATAAGATAAGATGGCGCTAGTTGTGGCCTAACATACAGCTATAACAGAGATGGACCTCTCATTCCGTAACTGCCTTAGCCTGCCTATTAATGCCTCGCATCAAAGACGAATTGCCCCACGTCCCTGAAGGACCATAGGAATAGACAGTTATCGCCATTAATTTACAAACCTCCTACACAAGATAACAAGGCAAGCCCGTTGTATGGCTGTTTTTCTCTCCCAGTAAACAACCAATTAACGCGGCCAGAAAAATGTCCTGTTCGAATGATACGTGACTGAAAAACCCCTGGCATGAGAGGGGTTTGAATCCAAACTCTGGATAGGCAGGAAAATGCCTGAACCATTTGACCACCATGCCTACCAGTCATATTAAAATTAGCTAAATGCAAAAAAAAAAACTAATGCAAATCTTCATTAAAAGTTACTAGGTTCTTTATGTGAACTAATAGAGTGGCTAAGAGTGCACAAAAAATAGCAGAATTTCCATCCTGTCAGTGGCTGTCACACAAAAATGGCAGAAACATAAAAAAATTGACAAATTAAGCATATTACATGTAAAACATTGAACAGGTTAATACATGTAATATCCATTCTACAGTTACCTTGTCTTTACAATCCACATGAACCTTCCCACTCTCCAGAACCCGTGTCAGGGCTTCAGCATTTCCTTGTAAGGCCGCTAGATGGAGCTGCTGGTCTGATGGCGTCTCCTTCTGCAAGAAATTGAACTGAATTATTACAGAGTGATCATGGTAAATTCTAAAACTCATTTATCTGTAACAAACTGACAAATCATATGACAGGTGAATACGAATAGTTTTCCATTGTATTTTGCGCTGGTTTGCAAAGTCCACAACAGGACAGGAGGAGAAGAAGACCAAAAAATTATGACATCTGAAGCACAAGGACACTTCTTGTACATTTCATTTAACATTTGTTCATAAAAGGACAGGACAACTACAAGGGAGACCAAAGAAACTGTTGCATTAAAAATAAGGCTATAGTTTCTGTCTTGAAAGTGTTCTGTTAGTGCCACAGAATCAGGGACTATGCAAAAACTTGGAGAGCCACGTTTGCTTAATTTTCAAAACAGCCATTCAGTCTGCAGAGTACCATGTAGTCTAAGTTATGCTGCTGTAGGTCTCTTGGCAATTTTATGATTTCAGGACAAGATCAAAATAATTCAGACAATGAAAAAAACATTTCCCCAAATTGTAACATTTTGTTTGATTCCCCGATTGATTAATGAGATATTTTTCTAGGTCATAAAAACTTCACTCTAAGTCTATCTACCATGAAGCCTGTATTATGCTGCACACCATAAACTACAGTCAGCTATACTCTACTAGCTGCAAGTCTCAACTTTTCAAAATTTAAGTTTTAGTATAAGCAAAATATTCTGGAGAGTTATATATTTATAAACAGTTGTAAAAGACTAACAGTAAAAAGTAATTGATTTTATGATGCCAGACTACAGACGCATATACTTGACGTGACATTTAGCTGCTATAGTTGCAAATACTATTTGAAAACTCTTTTAAAATAATAGACTTATTTGCCTGTCTGGGCTAAATTAATTTCAAATAATTTGTTTTCTATTTCTAGGTAACAATATGGCAAACAACATGCACCCACAAGCACCCACACCCACACGCCAGCCACCCACCCACACCCACACCCGCACACACACACGTACACACACACACACACACACACACACACACACACACACCGCACCGCACCGCACTCACACCGCACACGCACGCACACACACACACACACACACACACACACACACACACACACACACACACACACACACACACACACACACACACACACACACACACAATATGTCTATTAACTAGTCTCATCACAGCAATAAACATTCCATTTGAAAAGCTTCAGAAGTTTTGAGCATTCTTTTCAAGATTCCTTTTTTAGAATTAGAATTTACTTAATTCACAATGAGTATACAACTGAATTCATCCATCCACAGCACTAAAGTTATAAAAAATGAACAAATTTATGCATAGAAGTTGATACTGCCTAGATTAATGGTAAATTAGCGAGTAACAGTGCATAATATGGTCTCTCCTACTTTCCATTTCTCATTCACTCTCTCTCTCTCTCTCTCTCTGATTCACATGCACACACTCTCTCAAGACTGGGTGCAAATTCAGTATGAAGATGAAGATTACATGAATGAGAGATGTAAGTACAAGGTGTTATGGTGATGACTGAGTCATGATATATTTCCAGCGCACAGATAGGCACTAAAAAGGCACAATTTACATTGACTGACATTTACATTGAATAAATTTATAGGCATGAAATGGCAGTTAATTATGATTTTTGTTAATTATCACCCCACGCCATTTATCCAAACCTCATTTTAGCTAACACAACCCCAGCAGTTTCATTTTTTGTTTTCGTTTCCTAACCTACTACAAACAGATTGCACTAATTTTAATATATAATATAATTCCAGTTACCTACTTGCTAGAAGTTGAACTACGAAAATCAATTCTCAATTTTACCTTTCCGTTGTTGTTTCATAGCATTAGTAATCTTTTGCACTTTGTGCATTTATAAAACTATTTCAATCTCTTTGGGTGGTTAACAAGTTTAGAGGTTTTTTCTTTTTATGCTTAAATAGTGTTGGGAAGTACCAGTAATTGTCCATATTGCAGTTCTAGATTGCAAGTATGTTTTGTGGGTTCTGCAAGCCTTTATAATAAAAATCATCAAAGATTCTCAAAAATGAAATACTATTTTAGTTAAACTACAGAAAGCTTTAGGTTGTAGAAAAAATCATAAAACTTGAGTTTTTAAGTTGTTCGCACGTTTATTCTTTTTCTTGCGGTTTGAGCGGTGCTGCTAAGAAAAATTTTACCTGAGGCAGTATTATGTTGCTGAACAAAGGCAGAACTGTGTAAAATCATTTACACCAATTGAACCTGTGCACACCTGAGGTCATTTGACGGTGAAATTTTGCAGGTGGGCTGGCAATAATAATACACGAATTTAAATAACTCTTTGTCAGCTTTCAGAAATGGCTAATGGTAAAGTACCAGTTGTGCTAGATGAAATGTCTGATGCATATCAATTAGATAACTAAAGTGAAATGTTCAAAGCTTAAAACAGGTTCAAGGCAAGCAAACACAAGTCTTACAATAATAATGTTATTCATAGTTATTAGGCAACATTTTTACGTTGAATGCTCTTAATTATTCTTCCATTAAAATGCTGTTAGTAACTGCAGGAGTGTAGGTATTGTCTCACTGTCCAAGAATTTTAATAACTGTTCTCTCAAACTTTCATTGTCATAAGTGTCTAAAATGTTTAGGCTAATAACAAAAATTGCATTACAATAGTCTAACGTTGTAATTATTAAAATATACATTCAAGTCAAAATTAAAAGTAAGAATGCTTAACCCAAAATTATTGTACTGATATTTACGTCATATCCCATCATATAATCATTAAACAACAGGAATCATATCAGAAAGCATTAGAAACAATAACATAGATTGTCCAAAAACAATTGTTTGTTGACCAATATCTGCCCAGACAACAATAAATTAGTGATATACAAACACTTTCAGCAACAATGAAACAAGCTTGGGTACCTGTATCTCCTGTAAAAAGTCTAATCAGAAACACCTAAGCAAAGCATGTATACATACACGAAAACAATCAAGAACATAGCTCTGCAACTTCTGTAACTATGTAGCTGGAAACATGTGTATTACAGGCATTGCAAGGTTATGTAGTCGAAAATATTCATGATTATTTCTAGTGACAGTACAGCCAATTCAAGAAACAACTGCAACAATCAAACGCTATTGAACATATAGGCCCCCGGGAACTCACAACAGTGCACTCACAAATATCTTTACTAGACCCTACAGTTCTATGTGGGTCTACTATTCATCTATTTTTTGCTTCAACGAAAAACGCCAATTAAAACAATAGCAGTAGGAACACCTACTAGTCACCTCCTACAACAATGAAAGTAAGAACATGATCTACAACACCTACAACAATGCAGACAGGAGCACAAATCAACAATGTTTTCTCGCACCTAACATTGAAAAGAACAGTAGTAAAATCAGTCTAGTGTAATGATTAATAAGGCATTTTACTTGTAATGAGCTGATTAATCAGAATAACAATTGCTTATTGTATTATTACACTTTAGCCTGTAATACATTCAGTAATTAGATTTTAATTTTTCTACTATCAATTTAAATGCACTGTGTGTACAAGGTGCTGAAAAGCGTCAGAAAGTAATTACACTACTCACCAAAATTAAGTTCATTGTAAATAACAATTAAACACTATGCTTTCAATTGCAACAGATTCTTTGTCACACGCCTCACACAGACACCCGATCAATGCGCAACAAACGCATTATTAATGTCGCACATTGTAACAGCATTAGGTGTCATCTATGATGCGACACTCCGCAAACCACGACAGCAATGCATATGACTCACGCACCATGAATAATCTAATACGCTGTACTGAATAGGGGCCCTGATAACAATCGCTGCACGCTTCACAGATCACTAGAGTGTAGATAACTCAAACAGCTTACCTTATGAGACATGGCCGACAACTGGGGCACTGCACCAAGCTCGAGGAAGAGTCAATAATTTCAGAACTGTCGATTCACTAATGAATCTGCTGGATGGATTGTGTTGCTGGTAACAGAAATTACGGCCAGCGTACAGTATTTATATTAGTTCAGTTCACTAACACTACGGTTTGGCGGCGCCACTTTCTTACGTTATTTAGCCTAGCAATGATTTTTATAACAGAATATGATAGCATTGTACCAGGGTTGGTTATAGCCACGGTCGTGTTTCCATATTCCGGGCTTTCTGTATTTGCAAGTTTTTCAGACATATTCAACTAAAACTTTCGTATTTGGAGAGAACTGTGAATTGTTTTTTCGGTTTTTTATACGGAATTTCAGAGTTAGCAACAGTAATATCGTGGCGCCGACAAGCGGCAAAGAACGCATGCTAAACTAATCATAATTACACGCAATTACATCATAGCCTACTGTAATCATAATCACTGTAGCCTACTTGATATTATTTTTAAACATCATTAATCCGTTATTATTGTTTTTGGACACAAGTAATTATGGCATTAGATCTAGATATTTATATTACAAGTTTATATAATAGCCCCAGTAGCAACGTTATGCGATTGATACAAAATTATTAGTTATTACTTAATATTCCACAATAAAAATGTATCTGTAGTCGAAACAAAGTGTTTAATAAAATCTCCTGTGATATTGGATATTTTTGTATATTACTCCTGCTATTAAGAATTTGTTGACTTTCTTCTTTTGTGATATTTTTATTAATAAACAGCTACAGTGAACAACAGCCAGGCGGCAAGACGTAATTTTATTTGCAGGATTGACAAACATAACAATGGCAGTGACAGTAACAATGGCACCGGCAGCAACAAGAAGTTGGCGCCATCAGTCCACCGCTGTTCCAGGATGGGAGAACGACGTTTGCAGTTCAAGGTTTTATCAGGCCAATTTAAAGACCAGAGCATGAGTTTGCAGGTCTGTATAATTGCTTTGGCAATATATTTTCTGAGACAGCTAGTTATTAATAAGCCTGCACAATTACAGTTTGCTTTGCAAACTTTTTAACCTTTTCAGCAATGGCGTACAATTTCCATATTCAAAAAATGAAATGCAATAGAAAAGCAACTCGAAAGTTTAATAAGAAATAGTACAGTAAACATTTCTTTTTACATAAATGTACAAAAATTGCAAATGAACTAATCTACTAGCCAATCTTAACGATGACATAAACTAAATTTCTATTATTGTACTACAATGTATAGGTAAACGAACCCTGTCCTAGTATGAAAGGCTGTCGTTCTGGATTTTTGGCAGCAAACAGTTTACTCAATTTCGTTTTAGTTTTGGCTTCATAATTCGCATCTCTGTACAGCACAGTAAACTCGCAATGCTAATGCGTTTAATTTAATTTAGTTTGAGTGTTTTGAGGCAAACTGTCGGCGGTTTAATATGGTGCTAAATCTGGTAAAAAAGCTAAATTTAGTTTATAATTTGACGAATACGACAGAGGACATAGAAGGCTTATGAGATTAAAGCCTGCACAAATTTAACATATTTGCAGCTATTAAAGTTTCACAAAGTTTAAAAAACGTAATTATGATATTTTTTGTAAAACGTTTACATGATCTTCTTAGATTAACGGGTTACATGTATAACAAGTAATAACATTTGAGACAGTACACTATAGCACTTATGATAGAATCTTTTTGGGCCAACAATTTCTTTTTTGCTGCGTGAGGTTGAAATGAAATCTAAAATCTATAATGGTTTTGTCAATATTAAAGCATTTTGCTATATGAAGGGTTACAAATTAGAAATTAGAATTGTTAATCAGTGAAATATTTGAGTTTCTCGTTTGCGAAGCTGGCGATTTTTTCTTTTCAACTGCAGGTAGCAACAACATTTGTGAATGAAATCTTGAATATTTTATTGAAAATTTGGGTGAACGGGAAAATAAAAGTCGGCGTGCTAAAAATCTTTAGCGATTGTATTCTAATTGCATTTAGGAGGAAAAAGAGTAAAGTAATAAATCTAATCACATAATTGTTTCCATCCGACAGGTGGCAGCATAAACATAGTTGACGGTTGCTTTTCAATGAAAATACTCTCTAGGCAGCTGAGCTTAGCGGCTTAGCCCATTTGCGGCTTTTATGCGTAACTTCGATTTGGTTGGCTGTAAGCACGCGGCTGAGATGCTGGCTGAATGGCTGTGTAACGTCCTAAAGATTTAGCTGGTCCAACGTAGACATTGGGCTCATGGTCGTCACCGCCGAACCTGTAAGTGTACTCTTGGCCTATGGGACCCTTATAAGGTCTGAAAATCTCTTCATCAATGTAAGGCGCCGGCACCAGATATTCTTTACCGGAACTGCAACAGAACATCAGATTAGTTAATAACTTTTCGTTAATTATTCTATACATGTATTATATAAATGACAGAATTCACGGGTATTGGCGTTTCGGTTATTAGAGAGGTTACTGTGTGCAGGGAGTGGTTTAGAAGCACGTTTTGTACAGAACAGAGTAAAACTAATTTATGGAATTACAGGCACGGAAAAGTTACTAAAATGGCCAGAAGCGAAACTAAGTTAAATCGAAAGAACCAATATTTAAAAAACTACAACAAACCCTTGATTTAAGCCACGGCTTCCCAAAATTTAATCTAGTCTGTCAATCTACCGGTTACGTAGCTCCTAAATTTATTTAATCCCCATGGATCAGCAACCCCAAAACCTTCGTTGTTGCAATAAAAATTGTGCTAGGATTACGTTAAGAGCTGCGCTAGAGTAGTGATCGGATCTGTCAATGTTTAGAATTTCAAATTTATCGGCTACCCAGACTAATACATATTTATGAGCTCTCTTGGACTTGGCTCTGTATAATATCTGGACTCTGGAGTATCTTTTTCGGTGTGTTTATCCGCCTTATCGGTAGTTATATATAAACTCGGAATCGCCCTGAAAGTCTTTTGTTGTGGCAATTTAACTTAATCTTTTAATTTTGCAGCATGTAAATGCGCATCTCTACTGTTGTCCTGTTAAATACCAATGTTTCGAAAAACGCTCATTTGATTTAATAATAATTTGCTTTGGTTTGGTGCTAAAAGACCGTTATTGCCTTATACACTGTTCAGCAGAGAAGCAGATAAAAGAGACTAAGAATGCACTCCAGCGGTTCTTTTATGCAGTTCGAGGTACTGCCAGCCTGTAGTCAACACTCACTGAATATGGTAATGGTTGTGCACTTGTGGTACGACTGAAACCTTCATTGTATCAAAGATAATTTTCAAGATTTAATGCTGTGCAGGCAAATGTGTTTTAGTCACGTTCATATATGTGTACATTCTCTCTCAACGAAATAAACAACCAGAAGCTATAAAGGTGAACCGCTTTGAAGCAGTCTTGCTGATTGTTTACTCTCCATTTACTATCCAGGTGCTGCGTTGGTTAACTTTCGGGATCGCTAAGCACGCACACTATCACCACTTAGCTATCTTCTTCTCTCAAAACAGCAAACAAAAACTGGAATAATGCGTGGAGATCCGTTCTTTTATCGCATGAACATGCTTGAAAGTTTTCATATATTTGGTTTTGTGTCCTGGCTCCTGGCGAAAAATACAATTATGAGCAGCTCTCTGCACTATTCTCTTTGTCTTCCCAATTCGAATCTGAGGCAAAATCATTCATTTTTGTTGGTTCATTTTTTGGTCTATCCAATCATTGTAAATCTATTAAGAATACGTACTTACTCTTAAAGTTGAAATTACTTAATCTCAAGACAAGTGTCGAAAATGGACGAGAAAACAGAATGTAATAGCCACTGCGTGTAATATACATTTTCTGATGAGAATGATCTAAAGTGGTTGCAAAAATAAAGTTAGCTCAACGTATATATCTGAAAAGTAAGCAATGATTTCATATCAAGTACATGTTAATTACTGTTGTAAAAGTGATATTAATCAGCATCTCCAGTTGTATATCAAAGACTTCGCGTAAAAATGCTACTTATGGCGCATTTTGTGACAAATCCTGCACCAACAGGCTTTCCGTGATACATATGGGCCGTGGCCTAGGAACATTATTCGTCGAACACTCAAACACTGGTAAATAATTAAACCAAAATACTGTGATATTCCTTGCTGTAGGTGCTGAGATTATGGCTACTGAAGTTTTGGGTAGGCTTTTCAATGCTGCGGATAGTAAATCATGAGCACCGAGAGAGTAAGTGCTGAGTTTACTGGAAAGTATGCGGACACGGAATACATTGAAAAATGTCAAACATGCACTGTTAACCTTGTAACGATAACTTTGCATGGTAAAAACGTTTACAATTTTGAGAGGTTCCATTTGTATTTTATGATAGCTTCATTATCATTATCTGCCTGTACGTCCTTCCGGTTAGTTTTTCCGTCACTGCAAGTTTGTTATGGTAACGCCACGGGCTTCAGCGCATTACTGCCAGAATGTGTCGCGAATGTGTCACTGTAAGGGCTCAGCAAACAGGAATTTTATAAAATCGTAAAAATTGTATACCATGAACGATGCAGTTTCAAAAACATTTACAACTCCAGGTGTCAACGTATATTAACATTGATTATGTACAGTGCTTAAGTGTCAAAAATCACTTTTTTGCAGTCGCACTACTTAGTGTACTTACCTTACTGTGCTCTTCGTCACAGTATAGCACGAAATTAAGTTATCCGTTGTGAGTTTTAACTCCTGTTTTCCTGCTTGGCCTCAGCAATTCAAGGGTGTCTTTTGGACCACTTAATACACAGCATTGACATCATTTTAATTAATAAGTGATTAATAATAGATCAGCTATATATTATCTTATCTTAAATTCATTCCATCACATCCTTCTAAATTTCTCAGCTCACCTGTCAAATAGCCGCGATGTTAACTCACCGAGTTTTAACAGGCTGGTAAAATTTGTTCTGTCATTTTATTTGACTCATTTCTAATTACCGACGTTCTAGTAACTACGTCTGTCCTAGAAAATGACCAGACTACTCACAATACTACAGATGGAGACTGGTTTCTGGGTCACTATAAAAGGGCAATAAATCATCAAATAAAAATATTCTGACAAAAGTACACGAAAAATTGAATGTATCAAAATATGGTATCACACTGCTCCCTGCCATGGGTAATTTTATACTAAGTAAAGAGATATAATGTATTTTATTAAATTTTAGCATCCACACAAGAAATGTATCAACCTTCAATTTCCCTTGTGTAGAACGGTAGGACCTCCACTATCTTGTGTAAGATACAATATACCAGGTGGCAAACTTCAGGGAATAAGTAAAATTATAGGATTATAGGATACAATTATACTGTGGAATCACTACATATATTATCAGTAAGAATAAAATTATATTCTTAGCTTCAACTCAAAGATACCAGCGGTCCCAGTTATCACGTATAGAAAATCGTTTTCATTGGCACACAACAACAAAAATTATAATATTATAGTTAAATAAATTTTACATAAACATGTTTATATAATCTTACCTAAGTTTAACATGATAACCACTAGCTTTGAATTTTCTTTCACTCAAATCAGCTCTGTCACCTTTCAAGACGGATTTCTCCACCCGTCCTTGGTTTTCGATGCTCACACTTTCCACCCTATGACCACTACCTTCTATTTTTCCAGGTTTTCCAAACTTATAACTGTCAGTAGTGAAGTATCCTTGTGGTGCTTTTGTGTACCCTCCGCTAGACTGTCCAGTTGGATAACTAGCCTGGAAGGTCCTTCCGAATGGCTGAACTCCATGCAACGTGGCCGGTTGCGGTTCTCCAACGGACTTCGTGTCTGGCAGTGGTGACCGAGCAGCGACTTGAGCATTCACCTCATACACTTGTTGATCTTGGTTTTGATATGGTTGGTACGATGATGACTGAATTGGTCGCGTCTGGACAGGCTGCACTGGCTTCTGGGATAACACAGAGATGACTGGTTTTTGGGAATGGAGTGGAAGCAATGGTCTTTGGGCTTGGACTGAGCGGAACATGTAGTCTGGCTGATAACCGCTGTAGGTTTGCTGAGGTTGAGCGTAGATTCCTCTGCTCTGTTGTGGACTAGGATCATTGACGGGTAGACCAAATCCTGCTTGGTATGTTGCTACTGGAAAAGATGGCGGCGAATTTGTAAATGGATTGTAGTTGCTGCGTATTATTTGTCGGCCGGAATAAGACGGCTGAAATGGTGCGCAGGACGCCCATCCCACAATGCTCAGCAGTATCAAGAACCTCATTTTCTGGAAAAAAAATAATAAAACGACTTATAAAAGAACCAAGAATAGCCCGTGCGGTTTACTTTTCAAATGGTGAAAGAAGGTATCATTGCTTGCAGTGTTTCATGTGTTAAGCTTCTTAATCACCAGAATACAATATTTGGAGTGTCAAGGACAAGACAATTTCGAGATCGTTACCATTTTTCTGATTAATATAATTAAATTTGTCACGAGAAACGGCGTAGTATCGCAATTCGATTCTTTTTTGACAGTGCTATTCTCCTATAGACTTTTGACTATGAGCTCTGTATTTCCAACACTCTGAGTTGCTACACAACTTGAACACCAATTAATTAAAATTTTCACTACACTAGGCACTTTCTCATGCAAATTACGTAATATTGAAACATCGTTTTAATCAAAGCATTCACTAATTAGCTCGAAAATATTTGCTTTCACAATGTCTATCATTTTAATCAGTTCGGCACCTGTAGTAGTATTTTGAAGTGAAGTTTTCAGAGCACAACTATTGATATCCACAAACCTTCGCTTTCTAACCAGCCCAACAAACTAATAGCAATCAGGCTGAGAGATACCTGCTAATTGAGTAAAATGACATAAATTGGGTCACAGGTATTTACCTACATCGCATCGTCCGTGTTTTCAAGAATGCGGCGATTATGCCTGTATCCTTGTGCGTGCAATAATTAGTGACATGCAATTTCGGGTATTCACGCAGTCATACACGTAGCTAATAGTGGACACGAGCTGTAATTTTTCAGCCAGTTCTTCCAGTGTTTTATCGAGTGGAAAAAGTGAAATATAATTATAGGAGTTGGCGTTATTCCAAGAAGAAAGAAAGAAAGAGAGAGAGAGAGAGAGAGAGAGAGAGAGAGAGAGAGAGAGAGAGAGAGAGAGAGAGAGAGAGAGAGAGAGAGAGAGAGAGAGAGAGAGAGAGAGAGAGAGAGCGAGATAGATAGATAGATAGATAGAGAGAGATAGAAAGAAAGGAGAGAGAGAGAGAGTGAGCGAGAGAGAGAAGGGAGAGAGAAAGGAGAGTGAGGGAGAGAGAGAGAAAGGAGAGAGAAAGAGAGTGAGAAAGAGAGTGAGAAAGAGAGAGAACGGAGAGAAAGGAGGAAAAAGCTAACTAAGCTTCTTTTTTGGCTATACCGACTTTAAAAACGCACACTAGTTATTCTATTTATTCGTCCAATTTTAAAATTACATTTGAACAATAGGCGGGCATTGTTCAATGTTGATTAAACGGATTAAACAGGACCGCTTAAGCGAAAGTTGTTTTTAATAAAAAAAGTTTATTGTTTACGTTTTCGATTTCATCTAGATCGGATTTTGTGGTAAATTAGTTTACCACGTTCAGCATAATTAATGGGTAATTACCATTTTCAATGAAAGATGGGTCAAAGGGTGGAGCGCTCACAGTGACAGACTATAGAGAACCTAGTAGCACATGGAGGTATAAAGTTGCTGATTATTTAAATTTGAAACTTCGTGATTACTATCGCTTAAAAACGCAACTTTTTCTTGTCAAAACTCATTAACTGTACAGAAGTTGCGAGCGTATTATAAACATAGAGAGTTTCCTACAAAACTACTCTGTTTTGTATGCAAGATTATCTTACAACATTGAACCTTTAGGCTACAAGGTAAAATCTTTATATTTTCATTTGACATTCGCCAGTTCTTTTGTCTCACTCTCACGTGAGAAACGGTACCGGTAGATTTGTACTTTCGCTGGTGCAAAGAGAACAGAAACAGTTGATTTGATAGCTTAATTGTCCTTATATTACGTAAAAAAACCTACGCGGTTTACTGTTACGCGATTAGGAGATTGACTGACTGGCTGACTGAGCGGTCGACTAACCAACTGTTCAATTACCCAATTAACCAACTAACGTTCTAACAAAAAAACACTAACAAGTAAATGCTAAAAAATCGAAAACACAGTTTGCAGACATTTTAGTTAAATTAAATTGGTATGTAGGCTTATTAGGCTAGCAAGTTATGACAGTTTAACTTTTCTTAGCTATTTGATTTTAACTTTCAAGTCAAACAAACAGTTTTCAAACAAAACTAGTAAATGGTCAACCATTATCGAATGTTTTGGGTCATTCGAGGATTAATTCTACTGCATTGACATGTTTAAGATTTGGACCAGAGTCAGCCTAGAAAAACAATAAACCATTGTAGGCTACTGCACATAAATAATTGTTTGGTTATTGGCCTTAAACTATATGACCTATGATCTATAAATTATTAGCTATTCACCTTATTTTGGTAAACAAGTTTACTGTACCAACAGCTATAGTTTTTGTTCCAATTGTGCTCATTCCAGTAGGACGCAAATGTGCACAGTATTATATCTTATTGTTATTTTCATGTTTTATTCTAGAAAATACTCTATAAAAGGACCAGATAAATACACATTGGGTCTATTTCTAAGCCCTGTGTTCCCTGATATAAGACCAGTGTATCCATTTCACAAAACTTAACAACAGTTTTCTTACACTATTAATTTGTCTGTATTGTTAGACGTCGGCAAATATTAGGGAACTACCTTCAACACAGAACCGTCAGTCCTTGAGCGATCGTAATAGCTGCGTTTTTCCAATCCTTATTAAGATGCGCATTCAGTCAGCAAAAACGTGAAAGAAACAATAAGTGAAGTGAAGCGCATTACTGAGAAAGTGGTGTGCCACACTGTGAAGTTTGAGTGATGGACCGCAGATGGTGATGAGTTCGTCAAATTCGATTATCTTTGTGTAAAAATTATTTATCAAAAATGTGCGTAGATTACTCGTACTAGTCTATTTCTTGTCATGAAGTGTGCTTTAGACCCGCGAATTACGTTTAGTGAAGCAAAGCGGATTCTATGGTTCTTGCGCTTTGTTTTGTTGATTTTGTAGGCCAAAATATCAAATAAAAACTGAAGATAATATATGCATGTACGCATAGTAAGTTCATGGGGGAAATGATTGTATAAAACGCAGGATAGCAACAATCTAAGCGGCTGGTCAAAATTAAAGTCAAGAAGTAAAGGAATAGAATACACTACTTATGTAATGTATTCAATGGTGTGCAAAGCAACAATAAGGTTAAGGTTCATAAAAGATAAATTAGTGGGTGAGAAGAATTTGCTTTTAAATAATATAGAGCGTACTCTCCTTGTATCGCAGATTGGTAGTCACTGCTTTATAAAAGTTTGACTCCGTAAACGTGATAAACTGCCAAGCTACCACTCGTTTTCATTTTAGCAAAGCTGCGATCATATCATTTTTTGTAAAAAAAAATCTTATTACCATTTTTGCATAATGGCGTATTCAGATAGTTTAATTAATAATAATAATAATGATGATGATGATGATGATGATGATGATGATGATGATGATGATGATGATGATGATGATGATGATGATGATGATGATGATGATAATAATAATAATAATAATAATAATAATAATAATAATAATAATAATAATAATAATAACAATGCTATACTGCTTTCTTTGAGTGCTTTGGTACCAAGAAATACTATAATAATACAATATACAATAGGCCGATTCTATACATATACAATGAGCAGCCTCATGTTCTTGTTGTTTAAGATGAGGCATAAATATTTTTGTAACCACATTACTAATTACTCCTACCTAAGTTACCAACCTTCTTCTCTATAATATCTACATCTAATCGGTTTCCTTTGTAACAAAAAGTTTCATCCACGATTAGAATAACTGCATGCAGTCGTAACGAAGACTAAATTTTATAAGTCCTTGGAAATTGATATAAATATCATTTAGAACAAACTTTTTCACTTTTGTTATACATTTCATTAATTTTATTAAAGACTAATTGAAAACGCCTTACCTGTGACTCCAGCCAGCGGCAATTGGTTAAAACCAGTAAGAGTGTTAGTAACAGTAACAGGTAACGGTGGTTGTCTGATGACTGCGCAGCGTTTGTGCAGCACATAACGGATTGCTCAGTTCTTCAAGGCCATTTCTGTCACTGACGGCAATTAAGCAAAAGTAATTGTAGAAGTAACAGTCACCTGTCATAGGTGAAAATGAAAATACTTTACAAAGAGGTGTGATGCTGCATAGGTGAGACTGAGCGGCGGTGCAGATATTCTGAATGTGCGTCCAATAAAATGTGCTGAAAAGCGAATCAAAAAGTACACAGTATATTACTGAAAAAGAAAAAAGAGAGAACACAACAAGAGCAGATATCAGCATAAGAGATAAAGGGAAGGAGTGAGATGGGACAGACGGGAATGCGTGTTCGGATTAGATAATAAACGGAAGGCCACGGTAATTCTGAGGGCCGCGTAAAATTATTTACAGTCGATGAAAAGCTCTTTGGAGCTTATGTTAATTGTTCATCCAAAAGCCGATTTTAAATAAAGATTATTATTTTTATAAGGAAACTTGTGCGAATAAAGATGCGTCTGTACAATAGCATTACACCAAATACGATTTTAACAACCCATTGAAAATGTAATCACAAACTTGACTTCAGAAAAAAGTTATTTTCTCATATTTTACAAAATGATTGGTTTTGCGGTATGTATTACTCATTGACATAATTAATGTAGGAAATGAAACCATATCAGGGAGAGATGAGAATGGTACCGACTTGATTAATTACTTTTTTATTTTCTACCATGATTAATAGCACTTTAGTGTCAGCTCAACTGAAAGTGATTTGTCTGAACAAATGCTAATGTATTTTATGAACGATCAATCAATAAAATCTATTACTACACTAGCAAATATGTAGTTGGCCCGAACGAAGATTTGAGAAAAATGTAAGCAATTGGCGCGACAAATCGATGCCATAATTTTCATTTCTCCAGTTTTCGTCTGCGCATGCGTGCAGGACGATGCTTTAAGTGAAGCCATGTGGCTTATTGGAGACCAACATCTCTCACGCCAGCGTTAATCTGTTGCTCTAGCAATCGTGTCATTCTGACAGCATGAACTAATCAAAGCATCTTCGCTGTCCAGTTAATTAGAGGATAACCAGGGAGGCGGAGTTGCAACTAATTTGGCTGAACTGACCAGAGAGAAAGAGTGAAGTAAAATTTGACACAATGAAATACGTCGATAAGAGATTGCTTTTTCAGGACGCAATTCATTCCAGGAGCTATTACCACGACATTGTACGGGATAAATGGATCATGTGCTGAACATCACACTTAGCTTGTAGCGTCAGGAAGTTGTACTTGCAAAGTGGTTGGCTTTTGCAAAAACAGGTACGTATAACGAAGTTTAGCAGTCATACGTCAGTCAATGATCTTTGTTATACTAATTTTGAACCAGTAGGAAAATAACAACGCTTTGTGTATGCTTGTTTTTAATAATAATTAATGCTATTTATTACTATTACTAAAAAGTAATCACTGCATCGCAAAATCATAAAAATCGTGTGCAGTTGTGGATCTTTTCGCAAAACTTAACAACAGTTTTCTTACACTTAATTTGTCTGTATTGTTAGACGTCGGCAAATTTTAGGGAACTACCTTCAACACAGAACCGTCAGTCCTTGAGCTGATCGTAATAGCTGCGTTTTTCCAATCCTTATTGAGATGCGCATTCAGTCAGCAAAAACACGAAAAAAACAAAAAGTGAAGTGAAGCGCATTATTGAGAAAGTGGTGTGCCACACTGTGAAGTTTGAGTGGTGGACCGCAGATGGTGATGAGTTCATCAAATTCGATTATCTTTGTGTAAAAATTATTCATCAAAAATGTGCGTAAGATTACTCATACTAGTCTATTTCTTATCATGAAGTGTGCTTTAGACCCGCGAATGACGTTTAATGAAGCAAAGCGGATTCTATGGTTCCTGCGCTTTGTTTTGTTCGTATGGAAAAAGACGTATGGAAAAATCATATCGTTTCTCACGTTCGTAATTCCTCAAATTAATAATGAATGATGCCTCCTCCAAATAAAAATAATCTGGAATTTTCTCATTTTTTTCACGCGTCCTATTTTACTTCCTTAAGGTAGTGTCTCATTTCCTCACGATATAGCTTGCCTGCGTAGGAAGCTCAAAACATTGAGTTGTACCTGAAGATGTTCATTTAAAATAATGTTAATATCTCGAATGCCCTTATGTTATTATCTCTTATTATTATTTTTCCTAGAATGCTATGTTATTCTTTAGAGACAGTATCTTGTTTCTTCGGGTGATATACCTTCTTACTTAGACAGTATTTTATTCTCTCAAGATGCAACATCTAATTCTCTGAAACTTACCCCTCAAAGTTACTGGAAAGATTTTTTTGTTAGAAATTTTTGAGAAAACGAAGTACTATTTTGACTACGCATTAGTTTGAGGGAAGGGGTATTTCTGCAAGTGTTCTTTAAGGTTTCGGTAAACTTAAAACCACGCCAGCTACTATTAGCTTCGTAATAATCTTAGCAGATGGCACTACAGATGCTGCAGACTTTTAAACACGATAGGTTTATATTTTACTAAAAAAACGAAAAAACGAAGAAATCTATAAGCTGCCATTCGTTGATTTCTTTTCTAAACCAAGTGAGCCCGCCCACGTTATAATGAGAAATAGCTCGGTTATTGCAAGCCTTCTCAAATTAAGCTGGAAATCAGAGTGCACTCGAGAAAGATTATTTTCTCGATTTTTGTAACTCCGTGCAGCTAGTGTCGCGGTAATGACGAAATCACTTTTTTAGCTCTACGGTAATGACTGTAATACTCGCAAAAATGATTATAGTGAGAAATATAAACGATTTGCTCGGGCGGGCACTCTGCTGTTAATGACTTGCTGCCAGGTCTATATATATATATATATATATATATATTATCATGCATTCGAAAAATACTATTTGAGTGCAAGTATGCTAACTAACATCGCTGCGCAAAATAAAAATCCCAATTGAAGCTTGAACTTCAGGGTAATATTACTTGGTAAAGATTGCATTTCAGTCTGTTGATATTGCTGGCTTCATATGTAGTTGGTATCTCATAATAAGCTGAACAAGAGAAAAGTTATAGGACTTTTTTGCCGAAACTAGTTTCACTAATGTGCTTACAAACTTGCAAACAATAATACGACACAACTTCATTACTAGCTTTGATGTCGATTACAGATTATTGACGGCGATGAGATTTGAATTTGTGTTTATATTGTGCTCCTTAAAATGATGTTGTTTTAGTTAATGAGACGTAAAAAATATAATTAGCCTACATGTTAACGGCTATCTTGCGGTAATAATAACTAACATTCATTATTATTATAGTTTTGGTTTGATGACGATTATGAGGGTGTTGTGCTAATAACGATGCCGACTGTCAGAGACGATTATCATAATATTGACAATAACAGTTTGCACGGCCATTGAGACTTTTCGAAACATCACAATAATCTAGTTTGTAATCATTTCTGGAATAATAGGCAAAACTGATTTTTGATTCTATGATCTAAGAAAAAACAGCTGACATAGTTTTACCAGCACTAAAACAAACTCTTGGTTATTTGTGTTTAAAAAGCTGCCGACCATGGAACTAGGAACCAATGTAATTATAATGCTAGAATTCGTGAATATATTCTAAAAACAATCATGCATTCGACAAGCAAAAAAAAAGTTCAAAGTGAATGTACAATGCCAATGAACTTTGAGTTTGCCGTTTACTTAAAATGGAGAAATTATTCATTGATTTAGTTATTGTTACGTTTTGTTTACGGTTTCGTGGATTCAATGAGCTACTGCAAGTTTGCGACGTTTTCTTGTTTCTGTACAAAAATATGAGAAAATCTAACTAACAGCGTGGCTGTCGTTTGGCTGGCATTCAAGACTTGTTTTATGTCAACGCATTTTTGATTGGGCAATTGTAGAATTGGTTCACTTTACTGGTTTCTTATCTCAATAATTAATAATTAATTATAATAAAACAAAACTGAGCATTTGCGGCATGTCCTAACTTCCATTCCAGGATAATTACTTGAATTCGCTTTTTAGCGCAACTTTACAGTTTCCTGTTTTTTCTTTTGCATTTCTCATTTCTTTTCATTTTTCTGCATCAGTCTCTTTTGGCGTCTTTTCTCTCCCCGTTTTCTTTCCTTATGTCTTAAGTGCCCTTCCCCATGTCCTTGTTCTCATTATTTTATTCTTCTCATTTGTCTTTCTTTTTTGTCCACTTCGCTTTTCTTCCACTATTTCTCTCTCTCTCTCTCTCTCTCTCTCTCCCTCTCTCTCTCTCTCTCTCTCTCTCTCTCTCTCTTTCTCTCTCTCTGCCTCTTTGTCCGTCTCCTTTTTTGTTTTTTCTTTATCTTTTCTTTTATCGCCCAGCACTTCCCTGTCTTCTCTTTCTCTATCCCTCATCGCCCCTTTCTCTCCTTCTGTCCCGCTCTCACTCTTTCTTGTTCTGACCCTTTCTCGGTTTCCCATTTCTGTATGACACACAATAAACCAACAAAGCTGGTGGAGATTATACCACCACAACAGCTGTTCCCATGGGTTTCAGCAAAGAGACGTTGAGATTGAGACTAGTGAGTAAATGAATTGGCAAAATCAATGCATGTGTATTTATCATACTCTGAGATGGACAAGATCCAAAACTACAGTTTTCTATATACTTGGTGTGCATGCTTGATCTTCTGATTTACATAAAATCACGTCCACTGATTTATATTTATAACATTTTGGTGACTTTGAATTTTGTCCTTGCATGTTTCTCCGAAAAGTTGTCAGAAGTGGCTTCAAAAGGCCCTTTTCTATGTCCTCCCTTAAGCATTTATTTTGATTGGTCGGATGTCGCTCCCCTGATATGGATTAACGTCGTCGGATCGAAGATATATGGTCAATATTACTAACAAGTGTGGGGCAGCGTTTCCATCTCTGTCTGAAATTATTCTGTCTGATGTTTATAATTTTATTGCGCATTCCTCGTCGTACCATTTCACATACGCATACTTATGACTACTGTATTATGATTATAACCGAGAATTTAAATAACCTACATCAAACGAAAACACTCTAATTTTCACTACTTTAGAAAAGCCGATTTTTTTCTGAAATTTAGTACATAATTGTGAAAAATGTTAATTAGAGCTGTATTGGGAAGCCGCGTGATCAGAGTTTTTACTTATACTCATCATTGTAAATGCGGCTTTTAGTTACTTCTGTGTCCGCGTGTGTGAACCTGTGTGACTGTCTGCAGAATAAAATCAAAACGTATGAAGTTATAATCAGTTGTCTCAGGGATAGATCCGCGCAAGACTGGAAACCTGTTGCTTCTGAGAAGGTCAAACGAGAAAGCCACAAAGTAAAAAATTGTCAATGAACTTGATTCGAATAACTTGACGAATATACTGTTTAAATTTACTAAGACAATATTAACCAGCACGTAATATAATTTTTTGCCCACAGTGATTTCATGAGCATTATGGCATGAGTTTTTACCTCTAAGGAATGGGCTTCTTTCTTTTTTAATATCTGTTAAGCTTATACATGTAGCAGAATTTTACTATGAGCTAAAGCCACGGCGACTTGACAACTGAACAGGATCAACCAAGAAACGTCGACTTGAAATATTGGCGATTGGTCAACTTAACACTTTTGAGGTACCTGACGATTGACGAAAGGTCGACCAGGAAAGCTGGTGGCTTGTTGACAAAAATGGGCGAGTGGTGCTCAGAAAAATTGTCAACCCAAAAGCACATTTATTACACTTGTTATCTATTGGTTAGTAAGTTTTTTATTCTTTTTCTTTCATGTTTTTGTCAGTGCTGCGTAGCTCTATGCCTCATTGGCGATCATATTATATAATAATAATAATAATAATAATAATAATAATAATAATAATAATAATAATAATAATAATAATAATAATAATAATAATAATAATAATAATAATAATCTTTTATTTATCTTTTAACACACGCACAGTTACAATACAATTAATTTAGCAACAAAAATGTGAAGAAAGGGCAGCGAAAGACCAATTGGTCATCTAGTCAGCTGCCCTTTGGTTAGTAATGAACATTTTTATAGGCGCTATGCTAGTGTATTAGTGTTAGTACTGCTTATAATAAATAAACTGTTACGAATGACATAAAATTGATAATGATATGCTTATAATGTGTTAGTACAATTCATACACAGTAATAATAAGTGCATAATAATAATAATAAAAAATCAAACTGAACATAACTGAAATAAGGACTGAAACAAGAACTGAAATAAAAATCTGACATCAGAAACATAATAACAATGGTAACTGAAATTTACTTTATAACACAAGCATAATGTAAAAAAAATACAGAGCGAGTTTTGATGATCTGATGTAAAATGAATAGGCAGATAGATAGGCAAAATACTGTACGCTTATCTCAATAATAAGTTTGCAAGAGTTGACATTTATATAATTTACTTAACTGATAGATACTAGTCGATTGCTTAAGATCATCTGAAAGAGTATTCCATAGAATTGTACCATTATGTTTTAAAGTTTGTAGACCTTTTGTTGTGTTAAATCTTTCCTGAAAATAGTTTTGTTTGGTAGCTGCTCTCGTAGAATACTGGTGAACGTCACTAATCTTTTTGAAATAATTGCCGTATAATTTAGGTAGAATGCCCTTTTTATAGTTGAACATGAATTAGGCTAACTCAAGCTTATAAATTTCATTAATTTTTAATAATTGCAAAGCATAATAGGAAGGGGTAGCATGATCTCGGAACCCAGCAAAAGTCATTGTTTTGATAATTTTGTTATGTGCTGCTGTAAGTGGTTTTAAAACAGATTTTTTTGCTGTGCCCCACGATAAGATACAATAGTTAATGTGTGGGTACACAATGGCAAAGTAAATCATTTTTAGTATATCCGTGCTCAAGTAATGCCTCAATTTAAAAAATATACCTGTAACTTTGCTTACTTTGTAGGTAATATTTTTTTATGTGTGTTGACCAATTAAGGGTGTCATCTATGTAGACGCCCAGATATTTTGTCTGATACTCGTTCTAATAAACAGTCTTGCATGGATACTGTTATAATGGAGTTTTCATTGTTTTCAAATTTATTTTTTATGATCATAAATTTTGTTTTATTATAGTTTACTGTTAACTTATTTGTACGCATCCATGTGTTAATTTTGATCAATTCTTCATTACTTCTAAGCTCAAGATTTTGCGTATCGTTGTCTGCTAAGAAGAGGTTAGTGTCATCAGCAAAAAGTCGTGTTTGCATGTTAGTACAAAGAGGGAGGTCATTTATATATATCAGGAAAAGAAGTGGACCCAAGGTGGATCCTTGAGGTACACCACACTGTATTGAGCATTGGTCAGAGGCAAAATTGTCAACAACCGTAAACTGGTGTCTGTTCGTAAGATATGACTGGTATAGTTTTTGCGTGATTCCACGGATACCATAATAGTCCATTTTGTTGAGTAAAATGTCGTGTTGAACGGTGTCAAAAGCTTTTGTTAAATCAAGAAAAATGCCGCAGGTAAGTAATTTATTGTCTAGGTTTGTCAGAAGATTGTCTATGATTTCAGCAGTTGCTAATATTGTGGAATGATTTTTGCGGAAACCGAATTGAAAACATGATATTGTATCATTTTTGATTAAATATGTCATCAGGCGTTTATATAAAATTGACTCAAAAATTTTGGCAATGGGTGATATGAGTGAGATAGGTCGGTAGTTGTTCAGCTCATTTGGACCATCTTTTTTATATATGGGGATTACTTTTGCCAGCTTTAAAGTGTCGGGGAATGTCCCAGTCAGAATTGACGCATTAAACAGATTTGTAAGCGGAGCTAAAATTATGTTTTTTGACATTTTGAAATATGTAATTGGGATGTCATAAGGGCCTTTTGCTTTATTGGGATCTAATCTATCAATAGCTTGGGAAATCTCGATTATTTACTATCTCTATATAATTTACTATGAAATGCATGTGGTATTTAGTGATTTCTATTTTACAACAAGGCGAAGATGCCATCTTTTCTTTCACCATGATGTACTGGAACGATTTCTTTATTTGAAGGTTTTTATTGTTTTATTTCTTGTCATTAAAGTTATTATTGACTTATTGGTTTTTACCCTGATTTTAGAGATTGTTTGTTTGACTTTTTTGATCACACCGATGCTTGATAGTTCACGGTACATAAAAAATGAGATTAATCTGTTTATTAAAAATGAATTCAAAACTAAAGGGGACAAAATGAAAAACTTTAGATTTTCTTAAAATCAACAGTTTTCAAAGGCAAGATTACATATTTAAATGTCATTAGATGTGAGAAATTATGGCCATAACTTTGAACATGATTGATCTAAAAGTAAATTTTGAAAACCTGTATAAGAACGACTTGAAATGTTCATTTTACCATTTTACAAACGATACCGCAGAATATCTGTTTGAATACAGATCAATATACATTAATAAATAGGGATTACCCGTGCAAGATATAAGTGAAACCAGTATAGATTAAGAGAAAGTTAGAATGTATGTCACAGAGCTGCTGCAGTTAAAAATGTAACGAAACACGAGTAAACATTAAAGCAAACATCGACAGTGGAAAAGATGAAATTTATGTGTATAAGGTGAATAAAATACGTGTTTTTGATCTTGCAAACCGACACTTTTCATTGAAGTAGTTTGCTCGACGATTTTGTGAAGATGATCTCGTGTATCTAACGGTATCCACGGTAAGAGAAGAAGCAAATAATCACTGTGTGCGCTTGATTAAACAACGCCGAGGCTGGTTCGAAAGCAGATATGTGACAGCCGGGAACACCACTTCTGGGCTGCTACCTGTGCCATCTTTTGTATCGAGGGCGGATATATAAGCGGTTAGGGCATCGCTAGTGATCCACGTTAACACTTCTTCTTGACGATGAGCAGGGTTACAGTCGAGGAACCAGTATCAAGCACTGTTCTGAGTAATGGATTTCGGCTTGCAAATTGCCAAACTGTATAAAAACATTAAATAATTAGAGAAACTTGATCTTGTAAGTCACTGCAACACAATGAATAATACAAGTAAGAATATTCAGGGCCAGATGCGCCAGTCTCAAATATTTGGGCAATTCCTGATACCTGAACAGTTAAACCACTTGCTACGCAATATCTAGGCTTTGTGGGCTGTGGTATTCTGAAATTACCACTTGCTACGTTAATACCTAGGCTTTATAGGCTGTGGTATTCTGAAATTACCACTTGCTACGTAATACCTAGACTTTGTAGGCTGTGGTATTCTGAAATCACCACTTGCTACGTAATACCTAGGCTTTGTAGGCTGTGGTATTCTGAAATCACCACTTGCTACGTAATACCTAGGCTTTGTAGACTGTGGTATTCTGAAATCACCAATTGCTACGTAATACCTAGGCTTTGTAGGCTGTGGTATTCTGAAATCACCACTTGCTACGTAATACCTAGGCTTTGTAGGCTGTGGTATTCTAAAATCACCACTTGCTACGTAATACCTAGGCTTTGTAGGCTGTGGTATTCTGAAATCACCACTTGCTACGTAATACCTAGGCTTTGTAGGCTGTGGTATTCTGAAATCACCAATTGCTACGTAATACCTAGGCTTTGTAGGCTGTGGTATTCTGAAATTACCACTTGCTACGTAATACCTAGGCTTTGTAGGCTGTGGTATTCTGAAATCACCACTTGCTACGTAATACCTAGGCTTTGTAGGCTGTGGTATTCTGAAATCACCACTTGCTACGTAATACCTAGGCTTTGTAGGCTGTGGTATTCTGAAATCACCAATTGCTACGTAATACCTAGGCTTTGTAGGCTGTGGTATTCTGAAATCACCAATTGCTACGTAATACCTAGGCTTTGTAGGCTGTGGTATTCTGAAATCACCACTTGCTACGTAATACCTAGGCTTTGTAGGCTGTGGTATTCTGAAATCACCACTTGCTACGTAATACCTAGGCTTTGTAGGCTGTGGTATTCTGAAATCACCACTTGCTACGTAATACCTAGGCTTTGTAGGCTGTGGTATTCTGAAATCACCAATTGCTACGTAATACCTAGGCTTTGTAGGCTGTGGTATTCTGAAATCACCACTTGCTACGTAATACCTAGGCTTTGTAGGCTGTGGTATTCTGAAATCACCACTTGCTACGTAATACCTAGGCTTTATAGGCTGTGGTATTCTGAAATCACCACTTGCTACGTAATACCTAAGCTTTATAGACTGTGGTATTCTGAAATCACCACTTGCTACGTAACATCTAGGCTTTGTAGGCTGTGGTATTCTGAAATTACCACTTGCTACGTAACACCTAGGCTTTGTAGGCTGTGGTATTCTGAAATCACCACTTGCTACGTAATACCTAGGCTTTATAGGCTGTGGTATTCTGAAACCACTTGCTACGTAATACCTAGGCTTTATAGACTGTGGTATTCTGAAATCACCACTTGCTACGTAATATCTAGGCTTTGTAGGCTGTGGCATTCTGAAATCACCACTTGCTACGTAATACCTAGGCTTTATAGGCTGTGGTATTCTGAAATGAACACAGTTAGGTGATAATGTCACGAAGTTCTCATTTTTGCATTGCTGCCGGTCTCGTTGAACTATTGATTAGCTTAGTGCAGTTTTTGCATAATGTACAGTTTTTATTTTTGCCGACTTGTTTTGCTGTAAACTGTAAGTTTATCACTTGGTTACAGTATGGCGCCTACGCTCACGAATCAAATCCTGTCAATTACTCGATTAATATTCCATCTTCATAAACTGCAGCTTCCATTTATGCACATCAGGGACCGCTGCACGCGCGATCACCGGTCTCCAATGGATTTATCGCTATGAATTTTACGCGGCAAGGAAATTAAAGTAATTATATTACCCGCTCGTTACACTAACAAGTCAGTTTCGATTTGCGAGGGGAAATTTATAGCCCCGCGTCGGGCGAGTTTTGTTAGACATGCGCGGGCAAAAAATTGAATTAAAATTTGCTCATAACGGAATCAGTTTCTCCAACTAATTGAAATGTGAAATGAATTATTTCGCAAATTAATAATTGCTACCCATATTTGTTTAGTATTGGTTCGTGGTTGTAACTGTGACAAAACTAACAATGGAAATAATGAATATGTTGGCCGCATATTTTTTAAATCTTACAATTTCACAGTGACGTAGGCTTTGTGTTGAACAACGTGACCAAACATTTTCAAATAAATGCATTAATTTGGAGGTCAATATGTGACAAAATACCCGAACCTCAAAAAAATTCTACACAAGGTTTTTTGGTCCTAGAGTTTTTCGGAATAGGCCTCCCAAAATCGGCCCACGGGAACACGATTAATTTGCATAATTTCAAGATGGCAATCCCTATTCCAAGTGTACTATAAACTTTTTTCTATTTAACTTTAGACCATATATATATATATATATATATATATATATATATATATGTATGTATTAAAAACAGAAACATGGCACCAGTATTCAACCCTCTGTGATGTCGTGACATCAGCATGTCGACGCACTAACGTTTGTCAAAAAGCCAACTCTCTCAGAATATCTCGAAAATAGTTAGTTTTAACAGAATGGGATATGTTTACACATGAAGTTTGTTACACCCCAAGTGGTCAACATGACAACCGTTGATGTCTGTGTGACGTCGTAGCACACATGATCATGCAGAGTATGAGACTAATTGTTTTAAACGAGTGTTTTAAAATCGCAGCTGTCCCTTCTGACACAGAACTGAATTGTCACATTATCATCTTTACAACTCATCACCACGTCTCAGGGGTGTAGTTGAGAGAGAGCGAAGTCTAATGTACCTCCACTTGGTAAAAATGCTGTAAATTGTTCTGAAGCCTTTGTGCTGCAGGCACATATACAACTACATCTAAGGCAGCTTCACTTGTTACTAAACTGCCATCACTGCCATCAGTATCAACATGATCCTGCTCTGTAAAAGTATGATTATTAGAGATCTCACAAGATTCCACTTAATATAGTTCTACATACTCTGCTACAAGAAATACCATACTCCCAACAAGTACATGCTGCGTGGGTACATGCTGTTCGGCAGCTACAATTCACCAACTTAAGTAGATTGTGTGAGCCAAGGTCTTTTCACACATAACTGGAATAATTTTGTTCCCTTCACGCTTCTACGTTATTTTGGTCTAGTTCTACTGCCTTTCCAACCACGTCATTGTCTGAAACTACAAGCTCAATGAAAGAAATTTCGTGGCAGAAGCATCTTTTCTGAAGTAAAAAAGGATGTTAAAGAAACGAGTTATTTTTCCGTGCAGTCTGCAGAATGGTACAAAGAAAAGAATGGCTGAAACTTTTTCACTAAATACTGGAGCCCCATTCCCTGACGTATCAATAGTGCGATACCCTTTAATTGCCAGCTGTAATGAAATCAAGTGCACGTCCTGCTAATTACTTTCTCAAAGAAAAACTTTTCCATCCCCAAGGCTGTGGTGTTACACCCTATAAATGCATGCATGAAAGGCAGCTAAGAACACAATTTATTAATTACTTAAGAGACATTGTAACTTACGGAAATTGCAAATGGATAATGTTTGCTTCACTTGTTGCCAAAAACAAAGTGTGGTCCATGTGTTACAAGAAGATGATCAATACATTCATGCCTTCCCTTTAAGAGTAGTAGTTTAGGTCTTTTGCGTGGCAATAGCAACCTTGACCATATGATAATCGGAAAGAGATTAAACTTGGTCCAAATTCTAAATAACTGGTGGTGGAAATTCTAAATGAGGAGAATGCCCTTATTCCAATTACGTATGAAAAGAACCGTGCCACACTCAATCTACTTAAGGTGATGAACTGCAATTGGACAATAGCATGTACCCAAAGCCTCACTTATGGAGGGCATGGGTTATTTTGTACCACTGTATGTAGAACCAGTCAAGATTTCCATCCCCAAGGCTGTGGTGTTACACCCTATAAATGCATGCATGAAAGGCAGCTAAGAACACAATTTATTAATTACTTAAGAGACATTGTAACTTACGGAAATTGCAAATGGATAATGTTTGCTTCACTTGTTGCCAAAAACAAAGTGTGGTCCATGTGTTACAAGAAGATGATCAATACATTCATGCCTTCCCTTTAAGAGTAGTAGTTTAGGTCTTTTGCGTGGCAATAGCAACCTTGACCATATGATAATCGGAAAGAGATTAAACTTGGTCCAAATTCTAAATAACTGGTGGTGGAAATTCTAAATGAGGAGAATGCCCTTATTCCAATTACGTATGAAAAGAACCGTGCCACACTCAATCTACTTAAGGTGATGAACTGCAATTGGACAATAGCATGTACCCAAAGCCTCACTTATGGAGGGCATGGGTTATTTTGTACCACTGTATGTAGAACCAGTCAAGAAGAATGCTGTGACAATGCAGTTCTGCGTTACAAGTTACGACTGTGATTTTAAAATGCTCACACTATGAATTTACCTATTACGTCGTACAGACACCAACTGATGTCAGGTACACCACTTGGCGTGTTTTTAGCTTCATATACAACAGATCCCATTCTGTTAAACTGCCTTCAAGATATTCTGAAAGTCTTTTTGGCAAAAATTAGTGTATAGTGTCGTTGTATAACCTCATTTTAACGTCACTGTGACATCACAAGTTTTCATTAAGCTTGACTAATTATTTGATGACACGTTTCCATCTGTTTGTAAAACATTTATAGGATCCAAAGTGAACCACAAAAAAGTTTGCAGTACATGGAATTCTAAGGGGTCGTCATCTTGGAATTATGCAAGTTAATTGTATTCCTGTCATTTCGACGCACGTAACGTCACGGGTTTTCATTAAGCTTAACTGATCATTTGTTGAAACATAATACATTTATAGGGTCTAAAGTGAAATAGAAAAAAGTTTGTATTGCGAGAAAGCTGCTCTGCCGGAATGCTTTTTCTCCAGCTGGTGTTCCTACAGGTGATGAATGGTTCAATAATTCTCAGTAGTTCTTCAAAACTATTTGGGCTTATCCGATAATAACTAAATAGTTTACTCGGGTGAGTAGGTAAATCTTTATAGAGCTCGTAGAATTACCATTTCAGTAATCGCTGGTTAGTTAGTGGGTGGGTCCAATATTTCCATCGTCTTTTTGTCTTTTTGTAAATTAATAATCCACAAATACGAATTAGCGTCTTGAAATTCCCTAACACCAGTTGCACAATTTATTTTTTACACCAGTAAAATGCTGCAATTTTCAGTTGCGCAATTGAAAATTGCATGCATGGGCTGGGTCTTATTGTGCAAAACCACACTATATGCAACTGAAGAGTCACCCAATGATGAATGATCAATAATGCGCCACTATTCCACGTATTGTTAGCGTTATTGTTTTGCATACGCTATAGAACTGGCAAGTCTCTGGAGTGCTGGCACAAAATTCATGCAACAATCACGCTCACTGAAGCCTTGAAGATCTCTTGTCATATTAACTTTGAAGATAATATGCACGCCATTCCCAAAAGCTTCTCAGTAACAATAATAGCACTTGCAAGCTACTGTAGCATGTCAACGTGACACGAAATGGTGAGGGCATATAGAGGGCATCAGTTTTTTATTTTAATTTTTTTCTACCCAATAACACTAGCCACTTGAATGGTACAACATGAATGAATTCTTATCCAAATCCACGTGTGCAAAACTTGACTATGACTGCTGTAGTGCGGGTTTAATTATGTGTGACTTAGTTGTTTGTCCTAATTTTCATATTTTGACTCCTATCTCGTGTCCTTAAAGAATCCCAGCATTTAGTTACACTTTTGCTTGAACCCTGACCTCAGGTGTCAAAAACGACAACGGCAGTTATAAGAAAATTAGCATGCATGTTCCCTTAGAATAGCTTGCTCGCGAATAAAAATGACTGAACGAATGAAACAACAGTGTTATGTAGTCATATGTGTCACACGCCCCCAGCTTTTTTACGCTTCAAAGAAAGATATGTGTTTTAAAAAACGATTGACTCATTGTTTCTTGTAAAATCATGGTTGAAATAAAAATTACCATATCAGACATCGTTTTGTGAACCACCTTTCCAACTACAGTTGAACAAAATTGTGTAAAACATCTACTTATCCTATTCGAGCTTGTTTAGCAACAAAACAATTAATCGAAATAACTTTCAGCTATCTATTCACAGCTTGCAAAAGTTTCTGCAACGTTTAATAATCTAAATGTAACTTCGCAATTTCTGTTCACAATGATCGAATGCATTATTTATGAGAGACAGACATAAACCGGCGTGAGAAAGACGAAACTATTTGAATCATAACAGTTTGGAAATTAGGATCATGTAATGCCGTAGTTTAATACGAATACGAAGGACTTATTAAAATGCTGTTGCTGTTGTATATCAAAACAACTATTATGCCCTAGTGCCCGTGATATGAATTCATAATGTATGCATGATCAACTCTGTAGGGAAAACAAGCATGTATGTGTAGATGTTTGATAAACGACACAGTTTTTTTTATATAAACGCCATAAAAGTTTTGTGTACAGCTCTAACTCTGAAGCGAAACATATAGTTAAAGGTGTCAAAATAAAGGCTCCTTGGCCCTCTTATGTCGTCAAGTCATAACAGCTATTAAATTTTAAATTGATCACTAGTCTGTATGAAAATTTTGCCAATATAAAATCAGAAACAACCATGCAGATCAACAGGTTATTAGCATTTATTATTCAGCCGCAGAAATTGAGAATGAATAAGAACGAAAAGGATTTAATTCCAGAAGCGTTATTGTTGTTAATGTGGCCGTATTTTTCACAAATTGCTGAAGTATTGCTGATGGCCAGAATATTTTCTGGTGGCCAAATGTCCTAAAAACTTTCTGATAACAACTGGTTTTGTTTTTTTCATGAAAATATCAAAGAGAACATCAACAGTTATATATTGAATGCGAAAATAAACTTTCTCAATATTGTGTGGTGTAGCTAATTTAATCCGAATCCTGGGGCTGGCTGGTTCTTGTTCGGCCAAACTTTGTATGTAGGTGGCCACGCACTGGCATTTTAATATTTTTTCTAGTCTTCTAGTTCTTTTGGTTTTCTAGGAATTTTTGTGGTCAATTTTTCAATAGCCAGTGTGTAAATTAACGCCACCAAACAAACTATTAAACATGTGAAGCCAGACGAGGGTTTTTAGATGTGGATTTTGTGTAAAAAAAACAAAACTACAAGTACAAGTCAAATAGGAAAGTTTTCAAACAATGGCTCAGAAACTTATCCCACGTATCACAATGATAACAATTCTATACTGACGATTCACTAGACAGCATTATGTTTGATCTACGACGATCCATAACAGTAGCACTCGCGTTTTAATATTTTTACTGCCTAGCTGGAGTTCCTATCCACCTTAATTATGCCTTATACAACCATGAAGTTGAGTAAACATGACCAGACATCTACTCAACAGACATACGTGCTCAGGAATTGTTACATTTCATTTGTAATAACAATAGCTAATTCATCAGTTTTGACGTCGCTATACATGAAACCACTAACTTAAAAAGTTACCGTTCTCGGTAAACAGGAAAATGTTTATTTTCTTATTCACTATGTTAACTTTTGCCGTCCTTTTTACCAAGTTCAAAAATGAATCCAATAATTGCTATTACAAAGTTTTTAGCCTTTTTAGCATCCAAGGAATTCTTTCTGGTCATTTGCTCAGTAGCCAGTGTGTAAATTAAAGGTACCAAGCAAGCTATTAAACACGTGGAGCCAGGGAGAGTTTTAGCCGTTGTTTTGTGTTTAACAGAGCAAAACTACCAGAACAAGTAAAATAGGCAGGTTTTCAAACAAAAATTGCAGCATCATCAACATCAACATCCAGATGAGTAATAATGTGGAACGAGCACTCGACCCAAAATGACGTGTTGTATTTGGGACCAGTACCAATTGCTCACAAAAGAATCAGATTTACCCAAAGCTGATAATTTGGGCGAGTGGTGACGGTATGCACTTCGTCGCCGAAGTTAAATAACACTATTGGTTTTTTGGCCATGCTAATTCTGGCTAATTCGTTGAGGGAGGGTGCATTCACACCCAAAACGGCCAAGACACCTCTGTCGATTTAGTGTTTCATACTAAAGGATTAACCGTGATAATAAGCAAGATTGCGGTCCTGTTTAAACTACTCACATAAAGTGCTGTAAAAATAAGAAGTTTCATAAAATCGTACAGCTGACTGAACTTACTATAGTTTATAATAAGAACCACGATTGGACGAAATCAATGCGTTTTTTCCAAGAAATTTTCAATCGGTCATTCACCAATCGTTGACTCTCACTAAATTGTGGTTTCGAAACGAATTATCAACTGCATCTCAGCTGAGACTGAATTTAAAGTCGTTGAAAGGCGAAATATGATGAAAGCAAGTGTAGTGTCGCCTGCACATTTATTAAATTACTCTCAGTTATGACCTAGACAGCGTTCAGTTATTCGCTCGATTTGGAAAAAAAATGCTTCTCAATCACGGCCGTCGCTTAAGGATGATGAAGTGGTCTCGACGTTTTGTCGCGCGAGCATAATGCAGCCTGAAGCCCCATGTCTGCTTGCCTCTCTGTTGGTATATTTTGATGACTGCTGAGTAGTGAGCTTCCTCAGCGTCCCCTAAACAATGAATGAGAAGTTCCGTGTTTGTCTGTTAGCATGTCTTGGTCACTGTTGTTTGGCTTCTGCTTATACTGCAATCTGAAACTCTATGTCTGTCTTTCTTTTTTTGTTTCTCTGCGGGGAATTTCCATAATTAAAAACGATTTAAACTACTTTAGCTGGTTTTGGTTAGACTTTGAATTTTGAAAGTTGTGACCCACATTTATATACAAATGCTTTGTAACACATTATCCAAACGCTTGATTATTGCTTATGTTCAGGCCAACCAAGACTTGCTCGCTGTAAAAAGCTTGAGGCTGAATAATTTCTATGCGATAAGACAGTACTCTATGAATTTGCTCGACACTATGAAAGGATTGTTAAAGCCATAGTACAAATTTCTAAGCACTAAAGTACCTCGGGAAGATTTCCACATTCATTAAAAGTACAGTATATAATGTCGGGGGTATTCATTCAGAAGTTAAGGGTATTTTGAGCACTTTTCATTGAACGCACCAGTTTGATCGAGCCTGTCACCTCTACGCTCGTAGAAAGGAGTTTTTCACTCGTCGTTATGGTACTATAATTTATTCATTATTTTACTCGTACAAAGCGTACATTAATATAACACAATCGTACAGTATAGTGGGATCTCAGTCTTCATCTTACTTATGCCATTTGAAAAACTGTTGGTATGTTAAGAACGTAATTTGAACAGTTTTGTTTTTTAATAATCATCGTGAATGTAGTTAGAAAGGAAACTATATAAACTATAATGCTACTTTTGGTTATTGCACTTAAAGTCAAAAATGATTAAGAATAGGAAACCAGTTACATCATGTTCTTGTGACTTATTATATGGCGTGTCCTTCAATCCTTTTGGCGCCAAAACTAAGCTGAAGCAAAATCATCTTAAAAGCCTTTTCCTAATGAATCTGGACAAACATTTCATCAACTTCAGTTTTCAGCCTATCTAGCTGATTGATGTTAAACTATGATGAAATGAAGATAGCCGCGATAACTGCTTTCTTACATGATTATCATTGTGAGATAACTATAAGCTTGTTGACGGTTGCTACATTAGATATTGCTGTTGATTGTGAACAAAGTCAATTAGGCATTTCAGTTGCACCAGCAGTCGCCTGTCAATGTAGTTTGCGTGTAAATAAATTTCCTTTACAAGTAATTCTCTGCTAATGGCTTCCTGATGATCTTGCCTGTGCCAGAAATTACTGATCGTGTCACAGTAGCTAAGTTCGTTGAGGACATACGCAATATAACAGAGTGTAACTTGGTTCCTACGTGGATATTATGTATATGTTCTTAGTACAATAAATTCAAAAGAATCTCACTGAGTCACTGTTCATAATGATGATGAAGATGATGATAATGATGATGATGATGGTGATGATGATGATAATGATCGAGATGATTTTTTTCCGAACTTCACACACTGCATGCCAGGAAACAGCCAACTCAAAGGAGGTGTTTGTGTGAGTCTGATTTATTATTAAAGTTGTCCTTCTAAGATCCGCCACTGAACTGACTGATGTGCGTCAGCAATATTCAGATGCATGTATACATCGTCCCTCTACAAAGTAAACGGCTAAGGCTTACTGCCAAGCTCACTTAAATGATACTGCCAAAAGTGAGTGTCAAACCCACAGCAGTAAGACGAAGTGCAGGCACCTTAACCACTAAGCAATAGAACCTTGCTAATGAAATGACGAAAATGTTGGTAACAATGATAACGATGACTGTAGGGGCTAGAATGATGATTTTCGTATTGGTGATGTTATGAAGGATTGTAATGTTGACATTGATAATGACTGAAGCAATATCATAACTTACCACATATCATCACTTACCTTCTCTGTAACATAATTCCTTATGATTTTGTTTAATTAAACATTCATTCTTCACCTAACTGAAAATATACATATGTTAGCTATCTCTTTTTTACTAACTACTAATTTAGGAACAGCAACATGGTTGAAATGGTAACGGTTGCGGCTACTGGTGGATGTGCTGTTATAGTGGCGGTGGTAGGAGTGTGTTGCTGCAGTACTAGGGCAGTGCTAATATCAGTGGCAGCAGCAGCAGTGGCAGTGACAGTAGTGGTTGGAAGCTGCTGTTCTTGCTTTTATGGCGATGTTGTCAATGCACCAAAATTTAAATAAAACTACATTTTCTACAATACTAGTCTTGCTGGCCCTTAGAACTGAAATATTGAGCCAAAAGTAGCTATCATGTACACCATGACTTGGAGCTTTGTGCAGTATGTAGCTGACTGACGTAGGCATCTTGAAGTGAGCATTTGAAGTGAAACAATATTAATAATTTTCTATTCATAGAATTAGACCTAGACTAGTACAGCCAAATCAATCTAACTTTAAGTGTTGACATCTAATATCTACTGTAAGATTATCAATTATATTATTTGCACTGCAGGTGGCCATGAAGAATGACGTCATAGATTTCTTCCTTCTCTGCTTGATAATGCCTTTACTCTGGTCATTGACAGATGGAAAGAACCATGTGTGTCCACTGTCCACCCAGGAAACTTTTTGTCAGTGTACCAGTATTACACCAATTGAAATATCTTGTGAGAGAAGTGATAGATCACGTGTACAATTTTCATTGTCATCAGTGAAGCACTTCATCCACAAACTCATAGTGCAGTTTAATGCGGATTTTACTATTGTTACGGCATCCGTCTTTGCCCATTTAGAAATTAAGGAGTTGATTCTTGATAGGAATGAGATCGAAAACATCGCAGCACATGCTTTAAACAATTCAGCTGAAAGTTTGGTTCATTTAAGTTTACTGGAGAACAGGCTGTCCCAGATTCCTAGCGATGCATTAGAAAACTTGAGATCTGTGCGTCATTTAAATTTGGGAAAAAATGATATAGCAGCGATTCGCAGCCATGCATTTGAGACAATGTCTTCCCTACAGAACTTGAAGCTGTATGAGAACAAAATAAGCCACATTGATGCAGAGGCATTCCATGGATTGGATCATCTAGTCGAACTTGATCTTCAAGATAACAAAATCACATTTGTGCCAAGCGTTGCCTTAGACAGACTTCGTCAGCTGAGGAAATTAGATCTTGGGCATAATAAATTAAGCGTCACGACTATTATGACAATTTTAATATTTTTTTATAAAAAATAATTTTTGCATTTACATTCGCATAGCTAAGGTATAATATGCAAACAACTAGCTATAAAATTAAATAATGTGAAACACTGGTTAGAAGACATTGTCAATTATAAGTATTTACTAACCTTTTATCTGTAGTCAGTCTTCTAGAACATAAAAATATTGAGAAGCATCAAACAAGACAACTGCTACACCAAGTGTTCGCACGACAAATGCATAAATAATAACACTGCATGTACACATTTAAATTTTTTGTTGTTCAATAAGTAAAATTGACCTTAAAAGTACAATCACGAAGTTTAATTATGCATTGCAATGTAGTTACAGGACACAGTCAATAAACTTACACACATAACCAAAAATCTGTAATTTGCACCAATGTTTGGAATGTCATATAGCACACATTTTATACTTGGTCAATTTCTGTGTTACCACGAACATACAAAATTAAAATTAACGTACACCATTAAACTTAAAATTTAAGCATTTCATATATTTTATGCAGTTTAGTTGCCTGGCATAACTTCAAACTGGTGTCATCTCTTTAGCCATAAGGTCAGTTTTCACAAGACTGTCAAAATTTGGAGCAGATTGACTGTGCACATAAACATTTGGAGATACCGGCGGTTGGGGACTTGGCGAACGTTCCAGCTTTGCTGCTCTTTGGACATTGGGCGTAGAAATGCTGTGTATGTGCTGATAGTTGACCTGATCTCTTGTTTGTGTCACGGGAACGTTTGGTGTAGAAACACTATGTATGTAGTTATTTGAAGGACTAGAATACTCCGGTGGTGGCCCTTCTTCGTCAGCAAATGTGATCCCTTTTAACTGACCTGGATCAGACCTACTTATTACAGTTTTTGTTGGAATGTCTCCAGAGCTGTTTTTGCTTGGAGGCGGTGGAGGAGGTGGTACCTCTTCCTCGATCTCAGCCTCATCTAATGGTGTCATTTCTCTGGAGCTTTCAAAGTCATAGGGTTTAAGAAGTCTTCCATTGAGAATGTAAGCATACCCTGTAAGTATTATCAAAGCAAGAAAGAAGGCTGCTAGCCAGCATGCTAGCAACATCATTATCACAAAATGTCCATCCTTTTTCTCTTTGCAGAGGGGCTGTTCTGGAGGCAGCGTTGATGGCAAAACCCGACACTGAAATGCATCCACAGGATGGCACATCACACAAGTGCCCATGACATCTGCAGGACCATAACACAACACACGATCCAGTGTATGCATCCTGTAGCCAGTTATGGTTAGCCATTCTTCCAACCATATACGCAACCATGTCAAATGACAGGTACAGATCCAAGCATTGCTGCTCAAATAAAGTTCTTTTATACTGGCTGTCTGTTGATTAGACAGAGTGCCTTCTTCCATGCGTACTATGGTGTTCTTCACCAAATCTAAATGTTCCAGTTTAGGAAGAGAGCTCAGTGTTCCTCGCCTCAGGATGGTTATGTTGTTTTCGCTAAGATCCAACCATTTTAAATTCTTCAAATGTACAAAAGCTTTTGGTGTTATGTAATCTACAGAATTATTGCTGAGGTCCAGCACCTCCAATTTTGGCAAGTTTATAAACACCCCGTCTTCTATCTTCTGTATTTGATTATTGCTAAAATTGAGGCTAACCAAGACTGGATCATTATAAAAAGCCCGAGGCCGAATAACTTCTATGCGATTATTGGCAAGGTTTACCAATTTAACTGCTGTCAAATTTGCAAATGTGTTTGATTTTATCAAGGCGATTCTATTATTTGACAAATCTATGAACTTCAAATGCTTATTACACTGCTCGCCAAATGCTCTTGATGATAAAGTTTCTATAGCATTGTTTTTCATTGTGAGATTCTCTAGCTTACTCAACGTTGCTACAGAATCATCGGGAATATCAACGATTAAATTGTCATGTAATTCCAAAATTTTTAGCTCATCCATGTTAGTAACAGCTTCTTTAGGAAACACTTTTATTTGATTGTGACTCAAGATCAAGTGCTCTAATACAGGTTCAAGACCCCGAAAGGCGTTATCAGCAATGTACATAATATTGTTACCCCCGAGACGGATAACTTCAAGATTAGGTGTTTCGACAAAGGAATCATCTTCGATTTGCATGATGTCGTTCTTGCTGAGCTCTATTTTCCACAGCTTCTTCATTCCAGCTAAAGCTTTTGAAGGAACTTCAGAGATATGATTATCATTCATATTCAATGTCCCTAAACTCTTCTTCAAGTTGTCATTGAATGTCGATGGAGGAAGAACCTTGATTCTGTTGACTCCCACGTTAAGAACATAAAGCTGCCGAAACACTTGCAGCGCCATATAGGGCACTTCCTCTAATCTATTTTCATAGATGTGCAGGTACATCAAATCTTCGAGTCCTTTAAATGCGTGCTCTGATATTTTGCTAATAACATTTGTTGCTAGATTCAATGTTCTAAGCAATGGGAGGCTTGAAAAGACATTGTCTGGTATAGCACTCAACTGGTTGTCAGCAATTACCAGATAATGTAAGCGGGTCAAGTTCAATGCTTTTGCTGGGATGTGCTTAATGTTATTGCTGAGGAGAAACAACACTCTAAGACAGTTAATCAATCCAGAGAAAGCATAATCGTATATAGTATGTATATCATTATAGGACAAGTTCAATGTTTCTAGCAGTGTAAGATTCTCGAAAGCCGAGTCATTGACATAGCTTAATTTATTATGCCCAAGATCTAATTTCCTCAGCTGACGAAGTCTGTCTAAGGCAACGCTTGGCACAAATGTGATTTTGTTATCTTGAAGATCAAGTTCGACTAGATGATCCAATCCATGGAATGCCTCTGCATCAATGTGGCTTATTTTGTTCTCATACAGCTTCAAGTTCTGTAGGGAAGACATTGTCTCAAATGCATGGCTGCGAATCGCTGCTATATCATTTTTTCCCAAATTTAAATGACGCACAGATCTCAAGTTTTCTAATGCATCGCTAGGAATCTGGGACAGCCTGTTCTCCAGTAAACTTAAATGAACCAAACTTTCAGCTGAATTGTTTAAAGCATGTGCTGCGATGTTTTCGATCTCATTCCTATCAAGAATCAACTCCTTAATTTCTAAATGGGCAAAGACGGATGCCGTAACAATAGTAAAATCCGCATTAAACTGCACTATGAGTTTGTGGATGAAGTGCTTCACTGATGACAATGAAAATTGTACACGTGATCTATCACTTCTCTCACAAGATATTTCAATTGGTGTAATACTGGTACACTGACAAAAAGTTTCCTGGGTGGACAGTGGACACACATGGTTCTTTCCATCTGTCAATGACCAGAGTAAAGGCATTATCAAGCAGAGAAGGAAGAAATCTATGACGTCATTCTTCATGGCCACCTGCAGTGCAAATAATATAATTGATAATCTTACAGTAGATATTAGATGTCAACACTTAAAGTTAGATTGATTTGGCTGTACTAGTCTAGGTCTAATTCTATGAATAGAAAATTATTAATATTGTTTCACTTCAAATGCTCACTTCAAGATGCCTACGTCAGTCAGCTACATACTGCACAAAGCTCCAAGTCATGGTGTACATGATAGCTACTTTTGGCTCAATATTTCAGTTCTAAGGGCCAGCAAGACTAGTATTGTAGAAAATGTAGTTTTATTTAAATTTTGGTGCATTGACAACATCGCCATAAAAGCAAGAACAGCAGCTTCCAACCACTACTGTCACTGCCACTGCTGCTGCTGCCACTGATATTAGCACTGCCCTAGTACTGCAGCAACACACTCCTACCACCGCCACTATAACAGCACATCCACCAGTAGCCGCAACCGTTACCATTTCAACCATGTTGCTGTTCCTAAATTAGTAGTTAGTAAAAAAGAGATAGCTAACATATGTATATTTTCAGTTAGGTGAAGAATGAATGTTTAATTAAACAAAACCATAAGGAATTATGTTACAGAGAAGGTAAGTGATGATATGTGGTAAGTTATGATATTGCTTCAGTCATTATCAATGTCAACATTACAATCCTTCATAACATCACCAATACGAAAATCATCATTCTAGCCCCTACAGTCATCGTTATCATTGTTACCAACATTTTCATCATTTCATTAGCAAGGTTCTATTGCTTAGTGGTTAAGGTGCCTGCACTTCGTCTTACTGCTGTGGGTTTGACACTCACTTTTGGCAGTATCATTTAAGTGAGCTTGGCAGTAAGCCTTAGCCGTTTACTTTGTAGAGGGACGATGTATACATGCATCTGAATATTGCTGACGCACATCAGTCAGTTCAGTGGCGGATCTTAGAAGGACAACTTTAATAATAAATCAGACTCACACAAACACCTCCTTTGAGTTGGCTGTTTCCTGGCATGCAGTGTGTGAAGTTCGGAAAAAAATCATCTCGATCATTATCATCATCAACATCCAGATGAGTAATAATGTGGAACGAGCACTCGACCCAAAATGACGTGTTGTATTTGGGACCAGTACCAATTGCTCACAAAAGAATCAGATTTACCCAAAGCTGATAATTTGGGCGAGTGGTGACGGTATGCACTTCGTCGCCGAAGTTAAATAACACTATTGGTTTTTTGGCCATGCTAATTCTGGCTAATTCGTTGAGGGAGGGTGCATTCACACCCAAAACGGCCAAGACACCTCTGTCGATTTAGTGTTTCATACTAAAGGATTAACCGTGATAATAAGCAAGATTGCGGTCCTGTTTAAACTACTCACATAAAGTGCTGTAAAAATAAGAAGTTTCATAAAATCGTACAGCTGACTGAACTTACTATAGTTTATAATAAGAACCACGATTGGACGAAATCAATGCGTTTTTTCCAAGAAATTTTCAATCGGTCATTCACCAATCGTTGACTCTCACTAAATTGTGGTTTCGAAACGAATTATCAACTGCATCTCAGCTGAGACTGAATTTAAAGTCGTTGAAAGGCGAAATATGATGAAAGCAAGTGTAGTGTCGCCTGCACATTTATTAAATTACTCTCAGTTATGACCTAGACAGCGTTCAGTTATTCGCTCGATTTGGAAAAAAAATGCTTCTCAATCACGGCCGTCGCTTAAGGATGATGAAGTGGTCTCGACGTTTTGTCGCGCGAGCATAATGCAGCCTGAAGCCCCATGTCTGCTTGCCTCTCTGTTGGTATATTTTGATGACTGCTGAGTAGTGAGCTTCCTCAGCGTCCCCTAAACAATGAATGAGAAGTTCCGTGTTTGTCTGTTAGCATGTCTTGGTCACTGTTGTTTGGCTTCTGCTTATACTGCAATCTGAAACTCTATCTCTGTCTTTCTTTTTTTGTTTCTCTGCGGGGAATTTCCATAATTAAAAACGATTTAAACTACTTTAGCTGGTTTTGGTTAGACTTTGAATTTTGAAAGTTGTGACCCACATTTATATACAAATGCTTTGTAACACATTATCCAAACGCTTGATTATTGCTTATGTTCAGGCCAACCAAGACTTGCTCGCTGTAAAAAGCTTGAGGCTGAATAATTTCTATGCGATAAGACAGTACTCTATGAATTTGCTCGACACTATGAAAGGATTGTTAAAGCCATAGTACAAATTTCTAAGCACTAAAGTACCTCGGGAAGATTTCCACATTCATTAAAAGTACAGTATATAATGTCGGGGGTATTCATTCAGAAGTTAAGGGTATTTTGAGCGCTTTTCATTGAACGCACCAGTTTGATCGAGCCTGTCACCTCTACGCTCGTAGAAAGGAGTTTTTCACTCGTCGTTATGGTACTATAATTTATTCATTATTTTACTCGTACAAAGCGTACATTAATATAACACAATCGTACAGTATAGTGGGATCTCAGTCTTCATCTTACTTATGCCATTTGAAAAACTGTTGGTATGTTAAGAACGTAATTTGAACA